>CM061142.1:367024589-367566912 GCA_030789695.1 Scilla litardierei
TTATAAAGCTTGGCAAATAATTGAAAAAGGTTATAAACTGCCTGTTATTAAAGTAGACAATGTTGAGATTGAAAAACCAAATGACAAATGGGATGATAATGATTGGAAATCTTATTCTTTAAATTCTAAAGCTATGAATGCTCTCATTTGTGCACTTGATAAATCTGAATATAATAGAATCTCACATTGTTTAACTGCGCAGGAAATATGGCATACTTTGGAGGTGACGCACGAGGGAACGTCACATGTAAAGGAGTCTAGAATGTATCTTTTGAGTGCAGAGTGTAGGATCCTGTCCAAAACAGAGTTAGGATCGATAATATGAAGTTGAGACTTACGCTTGCGTATGCGGCACGGTAGTCTACGAACTTCGCCTTCGGATTCGCCACGACGGATCGAGTCTACTCACGAACGGAGTAAGGCTACTAAATCCACAATCTAAATCTCTACTTTAGATTAAGAACTTGGATAGAGGAGAGGAAGGATTTCTGCAGAGCTTCGCTAGAATGAAGATGCATGCATGAATTCCATGCAAATGGTGTAAGAAATGGCTTACCCTTGGGTCTTATTTATAGCCCCCAAGGTAGTTATTTTAGGGTAAGTTGTTCCTTTGGAACAACTTAATTAAGGTGTACCATGATACATGGCACATTATAAGCTTAAGTTGTACCATATGCATGGTACAACATAAGCTTAAGATATTCCCCCTTTATTAGCCATATGTCGCATGCACTTATGCATATATAATGCGACTTTCCCACTCATCCAGAGATCCTCTCCGTAAGGGAACAGATTCCCTTTGCACACGACTTCGTGTGCGCGACGTTCGAGGTCCGTATTCCCTTGTACATCCCCCACAAGGGTGTACAAACGTCTTCCATATCCAACATCTCCCACTCACACTTGAGGGGATTGTAAGAGAACGTCTTTCCCTTAGTTCTTTCATCTATCATACCGAGAAATAGACCGTGCGACCGTCATGCGCGTAGAGTCTGTTGTTGTGCACTTGTTAGAGATACACAACGACCTCGAAGGTGCAAAGTTGAGTAGTTCAACGCATGCTTTACCCTAGATTATTTCTTCACATCTCTTATACTTTATATTCAACAATTGAATCCCATCTGGATCACAATTGGCTGGCCAGCTTTGAATCATTAAAGTCCAAATGTGAATATGAAATCAATCTTCCTCTTCTTGCGAACCTTCTGATCTTGACTTGATTCGCTTTTCTAACGTGCCCCGCCGAGCCGAATTATCATAGCCCATAAGTAACACGCTAAGATAGCGATCATCTCGTCAAATCTAAAGGAACCAATTGGAGTCCTTGAGGGTAAGAGTTAAGACCCGTATGGCCTTTGAGTCTCACAAAATAGCAAACACTATTGCTACTAACTCAGTGGTCGAAATGCATACGTGGTATGAACACGTATTACAACATCACTCCTTTCCCATGGAGAGTATGTCTTAATGATGTTGTACGGATGAAAAGATCAGACACCACAGTGCCTATCTTTTTGAGTCCCCTTACTACTCGTGAAATATTCACGGACTCTCATCCTGCATAAGACAGATAGGATTTAAAAAATCCTACGAGATCTCTTTCAAATATCCTTGTGATACAGATCTCAGATCTTTTGTAAGCATCCATATGATGCAGATCTTTCATTCGACTATCTTGTTTAAGTCATGACTCTAAATCATTCGTCTAATGATTTTGACTTTAAACTAGTCTCATCTCTATCTTATCCATCTGATAAGATAAGGCGGTTGCTCATGTGAGAGAGCCAACCTTTATCTGTCCGACATACACACAATTCAGCTGAGATTTCAAAAATGTACACAAACATTTCTTTAAGAAATTCATATGCAATGTTTGAAAAAGAACTTATTCTTTTATTAAATTTGATCTTTCTTAGTCATGGGAATATATATTTTTACAACTCAGCTCATACGCAATCCTTGGGATGATAAGTGTTTATAAAACACATTTCTGGGGATCGCTTTCGTAAGCTGATCCTCTATCATCTCATGCGTAGATATGTACCTTATGTCTACCTTGTTGGTTTTATCATAGCCTTTTGCAAATCTGCAGTTCCTTTAAGATACTGCATTATCCTCTTAACCGCTTTCCAGTGTTCTTGCCCTGGGTTGGATTGGTAACAGCTTACCATTTCCAATGGCAAAACAGATGTCCGGTCTCGTACACACCATAGCGTACATAAGACTATCAACTGCACTGGAATATGGAACTTTTTCCATAATTTCCTTTTCCTTTTGGTTCTTTGGACACGATTCCAGATATAAATTATCGCATATGCTTATATGAATATCAATGGACTTGCAGTCCTGCATATTAAATCGTTCTAGAACCTTCTTTATATAAGTCTCCTGTGAAAGAGAAAGAAGTTTCTTCGAACGATTCCTTGAAATCTTAACTCCAAGGATATATGCGGCTTTTCCTATGCCTTTCATCTCAAATACTGATGAAAGCCAAGCCTTGATACTCATCACAAAGCCCTTGTCATTTCTGGCTATTAAAATGTCATCTACATATAGAGACATGATAATATACTTGCTTTTAATCCTCTTGATATATACTCAGTTATCTTCATCAAGCATGGAAAATCCATTTGATAAGACAACTTCTTGAAATTGTATATACCATTGCCTCGAGGATTATTTAAGACTATATATGGACTTACGAAGTTTACAAACCTTATGTTCGTTTCCTTCTTTTACAAACCCTGTTGGTTGTTCCATATAGATCTCCTCGTCCAATTCTCCATTGAGAAAGGCAGTCTTTACATCCATCTGATGTAATTCGAGGTATAAGCAAGCTACCATTGCCAGAATCATGCGAATCAAGGTAAAACGCACAACAGGTGAGAAGATCTCTTCGTAGTCTATCCCTTCCTGTTGCGTAAAACCTTTCGCGACAAGGCGAGCTTTATATCTGTCAATAGAGCCATCAGCCTTATGCTTGATCTTGAGAACCCATTTGTTCCCAATTGCTCTATGTCCTCTGGGTAAGTTAACTAAGTCCCAGACTTGGTTAACTTTCATGGATTTCAATTCCTCCTTCATCGCTTCCATCCATTTGTCTTTCGCAGGGCATGATGCCGCCCGTTTGAAAGTAGCAGGCTCGTCATCATCTTGTAGTAAAGTCATAAAGGTTTACGGAAATTCATCCTCAAATCTTAGAGGAGCCAACCTTGTACGACTACTACGTTGTATTTGAGATTTCTTCAAGTCCTTGTTGACTTGAAGTTAGATCAATTCTAATATCACTCCCACTTGGAATGTCGTTAGAATTGCTCCCACTTGGATCATTATTCCCGTATGGAATAGGATAATCGTCATTCGTATAATCCATTGGTGAAGGTTGAAACGTATTTTCATTTTCACCAAGAATTCTCCCACTCGAATGAGGTAATCCTTCTTGATCATAAATCTCAAATAAAGATAAGTCCTGACTTATCTCGCCCTGTCTTGGAAACTCGTTTTCCAAGAAAGTGACATCCCTCGACTCAAACTCAATTAGCCCACCATTGTCTTCCTGACTAACAAACATATAACCTTTGGAGTTTTCTGCGTATCGTATAAAGATACGTTTCCTTCCCCTTGGCCCAAGTTTGCCATACTTATGGGAGGAAATATGTGCGTAGAATGCACAACCCCAAGGTTTCAAAATGTCTAAGTCAGGAGACCTTTGGTTCCACAACTCATAAGGAGTGGAGCTAACTGATTTCGAGGGTACGCGGTTTAAAATAAAAGTGGCCGTCAATAATGCATCACCCCAAAAAGTGATTGGCAAGTTAGCTTGTGTCATCAATGAACGGACCATTTTTCATTAAAGTCATATACCTCCTTTCTGCAACACCAATTTGTTGAGGAGTATAAGGCATAGATACCTGATGTACTATGCCTTTTTCATCACAAAAGTTCCTTTAAACTTGTTGATTGATATTCACCGCCCCTATCGGTTCGCACGACCTTAATCTTGCGATCTAATTGATTCTCCACTAAACTCATATAGTTTTTAAAGCAGGTTTAGTGCTTTCACTTTTGTGGGATATCAAATAGATATGACCGAATCGGGTGAAATCATCAATAAAAGTGATGAAAAATAGGACTTCCCGCGTCTTGTCTTGACATTCATCGGACCACATATGTCCGAATGGATAAGCTGTAATGGAACCTCGGCCCTTGTGCCGGTTCCAAACGGCTTGCGACAAGATTTCCTCACAAGGCAATGTTCGCAGGTCGACATTTCAACCTTTGAAACATTGGATAGAAGGCCACGTTTGGCAAGTCTATCTATACGCATTGGTCCAATATGACCAAGCCTTGCATGCCAACAAATTATATTAGACTCATTAGTCAAAGAATTTGTCACAAGGAAATTTTCATTACATGAGGAAATACATTGTACTTATTACAATAAATCCTTTGAAATACAAACCCAGTACCAATAAAGGAATAATTACAAAATAGGTCCATATTACAATCATGAAGGAACCAACTATAACCAAGACCCATTAAATTGACCACAATATTAATATTCCTTTGAATATATGTAATGAAGAGAACATCATAAAGTAGGAGAGTGTGGCCGTTGTCCAAGTCTAGCTTGCAATTCCCAACGCCTTTCTCTACAACACGTGTGTTGTTTCCTACATTGATCCACTTCATTCCTTGGGGTATCCGGTGATACTCCACGAAGGACCGTCTGTCCTTTGCTATGTGGTCGGTGGCACCTCGTCACTTCCACTCGTACACGAACGAGCATAGTGACCAAGTTTGTTGCACTTGAAGCACTTGATCTTTTTCAAGTCTTTCTTCTTGTGCCATTTCTTGTGCCCACCCTTATGTTTAGGTTCCTTGGTAGACTCAGGTTGCTTATTACGTTCATTAGAAGACTTCGAACGATCTTTACGTTTCTTTCCCCCGTGTGAGGAACTAGTAACCATGTGCACTTCTGCACTTGGCTTGGCAGCCGCAAGCCGCTCTTCCTCTAATTCGAGGTGCTTGGAAACATCGCTGAAGGTCTTGATGCTCTCATTGTGAGTGAGATGCATCTTCATTTGATCCCACCCATTTGGTAGGGAACGTATGACTTCTTGGATTTGTTGCTCATCAGTGAGCACATGACATGCGTCCTTTAACTCCGAGATAAGGTTCGCCATATGTCGCAGATGTTCCCCCATGGAATGATCTGGACGTTTCTTATATGTATCGAACGTTATAGTTAAGGCGCGAAGTTTGGACACCGATGTGCCACCGAACTTCTCCTCTAGCTTGGACCATATGTCCATGGCTAGGTCATGTTCTCGGAAGATGCGCATTATGTCATCAGCCATACTGCTTAATAACGTAATGCGCGCTATCTTATTCTTCCGAGACCAAGCATCAAAAGCTTCCTTGTCTCGTCTGTGTTGGGCCGTAGTGCCCAACTCGGGTTCAATCATTACGTTCTTTAGAGTTTCGAGCACTTCTTGCTCCTCTAAAACGTATTGTATCTTAATGGACCAAAGTTTGTAATTATCGCCGTTGAGTTTTTCACCTTTGTTTAACTCAGCGACGATATTCTTTGAAGCGGAAGACATTTTACTTTTAAAATGCTGCAAAAGACACAAAACTGAAGGTTCGATCAAAACATTGCATAAAAATTCTTAAAATATAACTCCCACTTGAAATGATAATAGAGTATCCTATTTGGATAGTTCTAAAAATTCAAATCCCACTAGGAATTATATTATATTTGATAAGTTACTTTCGAAAAATATTGAAGATGTTGTTCTAGAATCGAAAAGGTCTCTATGATTCCAATCACCATCTAGAACAACCTTCAATATTCCCCCATCACTTATCAAACAATAGTACTCTTATAGTACTAGCAGCGGAAAACGAGTTTGAAAACGTATTTTTCAGATATAATTCCCACTTGAAATGATAATAGAATATCCCATATGGATAGTTCTAAAATCAACTCCCACTTGGAATGATATTCATAATTTGATAAGTTACTTTCGAAAAATATTGAAGATGTTACTCTAGAATCGGAAAGGTCACTATGTTTCCAATCACCATCTAGAGTAACTTTCAATATTTCTCCCTCACTTTATCAAATGTTAGTACTCTTATAGTACTTTGCAGCGGAAAAACGTTTTTGAAAACTTATTTTTCAAAACGTATGAAAACGTATTTTTCAAAAAAAATATATTTCAACTTAGTACCCTTATGATACTAGTGAAATATTCGGCACTTCCTGACCATTTGTCGGGAATGAGCCGTAGCCGTGCCTAGGTCGGATCCCCCTTTTGGGAATTTTTCTGCAAACTATTGTCGCGGGCTCCCGTATGGATCCAGGCGTTTCTCCCCGTATGAGAGAATTTTGATACAGACGACTGTCGTTTGGCCCCGTATGGGCTAGTCGGCACGTTCATGTTCAACCAAGGCCTTTTGCCGAAATTGGTCTGTATCACTCCCGGCCAGGGCCCCTGCACTGGCCGGCCAGGGATGGCCTGCGGCAGCCCTGGCCACTGCCAGGGCCGGCCTGGCCACTGGCCAGAGGCCGGCCAGGCCTCTGCCTGGCCTCGGCCAGAGGCCGGCCAGGCCTCTGCCTGGCCTGGCCTAGGCCAGAGGCCCCTGGCCGGGGCCAGGGCCCCTGCCCTGGCCTCGGCCCTGGCCGGGGCCAGGGCCTCTACCCTGGCCTCGGCCAGGGCGGCCAGGGCGGCCCTGGCCTGGCCTGCCCGGCCAGGGCGGCCAAGCCCTGGCCGGGCCCTGGCCTGAGGCCAGGTCGCTGCCCTGGCCTCTGCCAGGGCGGCAAAGGCCAGGGCTCCTGCCCTGGCCGCGGCCAGGGCCCCTGCCCTGGCCTCGGCCAGGGAGGCCAGGCCCTGGCCGTGGCCGGCCAGAGCCGGCCGGCCGGCCATGGCCCGGCCATGGCATTTTTGCCTTGACCGGCCATGGCCCTTTGGCCATGGCCGGTTTCCCCTTTCATGGGTGGCCGCACACCCCCGCCGGAGGGGGTTGCCGCGGTGGTTATTGGCCGTAGCCAACCCCCTCCGCATGGGGAGGGGGGTGCATGGCCTTCATAACCCATTTGGCCATGGTGCACATGCACAAAAAAAAATTCATCTTCCCCGATGGGAATAACCACCACCTTCTTCTTCGGTGAAGCACCCGTTCGTCGAGGAAGTAGTTGTCCTCCAATGGCCGTGTGCCAAAAATGAACCCACTTCAAAACTTCGTAAACTACACGCTCCACATGAAGAGAGCGCCCATTCCCTATGAATGGAGACTCAGCATCCATGAAGAGAGCGAGTTTGACGATATGAACGGTCGGTTCTTCCCGTCACGGAGAGTTCCTGCCATATCCGTAATGACAGAAGACCCTAACGTGAAAAGAACAACCGCTGCGTTCTCTCCGTCACGAAGCGTTCCTACCATATCCGTAATGGTAGGATACCCATCCGTGAAAAAGACAACGACTCGTTCATAGTTTCTCCGGGGCGAACCCGTATGGCTCTGATACCAATGTAGGATCCTGTCCAAAGCAGAGTTAGGATCGATAATATGAAGTTGAGACTTACGCTTGCGTATGCGGCACGGTAGTCTACGAACTTCGCCTTCGGATTCGCCACGACGGATCGAGTCTACTCACGAACGGAGTAAGGCTACTAAATCCACAATCTAAATCTCTACTTTAGATTAAGAACTTGGATAGAGGAGAGGAAGGATTTCTGCAGAGCTTCGCTAGAATGAAGATGCATGCATGAATTCCATGCAAATGGTGTAAGAAATGGCTTACCCTTGGGTCTTATTTATAGCCCCCAAGGTAGTTATTTTAGGGTAAGTTGTTCCTTTGGAACAACTTAATTAAGGTGTACCATGATACATGGCACATTATAAGCTTAAGTTGTACCATATGCATGGTACAACATAAGCTTAAGATATTCCCCCTTTATTAGCCATATGTCGCATGCACTTATGCATATATAATGCGACTTTCCCACTCATCCAGAGATCCTCTCCGCAAGGGAACAGATTCCCTTTGCACACGACTTCGTGTGCGCGACGTTCGAGGTCCGTATTCCCTCGTACATCCCCCACAAGGGTGTACAAACGTCTTCCATATCCAACATCTCCCACTCACACTTGAGGGGATTGTAAGAGCACGTCGCTGCGGAGATCGCCGTGAAGTCGAAGCGCCGTCGACGAAGTCCGTCGCCGCTGCTTTTGTAGAAGGAGACATCGAAGAAGCCCACGCCGCCGCTGCACTTTGAAGAGATCACGACGTCGCCATCGCCACTCGAAGAAGCGACGTGAATTTGCATCGCCTGCATACCATGAAATCAACGGCTGAGATTTAACAAAGCAATCAAATCGCTGACGTGTCCGATCCCCGTGCGAAAACGAAGAGAGTCGAAAAATTACTGACGTGGCGTTGCGTTTTAAGGGGGTTGCTGTGCGCACAGACCGAAGAATATTTCAGTTTGAACTGGGATTACTTTACGCACAGACCAGTGTGCTATTTGAGATCCAGGAGTCAGATTGAGACACCGTTTGCGTCAGATTGGAGCTGACGCCGTGCTGATTGACAGAGACGCCTACACGGACACGAACTGAGCATTTCTAAACCCTTAACTCTTTTATTCGTGTCTCAGTGTAACGTTCTCTGTAGGAGAAACTTTACCATTTATTTTGTGACTATTTTGGGACTTGTCTGGTTGGGGCTAGACAAGTGGGACCCAGTTAGTTTGGGACTAGCTGGTAGAAAGCTTTACTAGGATTGATAGTGAGAGAAAACACAGTGAGTGGGGTACTGAGAGCCTGGCGAGTGTAGAGACGTAGAGGGTGCTCTGAGCCTGCTCTAACTTGTGGTTTTGTACCTATTGCGCTATTCAATACTAGTCTGTGCTTTGGGGGCTGGAGTAGGTCGTTGGGACGACCGAACCAGGGTAAATCTGCTGTGTACTCTGTGTCTGCATTTTATTAACTCTGCTACTGCTATAACTGCGTGAGTTTGTTCGTGGGCTGCACAAATTATTTTATAAGCCTATTCGCCCCCCTCTTGGCTAGGATCCAGATCCAACAAGTGGTATCGGAGCAGGTTTTAGGATCTAGCTTAGGATTGACCATGAATAACCATATGGATAGTGCTTTTACTGAGGGTCAGTCTGTTTCCTGTCCCCCTAGATTTAATAGAGGTGATTATGCATATTGGAAAAATCGAATGAAAATTTACCTCATTTCTGTTGATTATAAAGCTTGGCAAATAATTGAAAAAGGTTATAAACTGCCTGTTATTAAAGTAGACAATGTTGAGATTGAAAAACCAAATGACAAATGGGATGATAATGATTGGAAATCTTATTCTTTAAATTCTAAAGCTATGAATGCTCTCATTTGTGCACTTGATAAATCTGAATATAATAGAATCTCACATTGTTTAACTGCGCAGGAAATATGGCATACTTTGGAGGTGACGCACGAGGGAACGTCACATGTAAAGGAGTCTAGAATGTATCTTTTGAGTGCAGAGTTCGAGGGATTTCGCATGCTACCATCAGAGAGCATATCAGAGATGTATGCGAGGTTCACCGACATAGTTTACAAGTCTAGCTCGCTTGGAAAGCCATATGATAGCCTCGATCAAGTGAGGAAGATCCTAAGAGCATTGCCAAGCTCTTTCAGACCAAAGGTCACCGCCATCTAGGAAGCAAAGGTATTGTCTCAATTGAAGGTGGAGGACCTTATTGGTAATTTGATGTCCCATGAGTTGGAACTGCAAAATGTTGAAGTAAGAGAGAAACCTGAGGAGAAAGAGAAAGCCATAAAGCCCCTTGCTCTACAAGCTAGCGAAGAAGAGGATGATGACGACGACATAGCGCTAATGGTGAGAAACTTCAGAAAGTTCATCAAGACCAAGCATGGAAGAAACGAAATGGCACCCAGGTTTAATCGTTCTAACTTTAATAATTCTTCCAAGCAATTTAATGATCAGAAATCTACTGATAGAATGCAATGTTTTAAATGCAAGGGAAGAGGACATCTGATGAAGGATTGCCCAAATGAAACTGCTCAGCTTGCTAAAGGAAAAGGAAAAGCGAAGCTATTAACATGGGATATGGATAGCGAAGCTGAAAGCGAGGAGGAACATGAAGCCCATTCTTGCATGGCTTTGATGGGGATCCAAGATGAAACACCGTCAGGTAGCAAAGCTGAACTTCTTAAAATTTGTGAAGAAATGCAAAATCAAACAGTAGATCATGAGTTCACTATTGAATGTCTCCAAAATCAGAACTATGACATGCAAGTTAGAGATGATAAGGTGTTTAAAGAGAATGAAAAGCTTAAAATTGAACTTAATGCATGTAAGTCTACTATTGAAATCATGAAGAAGGAAAAAGCTAGCTTTGATGAAACTGCTCCTTGTATTTCTTGTTCCTCATTATTAAACCAAAATAGCATGCTTAAACAAGATTTAATGAAGCTCGAAGCTGAAAAAGAATATGAAATAAGAGAGCTTAAGGATAAATTTTGCATGCTAGACAACGATCTTAAAAAGAAAACAATTGAATATGAAAAGAAGGAAAAAGAAAACAAGTTGGCTTTTGTTAGTAAATGCACGATGCTTGTGGTAGAAAATAAACAATTAAAAATCAAAGTCTCTCATCTTGAAGTGGCCATTAAGAAATTCTCTATATGGTAAAACAATCGTTGGACATTATTTTAAAGAATCAATTATATGGCAATAATAGAAGAGGACTTGGTTTTGGTCTGAAAAACGTTGAAAAGCAAAAATTCAAGAAATTCCACAATGTACCCTCTATTGCAAAGAACAAATATGCAAAGTGCTTTACTTGTGATAGTGTAGGCCACACTTCATATTATTGTAAATTTAGGAACACAAATATCAAGTTTAAACAAGTGTGGGTTCCTAAAACAATAATGGCTAACACTAGTGGACCTTGTTGGATTCCAAGGTCACACTTAACACCTTTCATGTAGGTAAGGTGGAGATTTGGCGAGGAGCAAATTTTTCGATGTCTTATTCTTTTAGCTCCTTCGTCAAATAGCGATGAGAAGGTATAATTTTTGTCCCTCTTTGCATTTCATTGCATACCTTCATAGATTGTTTTGTGTGCTTGTTTTTATTTTGTTTTGTGTGCTTACTTGCATGATTTTTAATGTTTTTATTTCTGAAAAAACAAAAAAAATTGAAAAACCCAAAAATAAAAAAATGAGCTTAAAAGAATACCGTTTATGATTTATCTTAAGTGGTATTGTATGAATGATCAAATCTATCCCTTGTAGAAGTTAATTCATTATTGTTGTAGCTACATGAACATGATGTTATTCTATTTAGTAGCCATGACATGTCTCATAAGTTTTAAACTTGACTTCTACACCTACATTTGCACTTTCACGATAATTGACTTTTTAGTGCTTTTGGAGATTCTTTTGAAGAATAATGGAAAGTGAATGTAGGAATGATTAATTTCTGATTTTTCTATGGGATATGAAGTGTTTAGCCATGAATTAAAATTGAGCACAAAAGAATTGCAAATGAAAAAAATATGAAAATTGCTCCGCATGAAAAATGAATACACTTCATGGCTAATACACAACCCACGAGTATCCAACTTATGCTACATGGGTAATCATTAGTGTTGGTGTATATTACTCGTCAAGCAATGCCACCCCACATTTAAAAGTCCTTTTAGGCTATGTTTTGGGGTTTGGTAACTTGAACTCATCTTTGATGAGGTGGGAAAATTCAATCCTCGCGATATTCATGAAAAATGGGAAATGTGGATTGATTTGGTTGATTGTTCTAAAATTGAATCTCTCTTAGTACTTTATTGTCTATATCACTACACTTACACAAAGATGGAGAAGTCTTGTTATGAAATTCTACGAGCTTGAACTGTCTATTTTTTTGGAAAACTCATGCAAATTGCACTCTACATTTAATAATGGTGTATTTTTGCATGGAATATTTTTGTGACTTCACTAATCCACTTTTGGTGATTACAAAGGGGGAGAAAGATAAGAAAGATTTGAGAATGATTTGACGGATTTGATGTCAGTATTATTTGTTGAAGGGGGGTCTTGAGAGAAGGGGGAGCATGCTTTTATATTTGTTATAATGTTGTGCATACTATGTTGTAATTCTTGAATGTCTCATTCCATGATTCGTATTGCATTACACCCTTCAACACACTTCACACACCCATACTTATTGATCAAATCTTTTATGGATTTTTCATCACCAAAAGGGGGAGATTGTTGGACGCAACGATCTAGGAACTCTTGGTTTGATGATGACAAACGTGTCGTGATATCTAATGTGTGTGCTAGTGTGTTTCAGGATTGGCGAATCAATATATCTCTCTTCATATGGAGGAATTACTAAGTATAAAGCATTTGGGGGAGAGAGAGAGAGAGAGAGAGAGAGAGAGAGAGAGAGAGAGAGAGAGAGAGATTGATGTGCTCAAAGCAAGGGGACATGGTCCACAGAGGAAAAGGGATGGAGCCCATTTTGAATTACAAAAAGGATTTGATCCAATCTTTTAACTAGACTTGCAACAAAATTTCCTTTTCATATTCAAAATCAAATCCCAACAAAATCCTATTTATTCTCAACCCCCATATTCTTAGGGATGCTAATAGATCCTACCCTATCCCTTGCCATGCCAACCTAGTTCTAACCCTAGCCGAATTACTTTTGCAACAAACCATTCTCTCTATATAAGTTATCTTCCAAGGGGATCCAAAAAGTGACGACTGAATTAAAATACTTCTAGGGCTAGTCACGAAAAACAATCTATCTTTCTCTACTTCCCCCTTGCGGCTACAAAGAAAAGAAAAAGACCTAGTTCAAAAAACTCCCAGGGGCAGAGCGTTACTGATCCTATATTCCTTAAGCCAAACACACTGACAAAAAACCCTACCACGGAGAAGACCCAACAACATAAAGTAAAGCCCGTTCTCCACAATTCCAAGCCAAAAACACCCATGTAAGCACCATCACCGGAGAAGAGCCAACAACCGCAGGGATCACCGTTCGAAGGAGTTGACGATCGGCAAGTTGCATCTTGGACGAAGGAGAAGCGATCACCAGTACTATTGCAAATCGTAGCCTCGTCCACGAAGCCCGCCGTCGTAGTTGCAACACGCCATCACTGTCGAGATTCCTGTCGCCGATCGAAGCGAAGCAGCACACCGCCGTCATCGAACTCAGAGCAGCCGTCGCTGCAAGACGAAGCCGAAGATCATAGTGCAGCTATCGTCTCTGTCAATCACACGAAGGAGCCGCCGTCGAAAGGAGAGTCGTTGATCGACGTGAAGTAGTCCACCGTCGAAGCCGTCACCGTACGAAGCTGTCCCCACCGCCGCTGTTGAAGGAGTCGTCGCTGCAGAGTCCATCCCATCACCGTGAAGATCACCGGAGGCGCTACCAACGTCAGAGAAGCGATCACCGCTGCTGCACGCCGTGAACAGGAGAAGTCGCCGCACATCGGAGGAGCACGTCGCTGCGGAGATCGCCGTGAAGTCGAAGCGCCGTCGACGAAGTCCGTCGCCGCTACTTTTGTAGAAGGAGACGTCGAAGAAGCCTACGTCGCCGCTGCACTTTGAAGAGATCACGACGTCGCCATCGCCACTCGAAGAAGCGACGTGAATTTGCATCGCCTGCATACCATGAAATCAACGGCTGAGATTTAACAAAGCAATCAAATCGCTGACGTGTCCGATCCCCGTGCGAAAACGAAGAGAGTCGAAAAATTGCTGACGTGGCGTTGCGTTTTAAGGGGGTTGCTGTGTGCACAGACCGAAGAATATTTCAGTTTGAACTGGGATTACTTTACGCACAGACCAGTGTGCTATTTGAGATCCAGGAGTCAGATTGAGACACCGTTTGCGTCAGATTGGAGCTGACGCCGTGCTGATTGACAGAGACGCCTACACGGACACGAACTGAGCATTTCTAAACCCTTAACTCTTTTATTCGTGTCTCAGTGTAACGTTCTCTGTAGGAGAAACTTTACCATTTATTTTGTGACTATTTTGGGACTTGTCTGGTTGGGGCTAGACAAGTGGGATCCAGTTAGTTTGGGACTAGCTGGTAGAAAGCTTTACTAGGATTGATAGTGAGAGAAAACACAGTGAGTGGGGTACTGAGAGCCTGGTGAGTGTAGAGACATAGAGGGTGCTCTGAGCGTGCTCTAACTTGTGGTTTTGTACCTATTGCGCTATTTAATACTAGTATCTGCTTTGGGGGCTGGAGTAGGTCGTTGGGACGACCGAACCAGGGTAAATCTGCTGTGTACTCTGTGTCTGCATTTTATTTACTCTGCTGCTGCTATAACTGCGTGAGTTTGTTCGTGGGCTGCACGAATTATTTTATAAGCTTATTCACCCCCCCCCCTCTAGGCTAGGAGCCAGATCCAACAAAATTTTTGGTTGGGTTTTTGATTTGAGGTAAAACGTGTACGAAAAATAACGTGAAAAGGTGATACGGTAAAAGTGTGTGTGTTGTATTTTCGTTAGTGTTGTAGGGTATCATGGTAATCATTCTTCATAGATGAGTCAATCCCTCATCCATGCCAATGTATGGGGATCGGATGATTTAACTTTAAAAGAATGGTGATTTTTTAGCAAAATTTAATTAACGTTAAATCGGTCGATTTTATAAACAATAAAGTATAACTAGATGAAACTCGCGGTTCATCACCCTCCTTGGGCCCCTCTACGGGTTGGTGCATGTAGATGATGCCTCACTGCATGTCATCCTAAGCGGATTCCTCTCGGATATTGCGTAATTAATTAAAATAGCGAAAACCGACATTTTCAATGTTCTAGATTATTATAAGTGCTATGAAGAAATGAAACATGAAACCCATCAATACTAATTACTACACAACACATTCACATGAATTTAAACCACTCATGGTAACAAAAATAACAAATATTATTAATACAAACATCATTTGATTACAAAACATGCTTAAAACTAATAAAAACATAGTAAAGTGAAGAGTTTTCACCCAAAATGAAGCCAAAACGATGCCAAAACTTCTCCAAACTTCTCCTACAACTGCTTTAACTCCTCTGGAATTTGAAGGAGAAGCCCCCAAAACTTGTTTCACTCAAAACCGGGGTCGGATGCTCAAGTTATGAGCTAAAACCCTCTTTAAATAGGCATTTTAGCCTTATTGGGCTTGAGGGTCTGCTGGTTGCAAACCAGCAACCCAGTCAGCTAGTCAAAGGAGGACTGGCAGGTCAAAGAGGACTGACGGGCGCCGCCCGCATGGAAAATGCGGGCGGACCCGCCTGCAAATGGACGGTGCCTGCCTGTTCACATAGGCGGGCGAGCGCCCGCCTGATGACAGGCGGGCGGGGCTCCCTCCTGCAAACAGGCGGGCGGGCCCACCTGTCTACAGGCGTAGTCAGCGGGCAGGCCCCGCCCGCTTAGTCAGCGGCCCCCCCACCCCGTATTTTTGACAGTTTTATTTTTTTATTTTTTTCTTCTTTTAAATACATTTACTGGGCCTTTTTAATCCCCAAAAATTACTCTGATCTCCGAAAAATATGAAAAAATAGTCGTTAGATTCGAAAAATAGCAAGCTTCATCTGAAAAATAAAATGGAGACAAAATTAGGTCATAAAATGGTATTTTGCTATAGTGTCATGGCCCGCTTCCATAAAATGGAGGCGAGGCGTGAAAAGTCCGCTCAGACTTGGAGCTGTGAGGCTCCAGTCTGTAAAGCGTCTGGAATAACCAAGTATAGGTCCCTGCAAATGCGATACAGAACAAAAATAATAATAAAGAAAAGAGACAGATAATAAAATTCCAATCTCAGAACGTCCTCAAATAAATTCCAACATCACAGAAAAGCCACCAGGCTAAAAAGAAGAGTCTAAAAGGCCCAAGTCATGGCCAACAGAAATAATCAAACATACAGAAGGAAAGGTGCTATGCACCGACAAACTAATGACAACTAAGCAGAAAGTAACCCAAAAGAAGTCTCTACGACTGGTCGTCGGTGTCCTCAAACTCCACGCCAAAAGTGGACTCCGTCTCAACGTCTGCAAACACCTCGTCCTCAGCAACGGACTCTGGCTCAGCAACTAACATGCGACACCCAAAAGAGACGAGGGAGTATGTCAGCAAGTCTACAAGAGACTTGTGTAAGGAACTAAAAAGAAGGGAAACAACCTAGCAGTTTTAAAGTATGCGATGACATGGCAGTTTAAGGTATGAATGCAACATTTAAGAAGATGCAACAAGTATGATATGGCAACAAGTATAGCATGACAAGGGTAGCAAATCTACTAACATTCACATGGATTTACAAGTCACGTAAACACGTCGTGCACAGAGTTTACGTCTTACAGCTGAAGTGGTTGTACGGGCACACTTCTACGCTGAGTGGTCGCTTAACCCTACCCCAATCCCAGAGTTTACGCCTTACAGCTGAAGTTACTGATCTGGCAAACTTCTAAGCTGAGTGGTCGATTAACCCTACCCCTCCACATGTAATCTGGATCACGAGACACGAAGTGTATTTGGCATAGGGTTGTGCCTGCAACGCAGGTGCCTAGCCTGAACAAGGAAGTACAGTAGTGTGTGCTACGAATGCAACATTCAAGCATGGATGACATGTAAGATGCATGGTATGTCAGAGTATAATTTAAGTGCATACAGATAAGGTATTTAAACGTGACAGGCAACAATGCATGAATGATATGGCAGGGTGACAGATCTAGCTTCGTTGTCAAGCTAGATCTTAAAGTTGCGTCTAGACAGTTATCATTTCACTGTCTAGTCTCTTTTACGCTAAAAACATGGGGGTGACCTAAAACATGGCCTAAAGCAAAAGTTGGCAAGTTTCACTTGCCTGCAATCAGCTGTCCTGAATATACCATCCAAACAGTCCAGTCTACCTATGTGCTCAGATCCACCAGCCCTACAGTCCCAAATTAACTTATCTTTATTAGTGATTTACCAGACAATTAAAAATACCGATTTTTATCTTGATTAACATGGATGGGTTGGGGGTCCTAAGTGTTTAGAAAATTACACTTACACGACGCGAGAGCTACACTGGCATCAGGCAGCGATGCCAGGGGTTGAATTCCGATTTCGCGAAAGGTACGGAACTGCGGGTTCTCTGTGATAAAAATCATGTGTTCAATTAGTTCGTTACAACGAGACTAGAATTTTCAGATAATCCTAAGACGTCTAATGATCCGGTTTTTAATGGGTTTTCTATCCTGGAACTGGGTTACACATCAATATTAAGGATCCAACATGTTAACTAATTCAAAATACCAAATATTTAACTCCCACATCTGAAATATCCTAATAACATACCTAGTGCACAGAAATTATATGAAGTTTATTAATGGTTATAACAAAATATACCTTGCTGCCATATATATATGAGATAACACTAATATTCGTTAAGGCCTACCTTTCCTAACCACATAATAATGTATATAAAAGCTCTAAAGGTATTTGGGTATAAAACCTACTGTTAAATTCCTGGAAGGCAAGTTACACATTTCCAATCTTAACATAGTGATATATTATTATATAAGTTTAAGTTCTAACCCACTGTTGGAAGGGCTCTCACAGAGCTTGCAGGTAGATGATGGGGCGAGGATTCCGGTGGCTTCGACGGTGGGATCGCTAAGGGGTTGAAAGAGGAGGTCACGGGGACGGTGGCACGTCGGAGGGGGTGACTGCGGCAGTGGAGACGCCGGAACGGTGGCGCAGTGGCGGATGCAGTAGCTGCTGCTGCTGCTGCTGCTGCTACGATTTACAACGGCTACGAGCGCTTCTACGGCGGTCTCCGACGATGATACGGCGGCCACGGCGTGCAGGGGAAAGGAGGAAGGTCGGGGGAAGGCTCAGGTCGACGGCGCAGAGGGTTTGTCTGGGTTGAGGTCGGGCTCTCGGGGTTTAGGGTTGGGTCGAGGGAAAAGACGATGGGTGAGGCAAAGTCGGCGGCTGCGGGAGTTGTTCTGCGTGAACAAAAATATTGAGAGGGGGCGGCGGCGTTTTGATGCTGGGAGAAAAACAAATGTAACCTAGGCCATTAAATAGAGGAGAGTGGCTAGGGTCACGTGGGGTTGGGTCCAGGGTTAGATAGGATTTGTTTTATATTAAAGAAAAATAATAAGGTGAGGGGCTATCATGTGGGAGAGAGGGGGAGAGTGGGCAACGTGGGGGGGGTCTGTTGGGTAAAATAATATAGGTTAAGATTTAAAACAATTGATTTGGTCTCCTTATTTTTTTATTAAAAGGTTTGATTCCTATTGAAAACAACGGCCTGTGAAATGTGGTTAGGTTTGTCTAAAAGTTTTGATGTCAAACTCAAAAAGGAATATGTTTTCAAATGAATCAGTTACTCCATACGAAAGAGACATCAAGAGGTAATTATTAGGTTAGGACTTTAATAACTAAAAGTTTATAAGATTAATACGTAAGCCACTAGTTCATTAGAATTCGAAAATTAAAAAAAGATGATAATAATAACTTAATAATCATTAATGAGGTTATAGCAGTTTGGCCCCTCGATGCCCAAAAATAAAAAGGAAGATACCCGGGCGATCGCGCCTCCGAGAGGGTCGTGAATACGGGGTCCGGCTACGCGTCTGAGCTACGGAACAATAATGATAAAACCAAATACGAACTTACTCATTCGAAACAACATTCGTACTAAAATACGCACGACCGAGAAGTGGCTGTTACATCCTACCCACCTTAAGAAATGATTCCGCCCTCGGAATCAACATCAACTAATGCTCAGGAAATAACTGCGGGAAGCGCTCTCTCATGTCATCCTCACGCTCCCAGGTGGACTCTCCAGGGAACCATGACGCCACTGCACTCTAACCAAGTCGACGGTCTTATTCCTCAGTTGCTTCTACCGTCGATCCAGAATCTCAACTGCTTGTTGATCATAGGTCAGGTCCAGTCAGAACGTATTTTCCGAGAAATCTATAGCATGAGATGGATCACTGACGTATCGACGTAACTGAGATACGTGAAACACGTCGTGAACTCCCTCCAGTGACGGTGACAATGCCAAGCGATATGCCACAGCTCCAACTCTCTCCAGGACATCAAAAGGCCCAAAATACCTCGGACTCGGCTTGCCTCCTCTTCCAAATCGGATGACTCCTCGATTTGGGGAGATCTTAAGGAAGACGTGGTCTCCAGGCTGGACTCCAACGGTCGCCGTTTAGCATCTGCTCAATGCTTGAAACGGTTCTGCATGATCCTCAGCTTCTCCCGAATATTCCTCACAACATCCACTGCCTCCACGATCATCTCTGGTCCTAACAGCTCCCTGTCTCCAATGTCATCCCAGTTCAGTGGCGATCGAAATTTCTTCCCATATAGCGCGGCGAATGGCGCCATGCCAATACTCGCCTGGTAGCTGTTATTGTAGGCAAACTCCACATGATGAAGGTGATCCTCCCAAGATCCCTTGAAGTCCAACATGCATGCCCTCAGCGTGACCTCCAAAATCTGAATCGTCCTCTCGGACTGGCCATCTGTCTGCGGGTGGTACGCCGTGCTGAAACTCAAACTCGTACCCAAACTCTTCTGCAGACTCTGCCAAAACTGAGATGTGAATCTCGTATCTCTGTCAGACACGATACTCACGGGGACTCCGTGAAGTCGCACGATCTCCTGCATGATTCACGTTACATCACTATCTAAACTAGAGAAAAAAATAAAAACAAGAGTAAAAGAATTACCTCCATGTATCTCCTCGCTAGCGTCTCAGTGGACTGTCCTACTTGAAAGGGAATAAAGGGCGCGGATTTGGTCAATCGGTCCACGATCACCCAAATCGTGTCATTCTGCTTCGGACTCCGAGGTAGTCCAGTCACGAAATCCATAGTGATGTGTTGCCACTTCCACTTTGGAATCGGAAGCGGTTGTAGTAACCCTGTCGTACGCTGATGCTCCGCCTTAACCTGCTGGCATGCCAAACACTTGGCGACACTCTGTGCCACACCCCTCTTCATACTATGCCACCAATAGTTCAGACGAAGATCTTTGTGCATCTTGGTACCTCCAGGATGTACAGAGTACAGCGGACTGTGTGCCTCAACCAATAACTCTTCTCTAAAATCTCCAGCTGGCACACAAACTCTGGCTCCATACCTCAGCGAGCCATCCTCATGAATCAAGAAGTCAGTTCGCAGACCGGCTTCTACTTGCTCACGAATCTTCTTCCTCCGACAATCGATCGTGTCGTAGAAACTCGCAAGCTAGTCCATCCCAAGGACGACATTATAGTTGATGATGTCGTGGACAATAAAGTCAGCGTAAAGCTCATGTCCACAGACCACTAAAGGAAAAGAATTGCAACCACGATGCACCGAGATCACGTCATTCCCTGTGACGATATCCCAACTCTTGGGAAGAGGGGAAGTCGACAAGGAATGCTTGTACATGAAGCTCCGGGATATAATGCACATCGATGCACCAGAGTCGAAGAGGACTCGTGCAGGAGATGTGCAAACCAAAAACACATCTAACAAACAATCTAACAATCAAATCCTATTCTAGCAAACATAACATATTCAAGCAGCCAAACGAATTCTAACAAACAAGACCAGCTAAGGAAGGAAAAACAAACTAGACTGAGGGTTACCTGTAATAACCTCATCCTCAGTCTCATCCTCAACTGCAGTCATCAGGAAAGTCTGCCTCCTCGGCTGAAGAGCCTGCTGAAACGCCTGCTTCTGTGGAACAAGGGCTGCTCCACGTCTAACAGCTACCGGTGCTTTCCGTAGTTGAACTTCGACTGGTGCTTTCCCCGGATGCTTAGCTCTCGGACAGTCCTTCAAGGTATGTGTTGCGTCACCACAGCTCAAACACTGGCCCAGCTCCCACCTGCATTGTTCCTTCACATGACCAGTCTTGCTACAATGATAGCACACCTTCCGACTCGGCCCAGCTACTGGTGCTTTCCGCAGTTGATTTGCATGCCGACAATCCTTCGCTGCATGAGTGGCATCGCCACAAATCAAGCACTGGCCCAGAAATCTTCTGCACTGCTCCTAGATATGACCAGTCTTGCTGCAGAAATGGCAAGTCTTCAGAGTAGGCCCACCAGGCCTCTTGAACTGCACCGACTGGTTAGGCTTGAATCCAGGCCTAACCACTGCTCAGACCTGCTCCATAGGCCTCTTCCCAGCTCCTGAAGTCTGTCCTCTCTTCTGGCTTGCAATCAGCTCCTGCCTCCTAGCAGCTACCAGCAACTTCTGATAAGACTCCAAATCTGACATGACATCAAGCTCTGTAGATCTAAGGAAAGACCCTGTAGAAACCTCTAGGCTTTCTCATCAGCATCCTGCACCATCTTCGGGGTAAAACGACTCAGCCTGGTGAACTCCTGATGATACTGGTCCACCGAAAGATTCCCTTGCTTCAGATCAATGAAACACTACAACATCTCCCTCCTGGCAGCCTTCGGGAAATACTCCTCATCGAACCTAGCCTTGAAAGTATCCCAAGGAATAGGTCTCACCAACAGCTCCTCCTCGGCATCCCACCAGCTGCGGACATTATCCTTAAGCTACTTGTTCACCAAATCAACCCATCCAGCCGGGTTGTTCTTTACCATCCTCAGGTTATCCTCCGTATTCCTGATCCACTCCTCTGCAGCCAACGGCCCTTCAGATCCATCAAAGTAAGTCGGGCCCAGCTCGCGAAACTGCTTCGCTCCCGGCTCGAAGCGAGGGGCATTCTGGAGCATGCCCTGCTGCACCTGCATCATCTGATGCATCATCCCCATAACTTCGGCATTGGTGGGCTCTCTATCTGGCACTGCAACACGGTCGGGCCCACCACCAGCTCGGGTCTGTCGCCTTCCAGCCATCTAATGACATAGAAAACAGACAAAATTAGACTCAAAGCTTATGACTTGAATGTTTTAATTTATTTAATGGACATTCTATAATTATTATCGTTGTTCCGATAATTTGCAGTTGCAAGAGGAGACCTGCATGGGCCACCAATAAAACCTGTCACGACCCGCTTCCATAAAATGGAGGCGAGGCGTGAAAAGTCCGCTCAGACTTGGAGCTGTGAGGCTCCAGTCTGTAAAGCGTCTGGAATAACCAAGTATAGGTCCCTGCAAATGCGATACAGAACAAAAATAATAATAAAGAAAAGAGACAGATAATAAAATTCCAATCTCAGAACGTCCTCAAATAAATTCCAACATCACAGAAAAGCCACCAGGCTAAAAAGAAGAGTCTAAAAGGCCCAAGTCATGGCCAACAGAAATAATCAAACGTACAGAAGGAAAGGTGCTACGCACCGACAAACTAATGACAACTAAGCAGAAAGTAACCCAAAAGAAGTCTCTACGACTGGTCGCCGGTGTCCTCAAACTCCACGCCAAAAGTGGACTCCGTCTCGACGTCTGTAAACACCTCGTCCTCAGCAACGGACTCTGGCTCAGCAACTAACATGCGACACCCAAAAGAGACGAGGGCGCATGTCAGCAAGTCTACAAGAGACTTGTGCAAGGAACAAAAAAGAAGGGAAACAACCTAGCAGTTCTAAAGTATGTGATGACATGGCAGTTTAAGGTATGAATGCAACATTTAAGAAGATGCAACAAGTATGATATGACAACAAGTATGGCATGGCAAGGGTAGCAAAGCTACTAACATTCACATGGATTTACAAGTCACGTAAACATGTCGTGCACAGAGTTTACACCTTATAGCTGAAGTGGCTGTACGGGCACACTTCTACGCTGAGTGGTCGCTTAACCCTACCCCAGTTCCAGAGTTTACGCCTTACAGCTGAAGTTGCTGATCTGGCATACTTCTAAGCTGAGTGGTCGATTAACCCCACCCCTCCACATGTAATCTGGATCACGAGCCAGGAAGTGTATTTGGCATAGGTGATCGCGCCCCGGATACACGTCCCGGGACGGCGACACTGTAGTCTTACCGCAAGCGCACGGTGTAGCGGCGAACGGGTATCGAACACAGGGAGGACGCATGACAGTGTCTTCTTCAGTCAACCTGGCTATAGGAACAGTAGAGAAATGTTCGCAGTAATGCGGTCACAGTCGTTCAATTATACGAAAGAAAATATCAAATTAATAAAGACGCCTAGGGATAGGGAATCCCCGCTACTTGCCGTATCTCATCATTGTGATTTGTAGGTTTCACAATTGCTAGACTTGAAATTCGGGTGAACTAGTTGCAACTAAATGTAGAACCAAGCTCACGCTCTCACGCTATTGCCGGTCTATAACAAACCTAGGGTAGGGTCCAATCTCTTGCAAACCCTAACCTAGGCAAACTAGCGTGAAGAACATCATCATCGTTCAATCGTATCTCGAGCCCACTCTCGTGCAAAATCGAGCTACGACCTAGGTTGGGATAGTTCCTACACGTCCATTCTCTTGCAAACGGGTATTGGTATAGAATTACAATCGAAAACCCTAGTTTCGGTCCAATCTCTTGCAAACCGATTCCGGAGAAATTCAATTGCAACCCAATTCGAATTTCTAGGGCTTCATATCGAATTGGGATCCAATCTCTTGCAAATCCCAATCGGTATGAATCCCTAGCTATTCGTATTAAATCAATCCCAAACTAACCCTAATCAATTCTAGCAATAATTTCACCAATTCATCACAAGTTAGAAATAGGGTTCGTAGGGTTCATCCCTACGCCCTAAGACGATAAAACTACTCACAATTCATAATGAAATTCAATAGATATTCACAAATAAAATCAATAGAATTCATAACAATATTCAATATATCAATAAAAATGGAGTTTTTGATAGGGAGAGAGATAAACCAATGAAGAACAAAATAGCATCCAACAAATTAACACTTTTCTCTTCTCCCTAAAAGCTAAATCTAATTCCTAAAAAGTAATCTAAAAAGGCTGCAAAAAGTTCTGAAAAAGCTCTCTAAACTAGGTTAAAAACTGGGGTTAAATACCCCCCAAAATCGCCCAAAAAACTGTGACGAAACTGCCCATGCGCAGCCTCAAAATCGCAACTTACGCTACAGGCAGCGCGGCTCACTCGGCCGAGTGACAAATGTCACTCGGCCGAGTGAGAGACCCTGCCGGATTCCATAGAGTTGGGGGTCTTAGGGGTCGTCTCCTCGGGAGTCACTCGGCCGAGTGACTTTTCTTCACTCGGCCGATGGGCGTTCTTCACTCGGGCGGACGGCGTTCGTCACTCGGTCGAGTCGGTCTTTGGGGCTGACTGACGGATTCCAGAGAGTTCAACATTTTTGGTTGCCGTCGCCTTGGCTCCACTCGGGCGAGGGATGACTCGGTGCTCGGTCGAGTGGTCTGGCGATGCTCGGCCGAGTGCACGCTGATATTAGCTCTGTTGCGTGTCCGATCTGGCCGGCCGAGCGGGCTGTCTATGCTCGGCCAAGTGACTCCTTCACTCGACCGAGTGGCATGCTGAAAATGCCCATTCTTCGTATTTTTGCCTCCTCGTCGCTCCTACGACGTTCTTTCTTCTTCCACTCCTCTCCAATCACAGAATACCCCTCAAGAGAGTCATCGGTGACACTCCGGAGTGGGTGCATCTCAGAATCACTCCAAATCGCTCCAAATCTCCTGAAATATGACAAAAACAACAAATCGTGAAAAGCATCGCAATATTGTTGAATAAACGTGAAAAACACGATTTGAGTGATCTAAATGGCATGCAAACATGCAGAAAAAGGTGTAAAATACGGAGTGATCAAAATCCCCCAAGCTTACCTCTTACTCGTCCCCGAGGAAGATGAGTAAAAAGCGAACCCGGTGGATAAAGATAAAGAAAATGATAGAGAAATGGAAAATGAAAAATGAAAAACAAAGTAGAAAACGAAGAGGGAAGTTGCTAGATCATTTTTCTCAGGACGTGGGTTTTGCTTACTCATATATCATGCATCAAATATAAAACACATGTCAAAGACTTTTATTTTGATATCATAGTATAATGGTGCATAGAAAACCCAAGAATATCAATATAGCATGAAAAATGGAATAATTCTAAGATTAACATCGTCTGAAGCATCTAAAGCGGTATACAATATCGTAGATCACACACTTTTCAATTGAATGCTTTTTATAAGGAGTATAAGAGATATCACACGATAGAGTAGTAAGAATAGAAAAAGTGTGGTTTTCATGAAATGAATGCTAAGCCTAGATTTCTGGATTTCGTGAAACTTTAGCAATCTCACCGAGTATAAAATATTACTTAGCCTAGGTTGTCATGCACCGTCAGGTAGTCACTCTCTCACACATCATTGGATTCTCTCCCCCAAGCTTATCCATAAGCGTGGTGGCATATACAAAACAATATTTACATCCCCGTTTCTTATGAAGCTCTAAAAGTCAAAGAAAACAAAAATAAAAGCAAAAGAGGGAAGAAAGAGAGAAAGGATATGAGATGGGATCGTTTTCAAACTTCTTTTCTCTTTTCTTTTCTTATTCTCAAATCTTTTTCTTTTTCTTTTTCTTTTTTTTCTCCCTTTTTTCCCCTTTTTTTCAATAGCATATATACACAAATAATACCAAATCAACGAGAAGGATAAACAAGTATATTTTTTTTCTTTGGATTTTGGGGAATTTGGAGCATGGGATATAATAACGGGGGAATGCCAATAATAGAATTGCTAAGGGGAGATTCACCAATGAATTTAAAATAGAGAAATAATGTTCAAGATATGTGGAGAAAGAAATAAATGTATCTCTCGGTTCACTCTATAGGACGTGCATGACAACTTCAGCAGGGTAATCTAATCTGCTCAGTTTGATCTCAAAAAGTAAACTAATCCAGATTTATCAATGCTAGCAAACATTCAATCAACTTGAAGTGAAGCGTACAAATCATGCAATAAGAAATGATATGAGAAAAGAAAGCAGTACTCTAGATATAAGCATCAATGCGTGAATCTTGGTGTGTTTTCTACGATAGCATACATATGAATCATCAGACATCAGCTAATAATAGAATTTCATCCATTTTCATACGGAAAAAGAAGTGGGTTACTATTTCTAAATGCAACACAGGACATAGCATATGATATCAGAAACAAAAGCTATGACATGACAAATTTAGCATGCATATAGAGAAAAGCTAACACCACGTCATCATTGTCACGCCCCGCTTCCCAAAAACGTGGAGGCGAAGCGTGAGAAGGTCCGCTCAGACTTGAAGCTACAAAGCCGCAAGTCCGATAAGCGTCAATCACTTTAAACTACAGGTCCTTGCAACGCGAAACGAAACAAAGATAATAATAACGAAAAGAGACAAAAGAACATCTCAGAATATCCATAATAATAAATCTCTACATCACAGAAAAAGCCACCAGGCTAAAATAAAAGAATCTAAAAGAGGCCCAGCATGGCCAACAAAAGTACAAAGTACGAAAACAAGGAAAAGGTGCAAGCACCGACAACTAACAGCAACCTAAAGCAAAAGCAAGTAAAATCAGTCTCTAAGACTGGTCTCCGGTGTCCTCGAACTCCTCAACGAACGTAGGCTCAGTGTCAGCAACCACCTCGTCCTCAGCAACTGTCTCTGGCTCAGGGTCTAACATGTGACACCCAAAAGAGCAAGGGGCACATGTCAGCAAGTCTGGAAGACTTGCGCAAGGAAACTGAAAGTAGGTGAAAGTACAGTAACCTAGCAGTTCTAGCATGATGCAATGACATGGCAGTTTAAAGTAATGAGTGCAACAGGTAAAGTAAAGTAAAGTAAAGTAAAGTAAAGTACGAGCATGGCATGACATTCACAAGACAAGTAAAAGACAAGTAAAGTAAGCACCTCGTGCACAGAGATTCCGTCTTTTGGCTAGAGTGGCTGCGCGGGCCAACTCCTAAGCTCAAGTAACTGTTTATCCCTACCCCTCCACGTGTATCGGACATTGGTTTCTAGCCAACACATGAGGCCCGCTTCTGGACCACGAGCCAGGAAGTGTTTTAAACAAGTATGGCGTAGGGGTGCACCTAGCCGGACAAGTAGTACGAGGACAAGTATTGTAGCGTGTGCTACGATGCAACAATCAATGCATGGATGACATGACATGGCAAGTAGAAAAGCGTACAGGTAAGAAAAGTAGACGTGACAGTTTAGCATGCATGAATGACAAGTTTAAGGGTTGGATCTAGCTTCGTTGTCAAGCTAGATCATTTAGGTGACGGATCTAGTTTCGTTGTCAAACTAGATCAAGTAGGCGTCTAGCCAGCTATCATTTCACTGACTAGTCTCTTTTACGCTAAAAACAAGGAAGTTGCCTAAAAACATGGCCCTACACAAGAGTTGGCAAGTTTCACTTGCCTGCAACTATCACGTCAAGAAAACACCGTCCAACGAGTCCAAAGTCACGATTCCTACGTGCACAAGTCCACCGGCCTAAAGTCCATATTATTAATCTTGATTAGTGAATTTAAAACATTTAAAATACTTTAAAAATACTGATTTTAGTCTTGATTAGCATGCAATAGGTTGGGGGGGTCCTAGGGGTGCAAAGCGTTACCTCAACACGACGCGAAAGCTACACCGGCGTCGGGTAGCGACGCCAGGGGTTGGAATAGAAGAACGCGCTCCAAGTCCTGATTCCTCGCTGGAAGTTTCAGAGCAATCAACCGGAGCAACGATTCCAGATTCCAAAGCTAGCACATGCGACGACGGCCTACGACGTGTCGCAACGTCGTACGTGACGAATCCTCGAAGAGAAAGCACCTAGGTGGGGCCCACTGTAGTCCTAGGGACCTATGGGGGACCCACAATGCCTCTGGAGAACTTGGGGGGCCCACGGTGGCAAGCGATGTGACGGGTGCAGGGTTGCGACGAGTGGCTCTCGGTCGTACAGCCTCGGTGCGGGAGATTGGCTCGGTCGGTGCGGGGGAACGGGGCTGTGCAGCAGCGGGGGTCGGTCGTAGCAGCGGTGCGGGGGCTTCCTTCGGTCGGTGCGGAAGAGCGGGCCGGTCGGGCGCTAGGGCGGGGGGCGTTGCAACGTTGCAACGTTGCGGAGAGCGGGCGATGCGGGCGGGCGCCTCGGTCAGACACGGGTGATGCGGGCGACAGAGCGGGCGATGGTGCGGGGTCGATGCGGAGCGGGGATGCGGGCCAAGCTCTCGGTCAGACCGAGGGCTCCTCTCGATCGGAGCGGGAGGATGGGGCTGGCGGCAGCAGCGGGGTGCAGGCCAAGGCTTGGTGCGGGCTTGGCTATCGGTCGGAGCGGGCGAACGGCCTTGGTTTTCTTGGTCGTACGGCAGCTGTTCGTCGCAACGTTGCGACGAATCGTCGCAATGTCAAATTTGAGTTTTGGAAGAGGCTAGGGTTAATTTCTTGCGAAAATAGGTCTTTCTAGGGGTTATTTATATAGTGTAGATGGGTTGACTTGGTCTAGGGCTAAATCTAATAGGATTAGAAGTTCAAAAATATTTAAAATTTGAATTTCAACTTCTCCAACTCACACAAGGATTTGACTCGGTCCAAATGAGCTGGAATTTTGCTCAAAAATTCTTTAATACGTTTAAAACTCAAATAAATTTTATTTGGACGAAAATAATTTAAAAATTAATTATTAAAAATATTATAAACCATGTTAAAAATATAAAAATGGTCAAATGAACTCCAAAAATTATAAAATAAATATCGGGGTGATCGTGGTGACGAAAGTGAGCTAACTAAGAAGACGGATCTCAATTTCGACATCGGACGACGAAACTAAAAATAGAAACGTCTCCCGTCAAAAGTGAGAATCGCAACGTCTCATCGAATAAGATTAAATTGTGGGAAAACGACTCGAGAAACGTCGTTCCAATTTAGTGCCACAATTTACTACTCTCAGAGACGTTCACAACGGCATATCGCATCAAGGTGTTCTCAAACAAACAAAGTCTAAAATAAACACGTGCACGGCCAAAAGCACGTGCATAAACAACGTACAACGAAAAGTGGTCGTTACATCCTCCCCACCTTAGAATAAAGTCCGTCCTCGGACTTTCTAATATAGCTAGTCGCTCTAGTAACTACCCCCAATCAGGTCATATTATAATTCAAACCAGGTATAGTCATTACAAGTGCTTATATACGCACTAGGTAGTCAAACGTTATCACTACCAACACGTATGTATATATATATATATTCAAGTACGTCATACACGTATACCTATTATAGTCAGTCAACTTCATACATGTATTTCAATCATATATATAAACATACATCCATTATATAACTACTACTTACCTAATCACAAAACAATATTTCAGATACTTATATAAGCATGGTCTCACACTTAGCAAATACAATCATTGCTCTACGTATAGATAGCTACCTGTGCACGAACAACATGGGTATACGACTCCCTAATATTTCCTAGTACACATCCAATACCAAACACATCAACTCATGTAGTCACACCATACCATTTTAAATCAAGCTTCACTTTATTTAATATACATTCACCACTACTATAGTTTCACAATATATAGTCATTCAAATACATGCAAATAGTTCACCATATATTCACATCACGTACGGTCCTATAACTGTATTTACGACACGCCACATATACTATAGTCACTAATAACTATAGCTAAGCACATACTTACCCGTGCATGGTGCACACCCATACACGCTAACATTTCATTTACGCATACCAATCATACCATTATATTACTAGTACATCTACACACCTAGTTTAGCTAGCACACATACGTTCACACAGGCAAGTCCTTGGTAATTAACTATACCACAAGACCAACACCTATAACTATATACTGGTGTAGCGACCCACAATCATGTGTGTAACACAACCAGGCACAAACACTTCCATCACTATACTTACATCAAACATTGCTATATTCAAACTACAAACATACATTCAATATACTTAGAGTATGCCCACTCAAGCTTGAGTGAGACTCAATACACACATCAGAATATTCTACATACGTAACACGGCATTTATACCTATACCGATACTACTCCAATATATATATATATATGTCTACCAATACAACCATATACATACCATAAGTCAATCACACCTAATATTTAGTCAGGTAATACTTACATAGTCTCAATCACTCTATATACCATAATAATAATAATACAGACATCAGCGCACGTATAATTATAATACACTCCCTAATACATGCATACGCATTCATCGTATAGTCACACACACATGTAACATATATATATTCACACCATAGCCTACTACATATAATTAGTATACTAACACATCTATACGTACATAATTAAGATGTGCAATAGTTGTATATACCTCACGGTATGCACACATGCAACATCCCGCAAAAGCAAGCAATACCAATCAAAATTATAATTCTACTATCATATGCATATCACCTATATACTCATGCAACGAAACATAACTACTTACGTCTAAGCACTATACATATCTACCTACGAGCACATACTCATACGTACTAATATATGGGTCACTCAATAGGCCTACTTTCTTATCTATACGTACACCTATTATCATCACACCTAGCATACACATAGCTTTACCAATCGTTTTATTTCAACCATTACAAGTATCTCTAACTACATACACTCCATCAGATATCCCCACACTAATTCTTATATACACAAGCATCCCTAGTTTGGTATAGCTAACCACACCCAAATCTATAAATACTAACACATAACAACTTCATAATGTCACGAATAACTACGAGTATGTATATATATATGTATGTATGTATATATATATATATATATATATATATATATGTATGTATATATATATATAGGGGCAAATGTGCCTGAGAACGTGCGCAGGTAGAATTACCTGCGCACGCCCCCTCTGTTCGGGGTTTCTAAATATTTTTTTTTGAATTTTTTTTTGCAGTAGCTAGATATACTTGTTATGAAGCTCTCCACAAAATTTCAGGTCAATCCGACACCGTTTGAGCCTCCGTTCATCGATTTCAAAAACGTTGCGCAAAACTGTCCAGAATTTGGACAGTTTTGCGCAACGTTTTTGAAATCGATGAACGGAGGCTCAAACGGTGTCGGATTGACCTGAAATTTTGTGGGGAGCTTCATAACAAGTATAACTAGCTACTGCAAAAAAAAATTCAAAAAAAAATACTTACAAACACCGAACAGAGGGGGGCGTGCGCAGGTAATTCTACCTGCGCACGTTCTTAGGTACATTTTTTATATATATATATATATATATATATATATATATATATATATATATATATATATATATATATATATATATATATCACACAATAGGCAAGCATCAATATACTATGGGGGGTACACTCCTAAGCTCACGTACATAACTTAGGTACGTGCACTACGACTACCTCACAAGGTCCAAGGGCCTACTAACAACTTAGAGTTGACACAGACATTGACGGGCACTTAAGCCTAAGCAATAGAGGGATGTCGAAAGCGTGACGAGGGAAGGATCGATAAGCACGAGTTCAGATAGGACGAACACAAGGAGACAGCTTGGTTAGACGAAACATTGACTCAATGGTGATGTTTAGGTTGAGGGAAAGGGAGATGTAGTGATGCTTAAATAGGATACAGAAAAGAAAATAGGGTAAATAGCATAAGCTAAAATACGTTGAGTTTTGAAAACTGTCGTTCTTCAAAAGTTAAAATCCTCGCCTGTAAAGAAATATTTGGAGATCGATAAAACGAGTCGTTCAAAATAAGTTTGAGTCGAATATTCATAATAAGAGAAAATGGTCTATTGGTTAAAAATTTTTTTAAAAGGAAGTAAAATCATTTACACGAATATCAAGGACAAGGTTTAGAAATTTTATACGTCAGTAATTTAATATAATGTTGTCAAGAGTTTTGAAAGTCAAAGAATGAAATCAAGTAACGGAAGGATTTAAACTCAGGTTTAATGCTTTCAAAACTTTTAGGCTGTGGAAAAATTTTAAATAATCAATTTTGAAGCTACTTTCAGAGAACCAGGGTTTGCCAAAAATGAGAAACTGATTTACACAAGGTTCTTACTATACGAGCACAACAAGTCTGGTACGGATATAAAAATAATTGAAAGTATGTATGGTGCACGGAAAAATAATATTAACTTAGTAGTAGAATTATCGAAATCGATAGCAAAGCTTTAAAACCAAACTATGGAAGGTCCAGATTTAGGAAATGGTTATGAATTAGTAATTTTACAAAATCTGAATTAAGGAAAACGATGAGCATAACTTTGACTTACGGGAAGCTGAAATCCCAAGTGCCTTGAGAAGTATATGAATGGCATAAATCAGGAGGGAAAATTACAAGTTGAATAAAAGTACGATTCAGAATAAAATTAATATATGAAGGGACGACGCATTTACATAAGTACGAAAAACATAGGCTGGGAAAATACTATAAACTAGTATTCAAAAATTCCGACAAACGTTTTAAAAATTTAAATCAATGAAGGAGTATGAAGTATAAGTATATTAAAATTTTGAACAAAGGTAAACTTAGTGGAAGAGAAGATTGAAAAATACTTTCAGAAGGTTCAAGATTTGCAATGGAGATGTTTGAAAATTGACGACGATCGTCATGAGGCGATCTCGTGAATCGAGGCAAGGAAATTGGTCGGATGATCAAAACATACATACGCCTAGGATATGAATCTGAAGGATCTACGGTGAAACTCCTACGGTCGACCAACTAAAGATTAAGATCTAAGCGCTAAGACTTTCTAAGGGGCTAGACGGAAACGAAATGCGTTCAGCTTGGTCCGAAATCGATGAACCCAAGCGAACGACTAAAGGAAATTCTAGAAGTCTAATATGGTCAGGGGTAGACATGAACCACTAAGGTAACTCCTACAACGATTAAATCAATTGCTGAGAGGGAGTCTAACTACAATCAGGGGCCTCTAACTAGCAAGCATAGACGTCTAACTAAGTTTTCTTACCCCTAGTGACATAGGAAAACGACTAAACTCCGGGCTTCTGACTCGGATGTTGCAATTTATTTAATGGACATTCCGTTATTATCGTTGTTCCGTTAATTGCAAGACTGGACCTGCATGGGCCACCAACAAAACCTGTCACGCCCCGCTTCCCAAAAACGTGGAGGCGAAGCGTGAGAAGGTCCGCTCAGACTTGAAGCTACAAAGCCGCAAGTCCGATAAGCGTCAATCACTTTAAACTGCAGGTCCTTGCAACGCGAAACGAAACAAAGATAATAATAACGAAAAGAGACAAAAGAACATCTCAAAATATCCATAATAATAAATCTCTACATCGCAGAAAAAGCCACCAGGCTAAAATAAAAGAATCTAAAAGAGGCCCAGCATGGCCAACAAAAGTACAAAGTACGAAAACAAGGAAAAGGTGCAAGCACCGACAACTAACAGCAACCTAAAGCAAAAGCAAGTAAAATCAGTCTCTAAGACTGGTCTCCGGTGTCCTCGAACTCCTCAACGAACGTAGGCTCAGTGTCAGCAACCACCTCGTCCTCAGCAACTGTCTCTGACTCAGGGTCTAACATGTGACACCCAAAAGAGCAAGGGGCACATGTCAGCAAGTCTGGAAGACTTGCGCAAGGAAACTGAAAGTAGGTGAAAGTACAGCAACCTAGCAGTTCTAGCATGATGCAATGACATGGCAGTTTAAAGTAATGAGTGCAACAGGTAAAGTAAAGTAAAGTAAAGTAAAGTAAAGTACGAGCATGGCATGACATTCACAAGACAAGTAAAAGACAAGTAAAGTAAGCACCTCGTGCACAGAGATTCCGTCTTTTGGCTAGAGTGGCTGCGCGGGCCAACTCCTAAGCTCAAGTAACCGTTTATCCCTACCCCTCCACGTGTATCGGGCATTGGTTTCTAGCCAACACATGAGGCCCGCTTCTGGACCACGAGCCAGGAAGTGTTTTAAACAAGTATGGCGTAGGGGTGCACCTAGCCGGACAAGTAGTACGAGGACAAGTATTGTAGCGTGTGCTACAATGCAACAATCAATGCATGGATGACATGACATGGCATGTAGAAAAGCGTACAGGTAAGAAAAGTAGACGTGACAGTTTAGCATGCATGAATGACAAGTTTAAGGGTTGGATATAGCTTCGTTGTCAAGCTAGATCATTTAGGTGACGGATCTAGTTTCGTTGTCAAACTAGATCAAGTAGGCGTCTAGCCAGCTATCATTTCACTGACTAGTCTCTTTTACGCTAAAAACAAGGAAGTTGCCTAAAAACATGGCCCTACACAAGAGTTGGCAAGTTTCACTTGCCTGCAACTATCACGTCAAGAAAACACCGTCCAACGAGTCCAAAGTCACGATTCCTACGTGCACAAGTCCACCGGCCTAAAGTCCATATTATTAATCTTGATTAGTGAATTTAAAACATTTAAAATACTTTAAAAATACTGATTTTAGTCTTGATTAGCATGCAATAGGTTGGGGGGTCCTAGGGGTGCAAAGCGTTACCTCAACACGACGCGAAAGCTACACCGGCGTCGGGTAGCGACGCCAGGGGTTGGAATAGAAGAACGCACTCCAAGTCCTGATTCCTCGCTGGAAGTTTCAGAGCAATCAACCGGAGCAACGATTCCAGATTCCAAAGCTAGCACGTGCGACGACGGCCTACGACGTGTCGCAACGTCGTACGTGACGAATCCTCGAAGAGAAAGCACCTAGGTGGGACCCACTGTAGTCCTAGGGACCTATGGGGGACCCACAATGCCTCTGGAGAACTTGGGGGGGCCCACGGTGGCAAGCGATGCGACGGGTGCAGGGTTGCGACGAGTGGCTCTCGGTCGTACAGCCTCGGTGCGGGAGATTGGCTCGGTCGGTGCGGGGGAACGGGGCTGTGCAGCAGCGGGGGTCGGTCGTAGCAGCGGTGCGGGGGCTTCCTTCGGTCGGTGCGGAAGAGCGGGCCGGTCGGGCGCTAGGGCGGGGCGTTGCAACGTTGCAACGTTGCAACGTTGCAACGTTGCGGAGAGCGGGCGATGCGGGCGGGCGCCTCGGTCAGACACGGGTGATGCGGGCGACAGAGCGGGCGATGGTGCGGGGTCGATGCGGAGCGGGGATGCGGGCCAAGCTCTCGGTCAGACCGAGGGCTCCTCTCAATCGGAGCGGGAGGATGGGGCTGGCAGCAGCAGCGGGGTGCAGGCCAAGGCTTGGTGCGGGCTTGGCTATCGGTCGGAGCGGGCGAACGGCCTTGGTTTTCTTGGTCGTGCGGCAGCTGTTCGTCGCAACGTTGCGACGAATCGTCGCAACGTCAAATTTGAGTTTTGGAAGAGGCTAGGGTTAATTTCTTGCGAAAATAGGTCTTTCTAGGGGTTGATTATATAGTGTAGATGGGTTGACTTGGTCTAGGGCTAAATCTAATAGGATTAGAAGTTCAAAAATATTTAAAATTTGAATTTCAACTTCTCCAACTCACACAAGGATTTGACTCGGTCCAAATGAGCTGGAATTTTGCTCAAAAATTCTTTAATACGTTTAAAACTCAAATAAATTTTATTTGGACGAAAATAATTTAAAAATTAATTATTAAAAATATTATAAACCATGTTAAAAATATAAAAATGGTCAAATGAACTCCAAAAATTATAAAATAAATATCGGGGTGATCGTGGTGACGAAAGTGAGCTAACTAAGAAGACGGATCTCAATTTCGACATCGGACGACGAAACTAAAAATAGAAACGTCTCCCGTCAAAAGTGAGAATCGCAACGTCTCATCGAATAAGATTAAATTGTGGGAAAACGACTCGAGAAACGTCGTTCCAAGTTAGTGACACAATTTACTACTCTCAGAGGCGTTCACAACGGCATATCGCATCAATGTGTTCTCAAACAAACAAAGTCTAAAATAAACACGTGCACGGCCAAAAGCACGTGCACGAACAACGTACAACGAAAAGTGGTCGTTACAATCATCATCACAGAAAAATCATCTCTAGCAAAAGATGAAAGAAATAAAGATAAACGAAAAACAAAGATATTTACAATGCAGCACACAAGGAAAATAAGAAAAAACGTAATGCATGGTAAAAAAGAAAAACGTGATGAAAAATGGGTGCAAAAGTGGAAAAAACGTGGAAAAACTAAAAATAAAGGTGATAAAAGCGGAAAGCGTGAGAACTCACTCCCCCAAGCTAAAGTGCACCGTGTCCTCAATGTGCGAAGTGTGGCACACCGAGAGACGTGTAATGGGTGGGGGGTGGGTGCATGCATGATAAAAAGAAATAAAAATAACAAAATGAAAATATGATGCGGATGTGATGCCTACAAGGATAAGAGTGATGCAGATATGTGTGCGTCACCAAAAATACTCTCCCTCACTCCCGAAAAAGGATATAGAATGAAATGATCAAAACGGGGACAAAAATAGTGAGGGGATGAGGGGTGAGCAAAAATCATCAGGACCAAGCAGAGAATGGGCAGCATAACGGCAAAAAATATCAATGGCATCAAGGGTGTACCTAAGCTGGTGGTGCTGCGCCATCGCCGTCCTGAGGCGGAGGTGGTGGTGGTGGTGGTCGTGGCTGGGTAATAGTCTGCTGGGTGGGTGGTGGTGGTCGTGGCAGTCGCTCGAGAATCTGGGTCGAAAGGGCTCGGGCTCGGGCAAGAATTGGGGAATAATTGCGTTGAACTTCGCGCCGAGCCCACAGCGCCTTATATAGGAGTGGTTACGACTCAGCCGAGTGACTCTGTCACTCAACCGAGTGACGTAACGGAAAAAAAAATTTTAAAAACTCCTCGCCACTTACGACTTGGCCGAGTGTCTTTGCCACACTCGGCCGAGTGGAGAAAGTCCATTCGGCCGAGTGGCACAAGCTACTCGGCAGCACTTGCCCTAGGAGGGTATCAGTTTCACTCGGCCGAGTGAAGAAATATACTCGGCCGAGTGGCAGTTTATACTGAAATCACAAAAAAGACAGAGAGTTGGGTACAGCAGACTTCCCTCATTGGTGCGCCACTCGGGCGGACGGCTTTCTTTGCTCGGCCGAGTGACTATGGTACTCGGCCGATGAGGCTCTGTTTCCTGCTTCGGGGCTCCGTTTTGGCTCTACTCTTTGTTTTTCTTCCTCCAGGTGGTTTCTTCCTCCTCCTAAGCCTCGAGCGCATTCCTGGAGCGCTCTTCTTTGCCTCGGTCATCCTCCATATGATAGATATCCTTTCCTCCTCCTCCTGTCAAAGAAAATAGGACCCGTTGTCACAATTTTTCGGGCAAACGACTCAAAAACACTAATAAAGTCTAAAAAAATAAAAACTAAAATAGAAATAATGCGATAACCGTCGGGTTGCCTCCCGACAAGCGCTCGTTTAAGGTCTTGAGCTCGACCCCTTTAAATTTTCAATTTAGCGCGGGATGTTGGGTGCATATGAGATGCACGCGTCGAATTTGCTGGGAAGACCGCTCGGATTTGGATCATGGTGGTGTGTGGTCTTCCTCAGTGCCCCTTCGTCACGGGCAATGTTGGGGGGTGGCTCCCCCAAGCTAGAGCTTGTCCCGGTCTTCGACTTTGCCGGTGACACCGATCGTCGTATCGGTGGAGCTTTCTTCGGAGTCCTCAACTTCGAGAGCTTGCAGAGCTCCCGTATTCTTGCGACATCAGCGTCGCCATCATCAATCGCCATGGAGATATTGGGGGAGTGCTCCATTTTCTCTTCCTCGGTCAAATCTAGGCCTTCTTCGAAGCTATCTTCGTGGGGTGCACCGATGGAGTGGGGGATCGCCTCTTCGATGACCTCGTCGAGGAGGTCCATGTAATCTAGCTCCTCATGATACGGCATGTGCTTCATTGCCTTCGGTATATGGAGCTCCACTTCGATGTTGCCGACGTTCAAGGTAAGAGTCCCCTCCCGCACATCGACGATGACACCGGCGGTGGCGAGGAATGGGCGTCCAAGTATGAGCGATGTATCGCCCTCCTCCTTGATGTCCATTATCACGAAATCGCATGGCAAACATATACCTCCTGGAACTTGGAGTGGGATGTCCTCTGCGATCCCAACCGGCCTTGTAATCCGACCGTCTGCTAGTTGAATCCGCATGTCGGTAGGCTTTAAATCCGTGTCGGTATTCAACTTCCGGAACATGGAGAGAGGCATGAGGCTAACACTAACCCCCAAATCTACCAATGCTTTTTGTAAGGGGACGCCGCCTAGAGTGCAAGGAATCCGAAAACTCCCTGGATCTTTAAATTTGGCGGGCTCCTTTTCCCTCTTTGTGAACCAAGCCCCTTCCTCCGCGAGCATGATCTTCTCCTTCCTCTTCCTTCCCGTAATCAAGTCCTTTAAGAACTTGGCGTAGGATGGGATTTCCACTATAGCATCGAGGAAGGGGATATTGAGGCTCACCCCTCTCAAATACTTGAGAAACTTGGCTAGCCGTTTCTCCATCTTGGCTATAGCTAGCCGTTGAGGGAAGGACACCGGTGGCATGAATCGGCGCTCATCAATAAGCTCCTCCATTCTAGATTTCACTTCTCCTTGCGGCTCCTTCTCTTTTTCAACTTCAATTGTTGGCTCGCTTTCTTCTAGATTCTCCACCACGGGTTCCTTAATTTGAGTCATGGGGGGTGGTATCCTTCCCTCCTCTTGTAGTAATCGCAACCACGGCGTTGATATGGCCGGTGTTGCCCCGTGGATTTTGCTCAGGTTGAGCCGGCAACTGTTGATTGTTTCTATTGAGCAACGCAAGTTGCTCCCCAATTTGAGCGACGACGGTGGTAAGAGAATCTTGTCCCGCCTTCAATGAAGCATTGATTTTCCTCTGCTCCACCATAAACTCCTCCACCTTAGCTTCAAATTGCGAACGTTGTTGAGCTTGTGGAGGGTTGGGATTTCTCCAACCTTGATTGTACCCGGGTGGCCTATAAGGTCCCACTTGTTGCCTCGGTGGAAAGTTTTGTTGCGGTGGCCACCTTGGTGGATAATTCGGTTGTGGTGGTGGAGCTCGAGCTTGAGGAGGTTGTTGTTGCGGGGGGTTCAATGCACCATCATTATTGGCATATGAGAAACTCGGATGGTTTCTAACGGCCGGATTGGCCCAATATCCAGAATTCCCCGCGACATATTGAATTTGCTCAACGCTCCTTCTCCATGCTCTCCTCCTACATACATGGCTTGGGATTGGTCTTGCCAATCGCTCATATGATTTGTCGGCGTGGATGTAGAAGGGGCTCCTTGAGGATCCGTAATGTACTTCTCCAACCTCTCCACTACCTTGTGGAGAGAATCAAATTTGTTGGCTAGCTCCGCGATGGCCTTGGCCTCATAAATGCTAGACGGCTTCAAGGAGGATGAAGAGTGTCCTCGCTCGTTGCCCCACTGTTGGTTGTTCGAGGCCATCTCCTCAAGCAAGGCCGTAGCTTCATCGGGAGTCTTCGATAAAATGGCTCCATTTGCGGTGACATCAATAATCTGCTTCGTCCCCGGTTGGAGTCCATTGTAGAAACTGTGGACAAGCTCCCAATCCTCAATGCTATGATGGGGGAATTGATGTTGCAAGTCCTTGAAGCGCTCACATGCTTCATAGAGAGTCTCTTGTGGTCCTTGCTTGAAGGACATGAGAGCACTTCTTATCTTCACCGTCTTGGAGGGCGGGTAAAATTTGTCGACGAAGGCACTCGCCAATTCATCCCAAGTGGTGAAGATTCCTTCAGCTTGATTCCTCAACCAATATAAGGCCTTGTCCTTGAGTGTGAAAGGGAAGAGGCGCAGTCTGATAGCATCTACGGAGACGCCCGGCATTTGGAAGGTGGCACATTTTGATAGGAAGAGCTGGATGTGGTAATGAGGGTTTTCATGGGAGTTCCCATGAAAAGGATCTTGTTGCATAAGAACCACCAAATCCGATCTTCAACTCGAAATTTTTGTCGGCCGCCAACTCCGGCATGGCTATGGACGAGGTCGTGGAAGAAGTCTTAGGCCGAAGCCTATCTCTTATGGAAATAATCCTCGCCATTCGCTCCGCCAATTCTTCGGGTGTCTCAGGATGGGTCATAAAATTTCCTTCCGTAACGGGTCTCCTTTCCGCTCGGATCCTCCTTAATGAACGCTCGATCTCCGGATCGTATAGTATTTCTTCGGGGTTCGCCGAGGATCTCGTGTACATGCAAGGAAAAACAGAGTTTCAAAGAAATAGTTAGCACAACGAAGGGCAAAATAAAAATAGAAATAATAGAAAAATAAAAATAGCTAGGTAGGTAGAATCAAACACTATTGCCTCCCCGGCAACGGCGCCAAAAACTTGATCGCGCCCCGGATACACATCCCGGGACGACGACACTGTAGTCTTACCACAAGCGCACGGTGTAGCGGCGAGCGGGTATCGAACACAGGGAGGACGTATGACAGTGTCTTCTTCAGTCAACCTGGCTATAGGAACAGTAGAGAAATGTTCGTAATAATGCGGTCACAGTCGTTCAATTATACGAAAGAAACTATCAAATTAATAAAGACGCCTAGGGATAGGGAATCCCCGCTACTTGCCGTATCTCATCATTGTGATTCGTAGGTTTCACAATTGCTAGACTTGAAATTCGGGTGAACTAGTTGCAACTAAATGTAGAACCAAGCTCACGCTCTCGCGCTATTGCCGGTCTATAACAAACCTAGGGTAGGGTCCAATCTCTTGCAAACCCTAACCTAGGCAAACTAGTGTGAAGAACATCATCATCGTTCAATCGTATCTCGAGCCCACTCTCGTGCAAACTCGAGCTATGACCTAGGTTGGGATAGTTCCTACCCGTCCATTCTCTTGCAAACGGGTATTGGTATAGAATTACAATCGAAAACCCTAGTTTCGGTCCAATCTCTTGCAAACCGATTCCGGAGAAATTCAATTGCAACCCAATTCGAATTTCTAGGGCTTCCTATCGAATTGGGCTCCAATCTCTTGCAAATCCCAATCAGTATGAATCCCTAGCTATTCGTATTAAATCAATCCCAAACTAACCCTAATCAATTCTAGCAATAATTTCACCAATTCATCACAAATTAGAAATAGGGTTCGTAGGGTTCATCCCTACGCCCTAAGACGATAAAACTACTCACAATTCATAATGAAATTCAATAGATATTCACAAATAAAATCAATAGAATTCATAGCAATATTCAATATATCAATAAAAATGGAGTTTTTGATATGGAGAGAGACAAACCAATGAAGAACAAAATAGCATCCAACAAATTAACACTTTTCTCTCCTCCCTAAAAGCTAAATCTAATTCCTAAACAGTAATCTAAAAAAGGCTGCAAAAAGTTCTGAAAAAGCTCTCTAAACTAGGTTAAAAACTGGGGTTAAATACCCCCCAAAATCGCCCAAAAAACTGTGACGAAACTGCCCCTGCGCAGCCTCAAAATCGCAACTTATGCTACAGGCAGCGCGGCTCACTCGGCCGAGTGACAAATGTCACTCGGCCTGTCACTCGGCCGAGTGAGAGACTCTGACGGATTCCAGAGAGTTGGGGGTCTTGGGGGTCGTCTCCTCGGGAGTCACTCGGCCGAGTGACTTTTCTTCACTCGGCCGATGGGCGTTCTTCACTCGGGCGGACGACGTTCGTCACTCGGCCGAGTCGATCTTTGGGGCTGACTGACGGATTCCAGAGAGTTCAAAAATTTTGGTTGCCATCGTCTTGGCTCCACTCTGGCGAGGGATGACTCGGTGCTCGGCCGAGTGGTCTGGCGATGCTCGGCCGAGTGCACGCTGATATTAGCTCTGTTGCGTGTCCGATCTGGCTGGTCGAGCGGGCTGTCTATGCTCGGCCGAGTGACTCCTTCACTCGGCCGAGTGGCATGCTGAAAATGCCCATTCTTCGTATTTTTGCCTCCTCGTCGCTCCTACGACGTTCTTTCTTCTTCCACTCCTCTCCAATCGTAGAATACCCCTCAAGAGAGTCGTCGGTGACACTCCGGAGTGGGTGCATCTCAGAATCACTCCAAATCGCTCCAAATCTCCTGAAATACGACAAAAACAACAAATCGTGAAAATCATCGCGATATTGTCGAATAAACGTGAAAAACACGATTTGAGCGATCTAAATGGCATGCAAACATGCAGAAAAGGGGTAAAATACGGAGTGATCAATAGGGTTGTGCCTGCAACGCAGGTGCCTAGCCTGAACAAGGAAGTACCGTAGTGTGTGCTACGAACAACATTCAAGCATAGATGACATGTAAGATGCATTGTATGTCAGAGTATAATTTAAGTGCGTACAGATAAGGTATTTAAACGTGACAGGTAACAATTCATGAATGACATGGCAGGGTGACAGATCTAGCTTCGTTGTCAAGCTAGATCTTAAAGTTGCGTCTAGACAGCTATCATTTCACTGTCTTGTCTCTTTTACGCTAAAAACAAGGGGGTGGCCTAAAACATGGCCTAAAACAAAAGTTGGCAAGTTTCACTTGCCTGCAATCAGCTGTCCTGAATATACTGTCCAAACAGTCCAGTCTACCTATGTGCCCAGATCCACCAGCCCTACAGTCCCAAATTAACTTATCTTTATTAGTGATTTACCAGATAATTAAAAATACCGATTTTTATCTTTGATTAACATGGATGGGTTGGGGGTCCTAAGTGTTCAGAAAATTACCCTTACACGATGTGATAGCTACACTGGCGTCGGGCAGTGATGCCAAGGGTTGAATTCCGATTTCGCGAAAGGTACGAAACTGCGGGTTCTCTGTAATAAAAATTATGTGTTCAATTAGTTCGTTACGACGAGACTAGAATTTTCAGATAATCCTAAGACGTCTAATGATCCGGTTTTTAATGGGTTTTCTATCCTGGAACTGGGTTACACATCAATATTAAGGATCCAACATGTTAACTAATTCAAAATACCAAATATTAACTCCCACATCTGAAATATCCTAATAACATAACTAGTGCACAGAAATTATATGAAGTTTATTAATAGTTATAACAAAATATACCTTGCTACCATATATATATGAGATAACACTAATATTCGTTAAGGCCTACGTTTCCTAACCACATAATAATGTATATAAAAGCTCTAAAGGTATTTGGGTATAAAACCTACTGTTAAATTCGTGGAAGGCAAGTTACACATTTCCAATCTTAACATAGTGATATATTATTCTATAAGTTTAAGTTCTAACCCACTGTTGGAAGGGCTCTTACAGAGCTTGCAGGTAGATGATGGGGCGAGGATTCCGGCGGCTTCGACGGTGGGATCGCTAAGGGGTTGACGGAGGAGGTCACGGGGACGGTGGCACGTCGGAGGGGGTGACAGTGGCGGCGGAGACGCCGGAACGGTGGCACAGCAGTGGATGCAGCTGCTGCGGCTGTTGCCGTGATTTACAGCGGTTGCGAGGGCTTCTACGGCGGTCTCTGACGATGATGCGGCGGCCACGGCATGAAGAGGAAAGGAGGAAGGTCGGGGGAAGGCTCAGGTCGACGGCACAGAGGGTTTGTCAGGGTTGAGGTCGGGCTCTCGGGGTTTAGGGTTGGGTCGAAGGAAAAGATGATTGGTGAGGCGAAGTCGGCGGCTGCGGGAGTTGTTTTGCTTGAACAAAAATATTGAGAGGGGGCGGCGGCGTTTTGATGCTGGGAGAAAAACAAATGTAACCTAGGCCATTAAATAGAGGAGAGGGGCTAGGGTCACGTGGGGTTGGGTCCAGGGTTAGATAGGATTTGTTTTATATTAAAGAAAAATAATAGGGTGAGGGGCTATCATGTGGGAGAGAGGGGAGAGTGGGCAACGTGGGGGGGTCTGTTGGGTAAAATAATATAGGTTAGGATTTAAAACAATTGGTTTGGTCTCCTCATTTTTAATTAAAAGGTTTGATTCCTATTGAAAACAACGGCCTGTGAAATGTGGTTAGGTTTGTCTAAAAGTTTTGATGTCAAACTCAAAAAGGAATATGTTTTCAAATGAATCAGTTACTCCATACGAAAGAGACATCAAGAGGTAATTATTAGGTTAGGACTTTAATAACTAAAAGTTTATAAGATTAATACGTAAGCCACTAGTTCATTAGAAATCGAAAATTAAAAAAAGATAATAATAATAACTTAATAATCATTAATGAGGTTATAGCAGTTTGGCCCCTCGACGCCCAAAAATAAAAGGGAAGATACCCGGGCGATCGCGCCTCCGAGAGGGTCATGAATACGGAGTCCATCTACGCGTCTGAGCTACGGAATAATAATGATAAAACCAAATACGAAATTACTCATACGAAACAACATTCGTACTAAAATACGCACGATCGAGAAGTGGCCGTTACATATAGACAAGCGATATGCTCTAAAATTAAATGATCTTTAAATAATACACGTATTAGAGACCAAATAGATAAAATACAATCAAATGAGGGAGTAATAAACGCAATATTCTTCCAGAATCACACCCCCAACTAGCTTTTTGCTAGTCTCTTAGCAGAATAAGCGTATATTCCAAAAATATGTTATACACCCCAAAAAATGAATTAAGAATAATATTACCCAACAAAGACCAATAACTATCATGGGTTTTCATGTAATAATACAAAAATCTACAATTTTATCTCAATCCACAGATATTCGGTATCGCACAAATACAGTTGTTTAATCAATAGGTAATCACGTGTCCTAGGATGTAAATTTCCTAGGATTAGGCCATCACAACATCTAAATCATAAGATCATGATCTTGAATCCACTCAAAATATCTCATCTCTTTTTTTATTTTTTCTTTTTTTAAAAACCATTTTAGAGCAATCCATGTAACGAGCGTTAAGTCAATGACTCACAAACCAGACGGTCTTAGGGCATTAGGTTTTGAAACCCCTCAGACTTAATAACTCGGAATGTCTAAAGATTATTATGCACTCCCCCATACTTCCTTTTTCGGCGTGAATCCCCATGCTTCTTGAAGCACGAGTACCCGGCTACTAAAAGAAGCTGGAAGAACGGTGCATTTTATTCACCTTTTTTTTGCTTTTCTTTGTCTTTTTTTGACATGAGACATGTTTGAGTAAAATTCTCCATCATCTACTAATCAGCAAGCTTGTGTGGTTGGCCTTTATCCTGAGAATTTATAACCTTCTTCATATAATTACCAATTCATAAACGCATACGTGACATGAAATTGCCTAAACCAAACAATAGTTTCATGAGATTACAATTGCAGATACATGCACTAATTTACATGAAAGTCATGATAATTTAAAATTCTACGCATGGGTGAAACATTCTTAATCTATTTTACAATAATGAATATGGGTGTTCAATTAAAGACGATAGAATATCCACTTTAAAGGGACATATAGATGGTTTGGGTGAAAAACACAGCACTCTTTATTGTATTATTCAAACATATGAAAACTTTTGTTTGGCAAACTTGTAAATGCAAACAAACAACAATTTTTTATGCAAACTATATATATTGTTTATGCAAAACATATATGATATATTGTTTACGACCTCCTCCCCCCAACTTAAAATGAACATTGTCTTTAAGTTTAAAGCACAGTAGAATAAAATATGGAGATCGGGATATGTGAATGAATAAACAAACAGCTTCCCTTTCAAATATATGTAACGACGTATAAGGGTAAAAAGGGACGAGATCACCATAGCCTCCCAAATGGAGGATCACATATATCTATCGGTGGAGGAATTTGTTCCAGAAGCTCCTTGCATATAGCTTCCATCAGTGCTCGAGATGGCGATGCCAAAGCTAAATGTGCAAAAGTAGACATCCAATAAGTTCTAGGCGTCGCGTATGGTGAAGGTACTGTCTCCATCACAAAAGGAGGATCCAGAATCTCCAGTAGAGGTGGCATCTGCACGATCAGATCCATGCGCTCCTCAGCCAGCTGCTGCGAAGCTAGGCCTCCACCGGCCTTCTTGGATTCCAGCAATGCAACTCCCAGATGAGCCGCATCAATCCAAGCATTATCCTCATGCACTGTAACAAAAGTGTTCCAAAATGGGTTGTCAAAACTAACTAAAGAATTTAAATTCAATTGACGACATTTTGAATCAAAAGTATATGGAATTGAAATTTGTGATTCAATAATATAGGACATGAAATTGTGGGCACTCCCCTGGTGTGTGTCGCTAAGATCGATCTGATACTCTACCTCATGAGGAGGATGAAGTGTCTACAGAAGTGGATCTAGAGGGTAAAACAGTGCTGGCTTAATGTAGACCATCTCGCAATCGCCATCAATCTCCTCCTGTGGTGAAGGAAGTGAGAACTGTTGTACTGAAGTAGGAAGAAGGTATAGCTCGGGCTCCATCTTGATCTGTAAGCTTGATCCCTCGCATATATCCTCCTTGTCATTATCAAAGTAGATTCCCTCATGGTCATCACATACCACATCATCCATCTCCTCTTGCTCCTCAAGTGGTGGTCGTTCATCCTCTTTATTTTGGCTCCAATGGCCCCCATCAATATGCTCTTCAAGTTTTTCTAGAGGGTCGCATTGGAATGAGCCCACTGGCAGAAACTCACGCCCACCGTGGACCTATTGGAGTGCAACCTCATACTCAGCAAGATCAGTCAAGTACCAACATACTTCCTCGGTCGAATAAGCAAAGAATTCCCCATTGCAGCTTGTCTGCACGAAATCTCGCTCAGAAGGTAGTAATCACGTGTAGAAGATCTGTAGGAGATGATCATCATGGAAGATATGTGTGGACATGCAAGCATCAAATCATTGAACATTTGTCAGGCTTGATAGTATGCCTCCTCGTCAGTTTGATCAAAACTTGCTATTTGGTGCTTCGTGGCCTGTCGCCAATGTAACTGTGCAAAGAAAATCGGAAAAAATACTCGAAGAAATTCAGCCTGAAACGACAACCAAGTAAAATCTGAGTCAAGAGACAATGTTTCAAAACAATGCGAAGCAAAATCTCTCAAAGAATATGGGAAGTTTCTAAGAAATAAGTCATCAATGCATGTACTCCCACCAAATAAAGTGCGGCATATCGTTTCAAATTTTTGTAAATGTAAATAATGGTTCTCCTCCTCCGTACCATGGAAAACTGGTAGGATTTGAATCAATCCCGAAATAAAGTCTGAAACGATTTCATCATTATCCATATCATGATTCATTTTTAAAAATTTACAATTTTACAAATTTTTTTTATTATATAAAGAAAACAAAAAAATTGTAAAAGAAAGAAATTTTAAATCACGCACTAAATATAGGACAAAATTATAAAAAAATGTAAAAGAAAGAAATTTTAAATCTCACACTAAAAAGATGGAACACTCTAACCAAACATCCAAAATAATAGAAAACGTAACAAAAAATTAATAACCAAATGAAAAAAAAATTGAAAATATGGATATACAAAGAATATATACACAAAAATTGGACAATTCTCACCAAAAGTTCCAAGCTAATTAGAAATCGTAAGAAAATATAGACCGTTGTCCCCAGCAACGGCGCCATAAACTTAACTGGACCAAAATGTTGCAGTGATATTCCCAAGTATAGGAAGTCGGTCAAGTAGTAAACTGGTGAGTCCAGTGTCGTATTCCTCAGGGACAAACTAATCTACAAGTTTTAAAATCTGAAACTTGCTTGGAAATGATTTAGTGAAGTATGAACCACATTTTGAAGGTGAATTTTTGGTTGGGTTTTTGATTTGAGGTAAAACGTGTACGAAAAATAATGTGAGTGATACGGTAAAAGTGTGTGTGTGTGTGTTGTGTTTTCGTTAGTGTTGTAGGGTATCATGGTAATCATTCTTCATGGATGACTCAGTCCCTTATCCATGCCAAGGTATGGGGATCGGATGATTTAACTTTAAAAGAACGGTGATTTTTTAGTAAAATTTTAATTAACGTTGAATCGGTCGATTTTCCAAACAATAAAGTATAACTAGATGAACCTCACGGTTTATCACCCTCCTTGAGCCCCTCTACGGGTTTGTACATGTAGACGATGCCTCGCGACATGTCATCCTAAGCGGATTCCTCTCGGATAATGCGTAATTAATTAAAATAGCGAAAACCGACATTTTCAACGTTTTAGATTATTTTAAGTACTATGAAGAAATGAAACATGAAACCCATCAATACTAACTACTACACAACACACTCACATGAATTTCAGCCACTCATGGTAACAAAAACAACAAATATTATTAATACAAACATCATTTGATTACAAAACATACTTAAAACTAATAAAAAATAGTAAGGTGGAGAGTTTTCACCCAAAACGAAGCCAAAACGAAGCCAAAAATTCTCTAAACTTATCCTACAGTTGCTCCAACTCCTCTGGAATTTGGGGAAGAAGCCCCCAAAACTTGTTTCACTCAAAACCGAGGTCGGATGCTCAAGTTATGAGCTAAAACCTTCTTTAAATATGCATTTTAGCCTTATTGGGTTTGCGGGTCTGTTGGTTGCAAACCCGTAACCCAATCAGCTATTCAAAGGAGGTCTGGTGGGGTCAAAGAGGACTGGCAGATGCCGACCGTGTGAAAAACTCGGGCGGACCCGCCTGCAAATGGGAAGGCGCCCGCCTATTCACACATGCGGGCGGGCGCCCGCCTGTTTGAACAGGCGGGTGGACGCCCGCCTGTAGTCAGCGGGCGGGCCCTGCCCGCTTAGTCAGCGGGCGCTCCCCTGTTTTTTGACAGTTTTATTTTTTTTTTAATTTTTTTCTTCTTTTAAATAAATTTACTTGGTCTTTTTAATCCCCAAAAATTGCTCCGATCTCCGAAAAATATGGAAAAAAAGCCGTTGGATTCGGAAAATTGCAAGCTTCATCTAAAAAATAAAATGGAGACAAAATTAGTTCATAAAATGGTATTTTGCGTATAAACAAGTGATATGCTCTAAAATTAAATAATCTTTAAATAATACACGTATTAGAGACCAAATAGATATTAAATATACGCAAAATACAATCAAATGAGGGGGTAATAAATGCAATATTCTTCCAGAATCAGCAGTGAATTGGTTGAATTCTCTTTGAGTCACCCCGGGATCATTTGCCTCCTTCGTTGGTCGGGGCGAGGGTGTTGTGAAGTCCGCGGCGTTCTCCAACAAGACATTGTTTGCTCTTGGCTTTTCCTTCGGATCTTCGCCCGGTCCAGCGTTGCTGGGTCCAGCTGTCATAGCTTTTGGATTGCTTTGGGATATCATGCTGGTTAACTTTCTGACAGACTATGCCAAACTGTTAAGGCCAAAATTGACCAGGATAGTTGTCAAGCTGATAGAGACTCGAAGCGCTGAGCTGGAGCTTGTCAGCCTTTGGAGTGGGACCCTTGGTTGGAAGAACCAGGGTTAGGTGATGGTAGCTGATGGTGGTACGACCTTCGATCGACCTAAGAGCGACCGTCATGTAGGTCATTTGAGGTTGAAGAGCTCGATGTCGACCTTGGGCGTTGGATGGCGATCGTCGATCTGCACCATAGGGAGTCGTTAGGGGAGTTGGATCTGGGTTCCTACCCAAATCCCCTCCGATGCTTAAGTTAGTAGTGAACTTAAGGAAGAGAGGGAGCTTGGTGTAGCTGAGATCGACCCACGGAGGTTCGTCTTTAGACTAACGACGCAAGCTCGAATATAGAGCGGTAAAAGTAAGAAGATAGAGTTCTATGTATTAGATCTCGTACCTTGAAGATGGGACCCTTTTCCCTATTTATAGAGGTTCGGGGTCCCTTTAGAGACGTTGGGGCGATAATGGCCTCCCATAATGGGGCCACGATCTTCCACCATAAATGGGAGTAAACGTTACCCATGTCTCCGAGATTTCCGAGCCTGCCTTCAATCCCGCGTTCATGTGAAGCGGACCTAACGGTCGACTGGCCATTTGGGCTTTGACTGAGTCGATACCGGGTTGCTTTGGTGGGCCTGGTAGGCCTCGGCAATTCGTCTATCGAGTTTCCTCGAGTGCCGGCCCAATGACTCAACAATCACAAAATCAATAAAACAAATATAAACATTATCAACTAAACAATTTTTGTTAAGCATAACTAAGCAATTAAAATTTATCTCATAAAAATTTCTTGCTAAACATGCAACTTAAATATTATCTCATAATTTTATGTTACATCAAAATTATCACATAATTTTTAATGATTTAATTTTAAAATAAAATTACATCTAATTTTCAAAAACAATTTTCAAAAATAAAACCGTTGCTTTAAAACGACATTTTTAAATTTTAAATCAAAATTTCCATCTCATGGAGAAACATGCTGTATCACATACATTTTATAAATTTCAAATCTATAGATCAATGTAGACCATGACTCTGATACCACTAAAGGGTTTTCTGGGTCCTTGGGGCCATAAATACGATGTCCGGCGTAAGTCGGTCGGACGAAGTTATCAAAACAGCAGTGGAAAATAGACTTAAAACAGTTTTAAGTAAAGCCCTAAAGGGAACAAACCCTAGCCAAGATCTCTACTATCCCGGGGTTGGGTCCGACCAACCCCTAAAGATAGATCAATCTAACAGTTGCAATTTAAACGCATGTTATTTAAACTACATACCTTTCACTTCGTTTTCGTAGAAAATGAAGCGTCGTTTTCAGCAACATTTCTTTGGCCCTGTGTCGCTTCTTCCGAGCCGAACCGCGTCCCAAACCGCACACTAGCCCTAGCCGAACCGCTTCCCGAACCGCACCGCGTCCCGAGGCGAGCAACACCCTTTTCGCCAAGCCAACCACGCGCCGAAGAAGATTTCACCTTGAGTAGATCATTCGTCAAGACTTCGGATCGGATCCGAGCTCCTTTGTTGCTTTGCTAGAGCCCTTTCAGGAGCAAAGAAGAAATTTAGGAAGAAAGAGAATATTTAATTTAAGCTCAGATTCGGGATTGCTCGCGTTTAATGGAGCTACTCATATCTGGAGCTTAGGACATGTAACGCCCCGCTTCCCAAAAGACACCGGAATCGGGAGCGTTACGCGGTCCGCTTGAACTGGAGCGGTGAAGCTCGAGTTCAATGAGCGTCTGTGATAAAAACACAGATGAGGTCCTTACAACTGCCATTCAGAACAATCAGAACACAACCAGAAAAGTAAAGCCACATCCAGAGATAAAGTTCGTACACAGAGTTTAACAAGCCACAGCTGGGCTAAAAGTAGCAACAAGAAAAGAACGTACACGAAAGTAACTACAACGACTGAAAAGGAAACTAGAAAAGCAGTAAAGTGTCGGGGGTCCACTAGTCCTCTGCTGGAAGAGGCACTGCGTCAGGTGCGAACTCCTGACTCTGTAACTCTGACGTCTTGTACTGGTCCTCCTGGTACTCAAGCTCTGAACCTGACATACATCCACAAACATGAATGTATGTCAGCTAGGGGTCTGCAAGAAAAGTTAGCATCCCAAGGCAAAGTATATGACAGATATATGAATTTTAGAAGCATTATTAATTTAAGAAAGTGACTGCAGCGATTTAACATTTAACAATTCATAGAAACGGAAACGAACAATCCTAGCATGCGGTTCTAGACGGTTGCAAGATTAAGGTTGGGTTTTCTCTGGCTTCATTTCAATTATCAAGATGACCAAGTTAGCGTTGCAAGTTTTCCTGTCAAGTGTTAGCATTCTAATCTAGGGTTCACGCCTGTAGGTCATGATGAGAAGGTCGTTCCTCTCACAGGGGCTTACCGTGATTGACGCTAACCCACCCCGTGCGGGTGGTGCTCTTGAGGAGAGTACCTTTCATACGCCTAGTGGCCGCTCAACCCTAACCCCACCCAAAATTTTCCGGAACACGAGCCGGCCTAGTCGACTCACACGACATCACGATATCACGATACCGCCTTCGAGGCGCACGATTTCACGATGTCCATATGGTTAAGTATATCAGGACTCACTGAACTTTACTGTTAACAATATTATCGTTTTATGGTGACAGTTCTACAAAGCGGAAACGGGTCAAACGACCGTTCCCGTAATTTTAAATAATGACGAATACGTCCTTTTTGTTCAACTTGCTACATAAATGATTTTTTTCTCTTAGTGTTTAAAATGGGGATATATCGTATGATATACCGTTGGATCCCAAATTTCGTCCTAGTCATTATGGCATCGTTTTCATGCGTCATTTCACGTCTAGTTTTCAAGTTACACATCCATAACTAAAAGTGACGCAAAAGTTCCGAAACTTCAAAAATTCATATAAAATCAAATACTCGCCTGTTTTCGACGTTCTTAGTGTCATTGGAATCGTCTCGACGTGTACTACGCCATGGAGGGTTTGGTTCGCTGTTTTGGCAGAGCATAAAATCAGAAATTAGGTTTTTTGTTCAGGTCAGATTACAAAAAGCCCCTACGACGTCTAATCAACCGGTTTTATTAGGTTTCTCTACTTTACGGTGGGGGTTATGAGTTATAGGGGTAGATCTACCAACCTGAAGTGTAGCGAGTGATCAGATGACGTCAACGGACAGTGGCGACGCGTCGGGTCTGAAACTTCGGAGTCCACGCTCTGAACTTGTTGCGGCAACGAGTAGACGACGGACAGCGGTTGTCAGCGAGCTCCGGGGGCTGTCGACGTCAGATCTGAGGCGAGCAGCACGTGCACGTGGCCTGGAGTTGTTCGCGGGTTGTGAGAGCTTGCTGTTGCGTGGAAGAGGAAGGACAGGCCGAGCTCCAATAGCTTTTGCCTCTCCTCCTCTCTGTGATGCGGTCGGTAATGCTGACGCCTCTCGTCCAGGGTCTCGTACCGCCTGGGTGGCCCGCCTCTGTGACCCCCGTAGTCTCCCTGGTGACCCCCGCGACGCCCCTCAAAGTCGTCCCATCCTGTGTCATCGCCGAACTCCGCCTCATAATAGTAATAACATTAATAATAAATTACCCAAGTGTCACAATAATAATAATAATAGTAATAATAATAATAACAATAATAATAACAAATAAAAATAATAATAAATAATAAGAAATAAATTAACTAAGGCTAAATATAAAGATATGAATAATTAACATGAAGAAATCTGCACGTGCACGGGACAGATACGACTAATTACGGATACGGACAAAAACACACTAGGGAAATACAAATAATATCATCAAAAAGACTGGTCGTTACATCCTACCCACCTTAAAGAAAATTCCGCCCTCGGAATTCCTAACAATCACTGGTCAGGGAACAGGTGGGGGTAACGCTCTCTCATCTCATCTTCTCTCTCCCAGGTGGACTCCCCTGGCGAGCCGTGTCGCCACATCACCCTAACAAGATCGACAGTCTTATTTCGGAGTGACTTCTGACGTCTGTCAAGAATCTGCACTGGCTGCTGATCATACGTCAGATCTGGACGAACGGTGATCTCAGAGTAGTCAACAGCATGAGATGGGTCGCTGATGTACCGACGAACCTGAGACACATGGAAGACATCGTGAACACCCTCCAAAGATGGTGGCAAGGCTAAGCGGTAGGCTACCTCGCCAACTCTCTCCAGAACATCGAAGGGTCCGATGTATCTCGGGCTGAGCTTGCCACGTTTCCCAAAGCGAATCACTCTGCGATTCGGAGAAATTTTCAGAAACATATGGTCTCCCGGCTGAAACTCCAGAGGTCGCCGTTTAGCATCAGCCCAATGCTTATAACGGTCCTGAGCAATCAGAAGCTTGTCCCTGATATCTCGAACAACGTCCACAGCTTCGACAATCAACTCCGGTCCCAACAACTCTCTATCTCCAACGTCGTCCCAGCTCAGGGGCGAACAACACTTCCTCCCGTAGAGAGCAGCAAAAGGCGCCATGCCAATGCTTGCCTGATAACTGTTGTTGTAGGAGAACTCCACCAGGTGTAGATGATCCTCCCACGAACCCTTGAAATCTAGCATGCAAGCTCTCAGCATGTCCTCCAGAATCTGAATGGTCCGCTCTGACTGGCCATCCGTCTGCGGGTGATACGCAGTGCTGAACTTCAGACTGGTACCAAGATTGGTCTGCAGACTCTTCCAGAACTGAGATGTGAACCTCGTATCACGATCGGATACGATGCTCACAGGGACTCCATGCAAGCGCACGATCTCCTACACAACATATTTCACGTCACAACTCGTACTAGAAAGAAATACGAAAGGATGAGTCGGATCATTACCTCCATATATTTCCTTGCCAGTATCTCCGTGGATTGTCCTACTCGGAACGGTATGAAGTGCGCAGACTTGGTCAGTCGATCGACAATGACCCAGATTGCGTCATTCTGCTTGGTGCTCCGAAGTAGGCCAGTCACGAAGTCCATCGTGATGTGCTGCCATTTCCACTCCGGAATAGGCAGGGGTTGTAGTGGTCCAGCGGTGCGATGATGTTCAGCCTTCACCTACTGGCACACCAGGCATTTGGCAACACTCCGTGCCACACTTCTCTTCATCCCGTGCCACCAGAAATTCTGACGAAGATCCTTGTACATCTTCATACCTCCAGGATGAATGGAATAAGGCGAACTGTGAGCCTCATTCATCAACTCTTCTCTGATATCCCCTGCAGGCATGCAGATTCTACTGCCATACCTCAAAGATCCATCCTCGTGAATCAGAAAATCTGTCCGGAGTCCGGCTTCGACTTGCTCTCTGATCTTCACCAACCTAGCATCACCAGCTTGAGCACTCTTGATCCGATCAACAATCATCGACTGAATCTGCATGTTCATCAACGATGAAGTGACTCCCGGAAGAACAGTTTCAACATCCATCTCTCGCAGATCCTACTGTAGTCTCCACTGAGCTATGAGAATCATCACCTCTGGCAGTCGGCTCAAAGCGTCCGGTACGACATTCACCTTCCCTGGGTGATACTGAAGATCGATGTCGTAATCTGCCATCAACTCCAGCCATCTGCGATGTCTCATATTCAGCTCCTTCTGAGTCAATATGTATTTCAAACTTTTGTGATCAGTGAATATCTTCACCTTCTCACTCAGTAAGAAATGACGCCAAATCTTCAGCGCAAATATGACAGCGGCGAGCTCCAAATCGTGGGTCAGATAGTTCTTCTCATGGACTTTCAACTGTCGCGAAGCATAAGCGACTACATGGTTGTGCTGGTGCAGAACACAACCAAGTCCCTTGCCAGATGCATCACAGAAAATCTCAAAGCCTCTGCTTCTGTCCGGAATAGCTAATATCGGTGCAGTAGTCAGTCTCTCCTTCAAAGTGTTGAACGCCTGCTCACAAGATTCTGACCAACTGAACTTTACATCCTTCCGCGTCAATCTCGTCATTAGCTTAGCTATCCTCGAGAAGTCCTTGATAAATCTGCGGTAGTAGCCAGCCAATCCGAGGAAACTTCTGATGTCCGAAGCCGGTCGCGGTGTAGGCCATTCACTGACTGCTCTGACCTTCTCCGGATCCACTGAGATGCCGGCTCCTGATACTACATGTCCAAGGAACGCAACTCTGTCCAGCCAGAATTCGCATTTGCTATACTTGGCATATAGATGATGATGGCGGAGCGTCTCCAATACCAATCTCAAGTGCTCTGCATGCTCTTCCTCGCTCTTCGAGTACACCAGGATGTCATCTATAAAGATTACTACGAACTTGTCGAGAAAGTCGTAAAAGATGAAGTTCATGAGATTCATGAACACAGCAGGAGCGTTGGTCACACCGAACGGCATGACGACGAACTCATAGTGCCCGTACTTGGTCCGGAAAGCTGCCTTGGGCACGTCATCCTTCTTAACTCTAACCTGATGGTATCCGCTCCGAAGATCCAACTTCGAAAACACCTTCGATCCACCAAGCTAATCGAAAATATCATCAATACGGGGCAGCGAGTACTTGTTCTTCACAGTGATCAGATTCAGCTCTCGATAGTCGATACACATCCTCCTCGATCCGTCTTTCTTCTTCACCAGCAAGACGGGCGCACCCCAGGGAGACACACTGGGATGAATAAAACCTTTCTGTAGCAGTTCGTCCAACTGCTTCCTCAGCTCCTCTAGCTCAGCTGGAGCCATACGGTACGGTGCCTTAGAAATCGGTTGAGCTCCTGGCATCAGATCAATGCCGAACTCCAACGCTCGATCAGGCGGCAAACCAGAAATGTCCTCAGGAAAAACATCTTCGAAGTCTCGCACTACTGCTGGCTTCTCCTGCTCTGCTATCATAAATGCGACAGTCAATCTGTACGGCTGGGCCCGGAACTTGACAGGTCCAAGCGAACGTCCTCTGTTGACAAACTCAAACACTGGGTGGCCAGGAATTTCAAACACCACTTTCTTCCGGTGACAGTCGATCGTGGCATAGAAGGCTCCTAACCAGTCAATGCCGAGAATTGCATCGAAATTGGATAGGTCGTGGACGATGAAATTAGAATACAATTCATGTCCACTAACCACCAACGGGCAAGGTCGACAACCAAGGGCAACCTTCACTACACCATTCCCAGTCGTGATGTTCCAACACTTGGGAAGTGTGTAGGTGGGTATCGAGTGTTCGACTACGAACTTCCGTGACAGGATGCACATGGAAGCTCCAGAGTCGAACAGAGTCAAGGCTGGGTAGGAAGAAACTAGGATAACACCTAAGGGAATCATGCAACTATATCAAACAAAGAAACTAGCTAAGAAAACAAATATATATAAAATGAAAGACTAGTTTTAGGAGTTACCTGTGATCACGTCGTCAACGGCCTCAGCCTCAACGGCTGTCATGGTGTAAGCTCGACGCACCAGGGGGTTGGCCTACTGAAAGGCTTGCTTCTGTGGTACCAGAGGTGGTCCTCGCTGTCCAGGTGCAGGCACTGGTCTCTGAGCAGGTCCAGGTGCAGGCGTCCGCTGAACAGGTCCAGGTGCTCCAGCAGGCATAGGTCGAGTGCCTTTGGGGCAGTCCTTCGCAACATGGGTAGAAGATCCACAAACCAAACACTGATTCAGCATCCTTCTGCAGTCCTTCTTCACATGGCCAAGCTTGCCACAGAAATGGCAAGTCAGCTCAGCTCGGTTGAAAACTGGTGCAGCTGGCCTCTTGAACTGGGTGGTCTGGACTAGACGTACACCGGGCCTAGGTGCACTCCTCAGCATCTCCATCGGGCGCTTGCCCGCCTGACGGGCCTTCTTCAGATTGGCGACGTGCTCATGATTCTTCGCAGCTACCAGAACATCCTCATGAGTAGAAAAAGTATTCCCGGACAGCACACTCTGGATGTCCAGATCCAAGCCCTGTAGGAAACGATGTGCACAGTCCTCATGTTCTTTCACCATGGAAGGAGCATATCGACTCAGCATAGTGAACTCCGCCTCGTACTCGTCAACAGTCATAGTACCCTGCTCCAGGTTGATGAAGCGACTCTCCATCATCCGCTTCGCCGACTTGGGAAAATACTGGACGTCAAACCTCTTGAAGAAATTATCCCAAGAAATCGGCTTAGTCAGCCTGGCCTCTTCCGCGGTCCACCAGCTGTGGGCATTATCTGTCAATTGCTTCCTGGCAAGCTCCACCCATTCAACTTTATGGATTCAGGCAAGACCCAAATCATCCTCAGTGTTCTGACGCCACTCTTCGGCCGCTAGCGGGCCCTCTCGTCCGGAAAAACTCTTCGGACGCATCTCTCTGAACTACTTCGCTCCCGGGGCTGGTGCAACTGGTGTGGCTGGCGCAGCCAGCGCAGCCTGGCATCCCTGCTGGACTAGATGATGCTGAACCTCCAGCATATCTCTCATAACTCCCAGCATCTGGCGGATGTCGTCGTCTCCGCCTCCAAGAGCTCCGGTTCCGGCTCCGTGTCGGGTGATGCGTCTTCCGGCCATCCTACAAAAGAGAAAGAAAGCCCGAGTTAATCTCGTGCATACGATTACTCCAGATGTTCGGCTTAAGAGAGTGTTCTCATTGTTCTGAATTTTGCAGTTGCAACTGACCTGCATGGGCCACCAACAAAACCTGTAACGCCCCGCTTCCCAAAAGACACCGGAATCGGGAGCATTACGCGGTCCGCGTGAACTGGAGCGGTGAAGCTCGAGTTTAATAAGCGTCTATGATAAAAAAACACAGATGAGGTCATTACAACTGCCATTCAGAACAATCAGAACACAACCAGAAAAGTAAAGCCACATCCAGAGATAAAGTTCGTACACAGAGTTTAACAAGCCATAGCTGGGCTAAAAGTAGCAACAAGAAAAGAACGTACATGAAAGTAACTACAACGACTGAAAAGGAAACTAGGAAAGCAGTAAAGTGTCGGGGGTCCACTAGTCCTCTGCTGGAAGAGGCACTGCGTCAGGTGCGAACTCCAGACTCTCCAACTCTGACGTCTCGTACTGGTCCTCCTGGTACTCAAGCTCTGAACCTGACATACATCCACAAACATGAATGTATGTCAGCTAGGGGTCTGCAAGAAAAGTTAGCATCCCAAGGCAAAGTATATGACAGATATATGAATTTTAGAAGCATTATTAATTTAAGAAAGTGACTGCAGCGATTTAACATTTAACAATTCATAGAAACGGAAACGAACAATCCTAGCATGTGGTTCTAGACGGTTGCAAGATTAAGGTTGGGTTTTCTCTGGCTTCATTTCAATTATCAAGATGACCAAGTTAGCGTTGCATTTCCTGTCAAGTGTTAGCATTCTAATCTAGGGTTCACGCCTGTAGGCCGTGATGAGAAGGTCGTTCCTCTCACAGGGGCTTACCGTGATTGACGCTAACCCACCAAGTGCGGGTGGTGCTCTTGAGGAGAGTACCTTTCATACGCCTAGTGGCCGCTCAACCCTAACCCCACCCAAAATTTTCCGAAACACGAGCCGGCCTAGTCGACTCACACGACATCACGATATCACGATACCGCCTTCAAGGCCCACGATTTCACGATGTCCATATGGTTAAGTATGTCAGGACTCACTGAACTTTACTGTTAACAACATTATCGTTTTATGGTGACAGTTCTACAAAGCGGAAACGGGTCAAACGACCGTTCCCGTAATTTTAAATAATGACGAATACGTCCTTTTTGTTCAACTTGCTACAGAAATGATTTTTTTCTCTTAGTGTTTAAAATGGGGATATATCGTATGATATACCGTTGGATCCCAAATTTCGTCCTAGTCATTATGGCATCGTTTTCATGCGTCATTTCACGTCTAGTTTTCAAGTTACACATCCATAACTAAAAGTGACGTAAAAGTTCCGAAACTATAAAAATTCATATAAAATCAAATACTCGCCTGTTTTCGACGTTCTTGGTGTCGTTGGAATCGTCTCGACGTGTACTACGCCGTGGAGGGTTTGGTTCGCTGTTTTGGCAGAGCATAAAATCAGAAATTGCGTTTTTTGTTCAGGTCAGATTACAAAAAGCCCCTACGACGTCTAATCAACCGGTTTTATTAGGTTTCTCTACTTTACGGTGGGGGTTATGAGTTATATGGGTAGATCTACCAACCTGAAGTGTAGTGAGGGATCGGATGACGTCAACGGGCAGTGGTGACGCGTCGGGTCTGAAACTTCGGAGTCCACGCTCTGAACTTGTTGCGGCAGCGAGTAGACGACGGACAGCGGTTGTCAGCGAGCTCCGGGGGCTGTCAACGTCAGATCTGAGGCGAGCAGCGCGTGCACGTGGCCTGGAGTTGTTCGCGGGTTGTGAGAGCTTATTGTTGCGTGGAAGAGGAAGGAGGAGAGGGTGTTTGGCGCAGGCAGTTGGTTGGTGGCAGCCGGCTGTGTGGAGGTAGGGCCGTGGAGATGGAGAATGGGGGTCAGCCTGGAGCTTGTTGGCGTTAAGAAGGGCCGATGAGAGGCCATGGGTGTTTGTTGCCGTGAGTTGGTGATGTTGTGGTGCTGGTGCGGGCTTGAGAGGCCGAGAGATGATGATGGAGGGCTGCCGTGGGTTGGGAAAATGGAGAAGCCGAGGGGAGCTCGGCCTGTCTTTGCGTGGGGAGGAGAAGGAGGGGAGGCCTGCTGGGGTGTTTGGAGGCCGGCCTGGCTGCGGGATAGGGGAGGAAGGAGATGGAGCCCGGCCTTGAAGAAGAATGAGAAGGGGAGAGCTGCGGGTTGGCTGGTTGCATGGAGAAGACGAGTACAGAGGGGGCGGCTGTGAAAGCTGGGGAGCTAAAAAAACTAGGGTTCTGATGTTCCTTTGCTAGGTCCCTATTTGTAGGGTTTTATAAAATAGGGTGCTCTCCTATAGCTTTTTTTTAACAGAACAGGGTTTCAATCATATAGGTTTACTTTTAACATAGGGTAGGGGCTCTGTACGTTTGTTTTCATTTTTTTTTTTGCCTATGTTGTGCGTGAGTTAAGCTGGGGGATTCAGCCAAGCATGGAGGAAAACTAGGGTTTTAGGGTTATAACCAAATAGGAAAAGTTGAATTTCATTTGTAATTAAAAGGCTAATTAGGAGGGGATAATATTAGGAAAGTTTTCGAATGATGATAGTAAGGTTTCTAATGGCAGAATCAAGGATATCTTAGCTAATCAAATAGGTTTAATGGGTTTTATAAAAGGGAAATCTGAAATTCGAATTTAAATTTGTAAGTTGAAAATTATTGAAAAGAAGATACAAAAAAATAATAGTAATAATAATATTAATAACATTAATAATAAATTACCCAAGTGTCACAATAATAATAATAATAATAGTAATAATAGTAATAATAACAATAATAATAACAAATAACAATAATAATAAATAATAAGAAATAAATTAACTATGGCTAAATATAAAGATATGAATAATTACCATGAAGAAATCTGCACGTGCACGGGACAGATACGACTAATTACGGATACGGACAAAAACACACTAGGGAAATACAGATAATATCATCAAAAAGACTGGTCGTTACAGGACAAGTTTTAAGGAGGGGGGGTATGCCCCTATTTATATTAGTGGCTGACCCATCCTCTTTCTCAATTTTCGATATGGGACTAAACATTTTGGAGAGAAAAAATCAAATTAGTTTGTCTTACACGAAGGCCAAACTTTAACGAATTTTCTATCCCTCACCGTCGAGCTTTGCAATTGATACAACCTATCAAATCGAAGAACATTGAACAGTGAACGCTTATGAAAAAATGGCATGTCATTTTGACTTCGTTTGATCCCTCAAACGTTGTCTCAAAGTTGCCCAAAAAGTTTATTTTCGCAAAAACCTGCAACCGCCATTTTTCTGCCCGTAACCCTAGGCGAGGTGGGGCCCGCCCGCATCCCTGCAGGCGGATCTGGGGCTGGTCGCCCGCCTGTATGCACAGGCGGGTCCCAACCCGCATGGGCTGGGGCTGGGCGCCCGCCCCAGCCCGTCAGGCGTTCGCCTTTGCGGGCGGGCCCTGACCCGCCCAGCTTTGGGCCCGCCCACCCCTGTGCTAGGCGCCCAGGCCAAAAAACAGGCATGGGCGCCTAGCCCCGCCCCGTCCCCTTGGGACCGGGCTGTTAGGCTGTTTTTGCTCTAAATCCTGCAGTTGGCGTCCATTTTGGACGCCGTTCGAACCTAGGTTTAGACCGGAATGATCCCGTCATCCAGGTAAATTTTTCCACTCGTTTATTATATTAAATATGTACGTAAACAATTTACGACATATTTAATACCCTTTGCATCATATGCAAAATCTCCACATCTAATATAAAAAATCATTTGCATCAAATACAAATGATCTGAGGGCATACATTCCCCAACACGTCCCACGTCGGTCGCCTCACAGGGAAGCCCCCAGGCATTGGGGGAGGCTTCTCTTACTCTCCAGGTCGAGCACACTTCGGTCAGGGTAGGGCACGTGCTGTCTGTATTAAGGCCCGTACTTGAGAACCAGTCTGGAGGGTCAGTTTTTACCGACCGTGACGTGGCTGTCCGGTTGGCGTAGAGCTCCGCCCTACCGGGGGATCACTCTGTCCTAGAGAGGGTCCACTCCAAGAGCCTGGTGGACTGTATGATATGGCAGATTCAGTAGGTAGGTCTCCTTCTCCTCTCACTCATATCTCGTTTAGTTTGATCTTCATCCCTTTCATCTCGCATGCGTTCTTAATGGCCGTAAAGGTGCAGCAGCGCTCGGAGCGAGTCACCGAGTTGGAGGCGGCCCTCGAGCGGGAGCGTCTAAGGGGAGAGGCAGCCGAGCGATTGGCCAAAGAGGTTTGCAAGGAGTTACAACCCTTAATCCACAAGGTCTCCGATCTCATGTCGGAGGTGGAGAAGTTGAAGGAGTCGTTGGCGGCCGTTGATGTCTCTCGGGCCGCTGCTGAAGGGTCCGCTGAGGAAGACAAGGAGGTGTTTTCCCTCGTCTAGGAAGCGCACAGGAAGGAAAGGGCCGAGCTTTAGTCCGAGATCGGTTCCCTGCGATGAGCGGATCCCCGGCGGCTTGTTAATGAAGTTGTGAGGGGTTACGACAACGTCCTGGCCTTGGGGATTGAAAGTCCTTCTTGGAGGGATTCCTGCCGTAGGACGAGCGGGTTCGGCAAATGCTTCTTCGCCCCTCCGCTACCCCTGACCAGCTTGCTGGGACGAGGGACGTCGCTGAAGCAACAGGGGAGAGTTCCCCCTGGGCTCCCGCGTCGTAAGCGGTCACGGTGGGTTTCCTTTTGTTTTCTCCCTTTATTTCTAACAAACCGGATGAATAATAAAAGTTTTCACCTTTTTGGTATATCTGTTGTATTTGCGCATTGTCATGTTTGTCTTTGTTTTTGGCCTTGCCCCCCTCTTCCCACTGTTCGTGTCGAGGTCGGTCGGTGGCTCGAGCTATGGGAAGGGTTTCTTTGGGACGCTTTTTGATTGGTTAGGACCGATGGTGTGATTAGTCCGTCGGGGGGCATCCATCGGTCTAAATTCGATCACGCGGTCGCCCCATTGGGGAAATTACCCCCGCCTTCGTGGTCGATTCATAGTCTACCTGCTGGGGGAGTTTCCCTAAGGCTTACGGTTGATCGAGTGATCGACTTGCTGGGGGAGTTTCCCTAGCCTTATAGTTAATCGATTGATCGGCCTACGTGGGGTGTTGCCCCCAGCCTTACGGTCGACGGATCGATCGACCAGCTGGGGGGGCTATCCCCAGTCTTATAGTCGATCGAATAATCTACCTGCTAAGGAGTTTCTCCAGTCTTATGGTCGATATGTGGTCGGCCTGCAGGAGGAGTTACCCCTAGCTTTACGGTCGACGGGTCGGTCGGCCAGCTGGGGCAGCTACCCACAGTCTTATGATCGATCGAATGATCGGCCTATTGGGGGAGTTGCTCCAGCCTTAAGGTCGGTATGTGGCCGGCCTGTTGGGGGAGTTGCCCCCAGCCTTACGGTCGACGGGTCGTTCGGTCGGCCAGCTGGGGGAGCTACCCCAGTCTTATGGTCGATCGAATAATCAACCTGCTAGGGGAGTCATGTTGGATACAACGTGTAGTTAGATACAACGATCAATGACGTTGTGTTTGATGATAACAAACATGTGTGATGATTTAATGTGTGTGATAAGTGTTTTCAGGAATGGCACTCTCACAAATACTCAAAGAGAGACTAGCCAAAAGTGATGGAGGAATTGCTATACATACTTCAAGTGGACTAAGTCAAAGATGGAGAATATGGCTACAACAATTGGACTAAGTCAAAAATGAGAAGATTAGGAGCAAATCAATTCAAATCCACATTTGAATTGATTCAAATCAATTGGTGCAATATTCAAATCCTAATGCCATGCAAATTGGAGACTTGGTCAAAGATGGAGAGATATGGAGAATCTCATTCAAATCAAAGGTGATTAAATGAGATCTAATTCAAATCCTATAGCTAAACAAATTGAATTCCATAGCCATTCATATTCAAACTCCATATCCTAAGAGATTTATTCAAATCCTAATCAAATTAGGATTCCTTTCAATCTCCATCAAATATGGGATTCTAATTGATTCCATCATATCACATCCTCTCCTATATAAGCCCATATTCCAAGAGAGAGTTTTTGGAGAGAGAAAACCGAAACAAAAGGGGAAATTTTGGGCCAAAAACAAAGGGAGGCCGCAAGTTTCTTCAAGCCAAAACTCCAAGGTTGCGCAAGTTTCTTCAAGCCTAAAACTTCTAGGTTGCGCAACGTACCAAGTCTTCCTCCATTGCCAAGCTTCATTCCCATTGTCAAAGCATCCTTGTGCATACTCCAAGCTACAGGCCGCAAGCTTTCCCCCTCTCCATAGCAAGCAATCAAGCCAAAGAGTCCATCTTCATCAAATTGCAACAAACCATTGCTCTTCATTACCGCAAGCTTCTCTTCTCCAAAGATCAAGTCATCATTGCCATAGACAGCAACTTATTGAGAGGATACTTCATCTAGGCCGCAACTTGAAGGGAGGAGACATCCATGCCATAGGCTACAAGTTTGCAAGCCAACCTCTCCACATTGTGCAACACTTCAAGGAGGGGCTTCATCCATTGCACAACATCAAGGAGGCCAAAGCACACCAAGGCTGCAACTTTCAAGGAGCCCAAGTAACCTAGGATGCAAGTTTCAGAGGTGAGAACATGACGTTGGCGACGACATCCTGTCAGATGCGATCTGACCTGAGCTGATTGACAGAGACGACTGCCGCTACACAAACTGAGATTCTCTAAACTCATTATTATTATTTTGTGTAGTTGTATAGATCTCTGTAGGAGAAACTGTACCATTGTGACATGTTTTGGGGATTTGTTTAGTCTGGGACTAGACAAGATGAGTTGGAGCTTGTCAAGACGAAGCATTTACTAGGTTGATAGTGTTTTGCACTCGGGGAGTGTGGTACGAACTAGGTGGGGGCAGGTAGCTCAGGACTCATTGTACTTGTACAAAAGAAACATATTATCTGCTTGGGACTGGACGTAGGTCGTGGGACGACCAAACTAGGGTAAATCTGTTGCGTACTCTGTGATTGTTTTTATTTACCATGCATATCTGTATCTGTGTTGTATAACTGCGTGTGATTGCTCATGGGTTGCACGAGATTTTTAATAGCATATTCACCCTCCCCTCTAGGCTTAGATCCAGATCCAACAAGTGGTATCAGAGCATGTTAGAGGATCTAGGCTAGATTGACCATGAATTCTATTGATTGTGCTTTTGCTGAGGGTCTGTCCATATCACGTCGCCTTAAATTTAAAGGTGTAGATTATGCTTATTGGAAAAATAAACGAAAATCTACTTAATATCTGTTGACTACAAAGTATGGAATATTATCGAAAAAGGTTATAAGCCACTTGTTATTAAAGTTGAAAAATATTGAGATGCTTAAACCTAATGATAAATGGAATGACAATGATTGGAGACTTTATGCTCTTAATGCTAAAGCCATGAATGCGCTTATTTGTTCTTTAGATAAATTTAAATTCAATCATATCTCACATTGTCTAATTGCGCTGGAAATATGGCATACACTAGAGATGATGCATGAGGAAACGTCGCAGGTGAAGGAGTCTAGACTTGCTTTGCTGAGTTCAGAGTACGAGGGCTTTCTCATGCTTCCGTCAGAATCCATATCAGAAATGTTTGCGAGGTTTACAAACATCGTCTACAAGTCTAGCTCCCTTGGTAAGCCATACTCTATCCTTGAGCAGGTGAGGAAAATCTTAAAGGCGCTGCCAAGCTCGATCAAGCCTAAAGTCACTGCCATTCAAGAAGCGAATGATCTTTCGCAAATAAGAGTGGAGGACTTGATAGGCAACTTAATGTCCCACGAACTTGAGTTGCTGAATATAGAGGAGAGAGAGAAACATGAGGCGAAGGAAAAATCTCCAAAACCACTAGCTCTTCAAGCTAGCGAGGATGACAACGATGAGGATGAGCATGCACTTATGGTAAGAGGATTCAGCAGATACATCAAGACAAAGCAAGGAAGAGCTGAAATAGCTCAAATGTTTAATCGTTCCAATAAATATAATCCTGCTAAAAATACTTCTGAACAAAATACTACTAATGATAAAGTTGAATGTTTTAAATGCAGGAGGAAGGGACACTATGCAAGGAATTGCCCACAAGAGACGGCTAATGTTGCAGAGAAGTAAGAAAAATCCGTGGTGCTAACGTGGGACATTGATAGTGAAGATGAGAATCAGGAGCATGAAGTTGGAATCAATCTTGCTCAGATGGCAAAGCACGACGAGGTAACATCTTACACTAGAGCTGAACTTTTTAAGAAAATGCAGGAGGAAATTGATGAGCTAGATTCTACTGTGGAATGCTATAGAAATTCTTGTTTTGAATTGCAAAAAGAAAATTGCGACATGATTGAAGAATTTAAAATTTTAAAAGAAGAACTTGTTGCATGCAATTCTACCATCACCATGTTAAAAGAGAAATCTAGCTCACATGAAAAGGTTGCATGTCTTTCTTGTCCTTCTCTATTGAATAATATTAGTATGCTTAAACAAGATTTAATTAAGCTCGAAACTGAAAGAGATTATGTGATTAGAGAGCTTAATGATAAATTCTACATGCTAAATAACGAGTTTAAAAGAAAAATGATTGAAGTTGAAAAGAAAGAAGAGAAAAACAAGAAAGCTTTCATTAGTAAATGTACTTTGCTTGTAGATGAGAATGCGTTATTAAAATCCAAAGTCTCTAGTCTTGAATTGTCCATTAATAAATTTTCCATAGGAAAACAATCTCTAGATATCATTCTTGAAAATCAATTATATGGCAATAATAGACGAGGACTTGGATTTGGATCTAAAAATTCTAAAACCCATATTTTTTAGAAAATCCACAATGTGCCTACTATAGTCAAAAATGTTTATGTAAAGTGCTTTACTTGTGATAGTGTTGGTCATACTTCATATCATTGTAAATATAAGAACACGAATATCAAATTCAAACAAATTTGGGTTCCTAAATCTTTGATGACTAACATGAGTGGACCTTGTTGGATTCCAAGGTCACACATAACATCTACCGTGTATGTAAGATGGAGATTTGGTGAGGAACTATGAATTGAACGCTTCATTATTTAGTTTCTTAGCCAAGCGACGACACGAATGTATATTTTTCTAATGTACACTTAATGCATACCTTCATAGCATTTTTTTGTTTTGTGTGCTTGTTTGATTTTTATTTTGTGTGCTTGATTTGATTTTTTTTTGTGCAAGTTTGTTTGCTTTCTAGCATGTTTAGGTCTTTATAAACAAAAAATCAAAAAAAAATAAGACAAAAAATCAAAAAAAATGGTGCCTAATGTATATCTTTTCCTTTGTATTATTCAAGTGATATTTATGAATGACATTCATATCTTTGTAGAACTCATTGTATTATTGTTATAGCTACATGCACATGTTAATACCTTTAAATAACCATGACATGCTTAATGAATTGAGTAATATGATTTCTACACCTACACTTTCACTTCCACTAGTATCGAATATTGTTGCACAATTGGATATTCTTTTATAAAATGTTGGAAAGTGAATGTAGGATGAATAATAACTAAAAATCTAAGGGATATGATGTATATTTGCCATGGATAAAAATTGAGCTAAAAAGAATTGGTTTTCATGTTATGAAAAATGAAAGAGAGTAAATTGCCCCGTAGGTAAAATGGATACAATTCATGACAAGTAAACTACCCACGAGTATCCAACATATGCTTTATGGGTAATCTTTAGCGTTGGTGTTATACTCGTCAAGCAATGCCACCCCCACATCTAAGAGTCATTATAGGCTATATTTTTAGGATGTGGTATCTTGAACTCATTATTAATGAGATGGAAAAAAATCAATCCAAGTTGATTTCATGTTTAATGAAAAATGTGGATTGGTTTTGGTTGTATTTCTTTAGAGTATCTCCTTTTGTGCTTCAACTATTTAATCATCACACTTACATGATGGTGTAGACGTCTACGTTACACTTTTCATTGAATTTGAAATGCTTATTCTAATAAAAATGACATGCAAGTGCTAGTTGTAATTTATAATACTCTATTTTTGCATATGACATGAATTAGACTTCGCTTATATACTTTTGATGATAACAAAAGGGGGAGAAAGAGATTTGAATGACTTGGTGTGTGCATTAATTGTTATATGTTGCATATATGAATATTGGTTTAAGGGGGGCATTAATGAACAATGAAAATGTGCTTAATGAATATGTGAATATTTGTGCAAGGGGGATCATGAATAAAGGGGGAGCATGCATACATGTTTGAATGCTTGAACATCATTTTTGCATGCTTGTATGCTTGCACATCATTGCCATACTTGTTGCATATTGTATACATCCTCCATCTTCACACTTCATACACACATGTCACGTTGTAATCATTTGAATCGTTATTGCTCAAATCTTATATTGGTTTGTCATCATCAAAAGGGGGAGATTGTTAAATACAACGTGTAGTTGGATACACCGATCAATGACTTCGTGTTTGATGATAAAAAACGTGTGTGAACGATTTAATGTGTGTGCTAAGTGTTTTCAGGAATGGCACTCTCGCGAATACTTAAAGAGAGAGTAGCCAAAAGTGATGGAGGAATTGCTATACATATTTCAAGTGGACTAAGTCAAAGATGGAGAATATGGCTACAACAATTGGACTAAGTCAAAGATGAGAAGATTAGGAGCAAATCAATTCAAATCCACATTTGAGTTGATTCAAATCAATTGGTGCAATATTCACATCCTAATGCCATGCAAATTGGAGACTTGGTCAAAGATGGAGAGATATGGAGAATCTCATGCAAATCAAAGGTGATTAAATGAGATCTAATTCAAATCCTATAGCTACACAAATTAAATTCCATAGCCATTCATATTCAAACTCTATATCCTAAGAGATTTATGCAAATCCTAATCAAATTAGGATTCCTTCCCATCTCCATCAAATATGGGATTCTAATTGATTCTATTATATACCATCATCTCCTATATAAACCCATATTCCAAGAGAGAGGTTTTGGGGAGAGACAAACCAAAACAAAAGGGAAAATTTTCGGCCAAAAACAAGGGGAGGCCGCAAGTTTCTTCAAGCCAAAACTCCAAGGTTGCACAAGTTTCTTCAAGCCTAAAACTTCTAGGTTGCGCAACATACCAAGTCTTCCTCCATTGCCAAGCTTCATTCCCATTGTCAAATCATCCTTGCGCATACTCCAAGCTAAAGGCTGCAACCTTTCCCCCTCTCCATAGCAAGCAATCAAGCCAACGAGTCCATCTTCATCAAATTGCCACAAGACATTGCTCTTCATTGCCACAAGCATCTCTTCTCCAAAGATCAAGTCATCATTGCCATAGGCCGCAACTTATTGAGAGGATACTTCATCTAGGCTGCAACTTGAAGGGAGGAGACATCCATGCCATAAGCCGCAAATTTGCAAGCCAACCTCTCCACACATTGCGCAACACTTCAAGGAGGGGCTTCATCCATTGCGCAACATCAAGGAGGCCAAAGCACACCAAGGCCGCAACTTTCAAGGAGCCCAAGTCACCTAGACTGCAAGTTTCAGAGGTGAGGACGTGACGTTGGTGACGAGATCCTGTCAGATGCGATCTGACCTGAGCTGATTGACAGAGACAACTGCCGCTACACAAACTGAGATTCTCTAAACTCCTTATTATTATTTTGTGTAGTTGTATAGATCTCTGTAGGGGAAACTTTACTATTGTGACGTATTTTGGGGACTTGTTTAGTCTGGGACTAGACAAGGGGCTCTTGACGAGTTGGAGCTTGTCAAGACGAAGCATTTACTAGGTTGATAGTGTTTTGCACTCAGGGAGTGTGGTACGAACTAGGTGGGGGGCAGGTAGCTCAAGACTCATTGTAGTTGTACAAAAGAAACATATTAATGCTAGTATCTACTTGGGGCTGGACGTAGGTCATGGGACGACCGAACCAGGGTAAATCTGTTGCATACTCTGTGATTGTTTTTATTTACCATGCATATCTGTATCTATATTGTATAACTACGTGTGATTGCTCGTGGGTTGCACGAGATTTTTATTAGCATATTCACCCCCCCCCCCTCTAGGCTTAGATCCAGATCCAACAAGTTGCCCCAGGCTTACGGTCAATATGTGGCCGGCCTGCTGGGGGAGTTGCCTCCAGCCTTACGGTCGATGGGTCAGTTGGCCAACTAGGGAAGCTACCCCTAGTCTTATGGTCGATCAAATGATCGGCCTACTGGGGGAGTTGCCCCCAGCCTTACGGTCGATATGTGGTCGGCCTGCTGGGGGAGTTGCCCCCAGTCTTACGGTCGACGGGTCGGTCGGCCAACTGGGGGAGCCACACACAGTCTTATGGTCGATCAAATGATTGGTCTGCTAGGGGAGCTGCCCCAGCCTTACGGCCGATCGAAAGATACGATCGGTCCTGCTAGGGGAGTTGCCCCAGCCTTATGGCAGATCGAGAGTTCGATCGGTCCTGCTGGGGGAGTTGCCCCCAGCCTTACGGGATCGAGAGTTTGATCGGTCCTGCTGGGAAAGCTTCCCCCAGCCTTACAGTCAATCGAGAGTTTGATCGGTCCTACTGGGGGAGCTTCCCTCTACCGTACGGTCGATAGAGAGTCTGATCGGTCATGCTAGGAGAGTTTTCCCCAGCCTTACGGCCAATCGAGAGTTTGATTGGTCCTATTGGGGAGTTTTCCCCAGCCTTACGACCGATCGAGAGATCCACCGGTCCTGCTGGGGGAGTTACCCCAGCCTTACGGCCGTCCACGATTTTTATCAGTCCTGCTGGGGGAGTTTCCCCAGCCTTACGGCTGATCGAGAGTTGGATCGATCCTGCTGGGGGAGTTTTCCTAGGCTTACGGCCGATCGCGAGTTGGATCGGTCCTACTGGGGGAGTTGCCCCTAGTCTTACGGCTGATCGAGGGTTTCGTCGGTCTTGCTGAGGGAGTTTCCCCCAACGGTCTCGGCATTGGATCCGACAGGCGATTACCAAATCTTGAAGGATGCGCAGTTGTGAACAAGAACTCATGTTCGTGTCTTTATTTTAGTAGAAGAAAAACTGGATGTACATTTAAAAATGAAATGCGCAAAGCGGTGAAGATATGGGTGGGCGAGTCGCTCTCCCGGAGCCGTGAGATGCGGTGAATCGGCTAACTCCTTATTCAATTGTGTGTACGTGGGTGTGGACGACATTCACCTTCTTCCCCTTATCTGCTTGCCTCGATGTGCCCTCTCCGAAGCCTGCCTTCGAAGCGTCAACAAAGTTCTTCAAATATCCTCAGCTAATCAGTTGCTTGATGTCATTCTTTAGGTGCCAGCAGTCGTCGGTGTTGTGGCAATTATCCTTGTGATATTTGCAGTATTTCTCTTCCCCCTTCGTACCCCCTTCATCCTTCGGTGAGGCTTTCTTTTTCGGCATGCGTCAGGATGATGTCCTGAGTTATGTTCATCCTGGCAGGCGATGTTCTACTCTGTGCGGCTTCCCCCTGGGCCTCCTCTCTTGCTTGTGGTCCTACAACTCGTAGTGTTTGCCTTAGTCGAGTTTCGAACTCCTCCTGGCCCCTATGGGTGAGCTCCTTCCTCCTCAGCCAAGGCTTCCTCCGTCAGCATGAATCGATTCACCCGAGCCATGACCTGGATGAGGCCCTTAGGGGGGTCTTGATGTAGCGATTTTTTTAGGCCTCTATGCTGGAGCCCTTTCTTCAGGGGTGTCATGGTGACCAGTTCAGGACAACTCTCGATGTTTAGTCTCTGGGCATTGAAGCGCTTCATGTAACCCCTCAAAGTCTCGCCCGGCCTCTGGATTATGTTAAACAGGAGGTCCGAGCCTGGCTTCCTTTGTCGCCTAGCCATGAACCGTTGGCAGAACTTCTAGGATAAGTCCCAGAAGTTGCCGATGGATTGGTCGGGGAGGCTGTTATACCACTTCCTGGTGGATTTCTTAAGGGTGGTATAGAAGCCTGGGCAGAGCAGGGCGTCGTCGGCCCCTTGGAACCTCGTGACTCCCTGGTAGTCTTGCACGTGCTCATGGGGTCTCCCGTGCCATCGTACTTCTCTAAGGTTGGTACTTTGAACCTGGAGAGTACCTGCGTGTCGGTGATACTCCTCATTATTGGGCAACGGTCGTCCCCTCAGGCTCCCAGGTCAATCTGACCTGGCGGTGCTTCTTCTCGGTACTTGGACGGCTTTGGCGGATCAGCAGTAACATGCGAGGGGCCTCCTCCGTGACCCTCTCGGCTAGGGACCGACGTCGGTTGCCAGGCGCACTCCCTGCTATGGTGATCTTGGAGACTCCTGGGCCTCTTTCGGCGCGGGCTTCTGCTTTGCCCCCGACTCTCCTCGGTGGTCGTGTGGCTAGAAGATTGTCGTTCGGCTGAGCAGGGTCGCTTGGACAAAGCTGATTCATCCCTGGTTCATTCGGTTCTATCTCCCCCTCACCTTGAAGAGATATGGGGGTAAACGATCGCTCCCGGTTCAGGCCCTCACCATCGCGGTTCGTGACAATGGTTGAGTGCAAAGGGGGGCGTGCCCCAGAGCGGTCAGGAAACCTGCCTGGTTTCCTCCCAAGGGGTGTTGCAGGCCCGTGAGATGCTAAATGGCTTCTGCCAGGGCTCGAAAGTTGGTGTTCATCTCCTGGGTGAGATGGTTGAGCTATTCGCAGGTTACCGAGTGCGAGTCGTCGGTTTCCCCTGTGGAGAGGTTGTGCTCGGTTTTGTATTTGGACGTAGCTGCCCTCCTCCGGGATGGCTGGCATTCGGGCCTCTCTGTCATTGTGTTGCTCCATATTGGTTGCAGTGGATGACGTTGGAGATGATCTCATTCCCATAGACGGTGCCAGATGTTTCGGGGTGTTTTATTGCCACTTATTGATAGATTGAAGATCCAGGTGTCGTTGCGGTCACATGTGATGCGTATGGCCTTTGGGGTCGGTTATCCGAGCGTTCGTTGGGGCAGAAATGGGCGGATCCATGTGTTGATGTGCCGAAGGGAAGCTTTGGCAGAGCGTCGGTATCTTAGGACGATCGGTCAAACGGGCTTGGGCTCGAGAACGTTCAGACCCGAATGGTGGAGCATCGAAGGGTGGCTTCGGCTGGTTGGTGTCTTCTTCGATCTGCACAGACGAGAAATGCTCATCGGGGGGAAGGGGGTTGGACCTTGGTTTCGACCAAGTCCCCTCCGATGCCTAAGTCAGCACTTGTCTGAAGGGTGTTCGGTGGGATCGAGTATGGTTCACGGAGAGACCAATACGCGAGTCCTCGGGCCGAGCTGTAGAGGAGAAATGTGTGAAGTGCAAGAAAGGTCTTGAAGAGGTGGAATACCTGAGATCTGAGTATTCAGGGTTCGATCCCTTGGCGTTTCGTCCTTCTGCCTTCTTATAGGAGTCCGCATGTCAACGCCTTTATGACGTCCTGTCGTCTCGCCCTTCGTGCCCGCCTGCTTTGATGGTCCCTTGAAGTGTCATGAAGGCGGTCTTGGTGGTGCATTGACGGGTGTTCAAGGCGGACGCGATTTGGGGGCGGGTTCCTTAATAGTGGAGGGTCAACGTATCCGTCGACGTTGGTTTTGGGCCGCCGTGACTTGATACATTCGCGGGGCGTTTTGGTTTGGGCCCAATCCCCCCTGGGCCGTGGGCTTGGCCCGCTTCGTTTGGGGGGTTGTATCAAACATATTCAACGTTTCACTCCCTTGGGGGCATTAAATCTTTCATCGAAAAGCTGTTGCATTCCATGTCCCTGTTTTTTGACTGAAGCTTTCAGCAGAGAGTAATACACCGTTTCGGGAAGCTCGCCGAAGTGTGATCGAGCATAGAGAGTTTTGAGACAGAGGGAGGCATGGGTGTTTTTCGATGAAATTAACATGATATAGAAGGGAGGGGAAGTTTATATAAAGGGCAAAATGAAACAAATAGCAATGAATTAATAAATTACAAGATTTTGATGCGATTAATTCAGAAGTGTGGTGACATCATAAAGTTATGCAGTGCAACTAACAATACTCGTCATGAAATTTTTAATGGGCAGATGAATGAGTTAAACATTATGAATTCACTAGTTATTTGGTTTGTTAGGTTTTTAGAATGTGAACAAAATAAGCCAGCAACACTTATCTTCTTATGTACCCATATGCTCTCGAACTGCTCACTCTTCTTCTTCATTTCTTCCTTCTATGTGTAGCAGTGACATGTTTTAATGTAGAGGAAGGCCTAAGGACCATAGAGGGAGAATGATAATGACAATATGTTGGGCTTAATGGCTAAATGGGTCGGATCTAAGTCAGGATGAGGCAGATTTGACCTATTCCACTTGTTTGATTGACGATTTTGAACCAAGATGAACCCAATAAGATTTTTAACTTAGCCCATACAGAGACGTGGTGTAACGACTGCTTTTCATGTATCTGGATTTATTATAATATAATATATGTTTTGGTGGATTTTTCTCCTCGTGTGTGGTTTTCGTCTCCGTAACTTTCATTTTCGATCGTTTCGTCGTGTTTTCTCGTTTCTTCTTTAGGATCGTCGATTTCGAAGTATGTCATTCATGACGGGCTTCATAACGGTCGTATCTTACTATTAGATCAAGCCTAGGAGTCTTAGGAATAGATCCCGGAGCTCCGCGCTCCGTATCGGAACTTTTGGTGCTTATTAGCCGGTGTAAGAAGGGGCACCGACCGACTAGATGACGATCCAGTCGGTCGGCAATCCTTCTTGGACCGACTAGTTAGCTTTCTAAATTTCTCAGAATTTACTGTTTATCGTTAGTCGGTCTAAGAACGTTGGTTGACCGACTAGGTTGCAAACTAGTCGATCGGCAATGCTTCTTTAACCGACTAACACATCATCTAAATTTTAGTATCAGTACAGTTCATTCTTAGTCGGTCTAAGTTCATCTCTCGACCGACTAGTTGCCAAACTAGTCGGTCAGCAGTTGTTCATTGACCGACTAAATCTAAATCCTAATTCTGTACAGGAGTTACTGTTTACACTTAGTCGGTCTGCGTTGGTCGACCGACCGACTAGTTTCCAAACTAGTCGGTCAGTGGTTGCTCTTTGACCGACTAATCTGTGTTAAAACCCTAATTTCTGGGCAGCCGCCAGCCCAACCTATTTATACCACTCCCAAACGTTTTCTTCTTCCTCCACTCGACCCAAAACGCTAGTTTCTCCCCCATTGAGCCCCCATCTTCCTCCAAGCCTTATTCCTTCATCCCAAGCCCTAGATTCATCATCTAAACCCTCCATCAACTCATTCTACCTCTCATCTTCCCCAAAATCTCACCAAATCCCCAAAATCCCCCAAAAACCCTAACTCTCCAAACTTCTCCATTTGTTTCCAGATCTGGTCCTAGGGTTCTCCGGAGTGATTCTTCCGCTTCCTCTCGGTAAGAAATCGATCTCTCGATGTTTTCATAACCTATTTGTATTTTTATGAAACCCTAATGAAATTTCATGTTGATTGATGATTGTTTCCCCAAAACAGCGATTTCCCCCGTAGATTAGTATCCGCGAGACGAACCTTCGTGATTGTCATCCCCGGTGCTAGGCAAGTGAAACTTGCCACTTAGGGTTTAGGCCATGTTTTAGGCCATTTTGCTTGTCGTAGGCGTAAAAGAGGCTAGGCGACGAAATGATACTCGCCTAGGCGCAAATTGGGGAACTAGCTTGACAACGAAGCTAGTTCCGACATATATCATGTTGCACAATTACCATGTCATGTTTACGTTCCATTAACGGTACGCAAATTAATTGTCATGTCATTGCATGCTTTAAGTGATCCCGTGATTGCGTAGCATCGCTACAATACTTGTGTTCCTGGCTCATGACCAGAAGCGAGCATAATGAGTTGCTAACCCCAACGCTCGATATTGAATTGTGAACTAAGAAACAAGCTCCCGTGCGGGGCAACCCTGGCTCACTTGCTGGGCTCATGTACAGGGACCCTGGCTTGTTTACGTGTGGGATGGGGTAAGGGTTAAGCGGCCATTCAACTGGGAGTCTGCCCGATCAGCAACTGCAGTTGTAAGGCGTAAACTCTGGGGTGGGGTAGTGTTTAGTGCCGATCGGTGTGAATGATGTACCATTCAGCTGAAGGGCGTAAACATCTACAAAACAACGTGAAACGTGAATAGTGAATTGATTGAGATTGTTAGTAGTTTGGCTACTCTTGTCTTGTCCCGATACTTGTTCTCTTGTACTTACTGTTCACCATGTCTTAAATTGTGCACTCATGTTATAACTGCCATGTCATGCATACTAAAACTGCTAGGTTGCTAGTTGCCTTACTTTCAGTTTCCTTGCCCAAGTCTTTTAGACTTGCTGACATGTGCCCCTTTACTCTTTTGGGTGACACATGTTAGATCATGAGCCTGAGTACCTTGTTGAGGACGAGGTGTTTGCTGACGCCGAGCCCGAGCTTATGTTTGACGGGGAGTACGTGGACACTGGGGACCAGTCCGAGTGTCTTCGTTGTGTTTCCTTTTGTTTAGACTGCTGTTTTGTTGTCGGTGCGTAGCACCTATACTTTGTTATGTCGTTGCTTTTGTTGGCCTTGTTCTGGGCCTTTAGACTCTTTCTTTTAGCCTGTTGGCTTTTCTGGATGTCGAACTTATTTTCATGTTGGACAATTTATGAGATATGAGATTTTATTTCAGTCTCTCCTTGTGTTATTATTGTTGTTCCATTGTGGTTACAGGGACCTGCTTATGTTTTATTGACGCTTATCGGGTTTGGGGCTTCACAGCTCCACTCTCGTGCGGACCTTTTCACGTCTCGCCTCCATTTTTGGGAAGCGGGTCGTGACACGTGGTCTCTAAATTATGTATTTAGGCCTTATTAACTCCTTGCAGTATTTTATTCCTAATTAAATAGTTAAGGAATTCTCATAGGACCTTACATCTTATTCTATATCGATAGAGAGTCTTTTAGGGGAGTATGATTTCTAAGATTATAGTTTGTAGGTGGGTGTTTTTCATCCTCACTTAAATATACAAGAAAAAATCTAGGATGTGCTAGCGATGGCTGATGGACCACATCAACGCGTGTTGAATTTGGCATAGCCCACCAAATGGACGTATAATGACCATTTCCATCACTACAATCCTCATAGTTTCTACTCATGATTTCTATTTTTGTTCAATGCTTATATTTTTAAATATGTGTTGCCCTCAGTTGGTTAAGCCTTTGGCTTTGCCATGGATGTAGATAGGAGAAAGGTGGTCAATTTGATAAAAAGATGGTCACATATATTAAGGCAGTCACTTATGATATAAATGCATACTAGAAATAACATGTGCACGCAGTACACGGGAACCCCCCCAAAAACCCTTACACAAATAAGATGCATGCCCCACATGGATAGTTCAATTGGTGCAAAACCGGGTAAAAATGGAAAGGGTGTGTGAGAGTGTGGGTATTGTCTTGTGGTTTTTGGGTTTATTTATTGGAGGTGTTTTTTGGGTTTTTTGTGTGGGCGTTTTTTGGGGATGTGACATTCCCCCATTGTCCTAGTCAGCATTCCTCTGTGGGGAACTGCTCTATTTTGTATACAAGATAACGGGTACTGTCTAGGGTTTTTTGGGGGTTTTTTGGGTTTTTTGGGTTTTTTGGATTGGGGAGTGGGTTTGGGGTTTTTGGGTGTTTTTTGAGTTTGGGGTTTTTTTGATTGGGGTGTGGGTTTGATTTTTTTCTTTGGGTGGTTTTTGAGTTAAGGGGGATGATGTGACATTGTCACATGTGACAAACCTCATCAATCATCCATCATTTGTAATATAGATATTTTATTATAAAATGGGTCACAAGTGTTATAAAAATAATCAATTTCATGTAAAATTAAAAAAAGCGTAGCTGATGTTATAGTTCGCAAGTGGATTCGGACGAGTCCTTTGAACAAGTGAATACAAACAACTCCTTTTCTACATCATGTGCGTAAGTTGGTTTATGACTTCCTTCTACTTGTCACTTGCATAAGTGGTTTTGGATGGACTCCTTTCACATAACTTGAGTTGTTGTGTTAACATGTACAGACTATAACAAGCAAGAACATTAGCGAGTCGAACCCGGGATAGGGGTCCTGGCTTCGGCTCCTCTGACGCTCAAGTTGTATCCTGAGAGATAAAGTACATAATATATGAAATTAAGAGAGAATATGAGAAGGAGAATAAGCTTACATTCTGTCACGACCCGCTTCCCTAAAATGGAGGCGAGTACGTGAAAAGGTCCGCACGAGAGTGGAGCTGTGAAGCCCCAAACCCGATAAGCGTCCACAATACAAAAACAGGTCCCTGTAACCACAACAGAATAGCAATAATAACGCAAGGAGTGACTGAAATAAAATTCACATCTCACAAATATTGTCCAACATCACAAATAAGTTCAACATCCAGAAAAGCCACCAGGCTAAAAGAAAAGAGTCTAAAGGCCCAGAACAAGGCCAACAAAAGAAACGACATGACAAAATATAGTATAGGTGCCACGCACCGATAACAAAACAACTGTCTAATAAAAGTAAAACACAACGAAGACACTAGGACTGGTCCCCAGTGTCCACGTACTCCCCGTCAAACACAAGCTCGGGCTCGGCGTCAGCAAACACCTCGTCCTCAACGAGGTACTCAGGCTCAGGTTCTAACATGTGTCACCCAAAAGAGTAAAGGGGCACATGTCAGCAAGTCTAAAAAGACTTGGGCAAGGAAACTGATAGTAAGGCAACTAGCAACCTAGCAGTTTAGTATGATGCATGGCATGGCAGTTAAACATGATGCAACAGTTTAAAAGAGAGGCAAGCATGCACAATGTAGCAAAAGCTACCAAATCACTAATCACTTATCATTTAACACTTATCACTTATCACTTAGTGCATAGAGAGTCCACCTGCTGGCCAGCTCGTGGCTCAGGCCGCTTATCTCTACCACTATTAATCACTTGTCACTGGTAAACACTTAGTGCATAGAGAGTCCACCTGCTGGCCAGCTCGTGGCTCAGGCCGCTTATCTCTATCACTATTAATCACTTGTGCACTAGAGAGTCCACCTGCTGGCCGGAGTGGCGGATCAGGCCAACTCGGGGCTCAGGCCGCTTATCTCTTACCCCACCCATATGTGTCGAGCGTTGGGGTTTCCAACTCACTAAGCTCGCTTCTGGAACACGAGCCAGGAATATAATATTGTAGCGTGCGCTACGCAATCACGATGAATAATCACTATGCAAAGACATGAACAGATATTTGCGTACCGTTAACTTAAATTAAACGTGACAGGCAAAATGCAATGACATGGCAATTAAATTGCGTACCGTTAATGGAAGGTAAACATGACATGGTAATTGTGCAACATGCTAAATGTCGGAACTAGCTTCGTTGTCAAGCTAGTTCCCCAATTTGCGCCTAGGCGAGTATCATTTCGTCGCCTAGCCTCTTTTACGCCTACAACATGCTAATGGCCTAAAACATGGCCTAAACCCTAAGTGGCAAGTTTCACTTGCCTAGCACCGGGGATGACGATCAACCTCGTCACACGGATGCTATCTACGAGGAAATCGCTGTTTAGGGGGAAACAAACACCAAACACATGAAATTAATTAGGGTTTCATAAAAATATAGATAAGTTAAGAAAACAACGGTAGATCGATTTCTTACCGAGAGGAGACGGAAGGAACACTCCGGGGAACCCTAGGATCAAATCTGGAAGAGATTGGAGAAGTTTGGGGAAACTAGGGTTTTGGGGGATTTGGAGATTTTGATGGGTTTTGATGGAGATTTGGGGAAGATGAGGGGTAGATAGAGTAGATGGATGGATTTGATGAAGGTTTTAGGGCTTGGAGTGAAGGATTGAAGCTTGGAGGAAGATGTGGGATCAATGGGGGCGATTTTAGGGTTTAGGGTCGAGTTGGAGGGGAAGAAAACGTTTGGGTTGGGTATTTATAGGCTAGGCTGGCGGCTAGGGCAAAACTAGGGTTTACAGCACTAGTTAGTCGGTCAAAGAACAACCACTGACCGACTAGTTTGACAACTAGTCGGTCGGTCGACCAACGCAGACCGACTAAGTGTAAACAGTAGCTACAGGTGAAATTAGGATCTAGAATTAGTCGGTCCATGAACAAGTACTGACCGACTAGTTTAGCATCTAGTCGGTCGATGAACGTTCTTAGACCGACTAAGAGTAAACAGTAACTGATACAAAAATAAGATGATGAGTTAGTCGGTTCAAGAAGCATTGCTGACCGACTAGTTTGCAACCTAGTCGGTCAACCAACGTTCTTAGACCGACTAACGATAAACAGTAACTCCTGAGAAATTTAGAAAGCTAACTAGTCGGTCCAAGAAGGATTGCCGACCGACTGGATCGTCATCTAGTCGGTCGGTGGCCCTTCTTACACCGGCTAATGAGCACAGAAAAGTTCCGATACGGAGCGCGAGGCCCCGTGATCGAATCCTAAGACTCCTAGGCTTGATCTAATAGTTAGATATGACCGTTATGAAGCCCGTCACAAACGACGTACTTCGAAATCGACGATCCTAAGGAAGAATCGAGAAAATACGACGAATCGATCGAAAATGAAAGTTACGGAGACGAAAACCACACAAGAGGAGAAAACCCACCAAAACATATATTATATTATAATAAATTCAGATACAAGGAAACCAGTCGTTACACATTCTCCCAAATGGGTGGCTATATATAGAGTTTATGGATGTGCATTTTGGTAATCCAATTTTGGCGAGCCTTCCATCTGGTTAGCCTTTACTAGGCTTGCTTTAACTTTTGGGTATGTGCCTTTTGCCAATGATGAGCTATGTGCCACCTTATTGGATGATATGCTACCACTGACAAGGAAACATCTTGCTCCATTGTAAGGACACTGTCTATGAGGAAAAAACTAGAAGGGAGGTTGAATAGTGTTTATAAAATTTAAAAGATAGTTATACCAATTTAAATCCCTAACCAACAATAAATGCGAAAATATAAATTAACCCAAAATGAAACAAGCTAACACAAAGGATGTTTTAAGGGTTCGGATTACCCAAGTCTAATCCCGACTAGTTCCCGGTAATCCTACGTCCCTTCTACACAGATACCTCCGTATACTCAAGTTAGAACCCTAACTTGAAGTTTTCTTTATACCCACTTGTAGAAATCCTACATGTGTAATCGAACAACAATCGATGTCCTTGATTCACAACTTGGGATCAAGCAAACCCACTCTCACAAACCGAGAGTGAAATCGAAATATGAGATAATGAAATTCGAAATGAAAAACACTTACAAACACATATGCCTTGAAGTAGAACTTGAAGGAGCAAAGTGAAGTGAGTATTGATCTCTTCCAAGAAGAGAGTGAAGCCCTTTCTCTTGTCACCATCAAATGCCTAGAGGATATCAACTTTGATTCTAGGTTGGAGAGCAAGAGAGAATGAATTTCTAGGGCTTGGAAAGAATTGAGGGCTTGAGAGCTTAGAGATGATATCAATGAAGTCTTAAGGGTTTCAAGAAGTCTCCAATGGAATAGTATGAGACCCTTTTATAAGTTCTCTAAACCCCTCAAGCAAAATACCCAAAACCCCTTTTGAAATCCGTCTGGAAAAAGCCAACAGATAGAAAATACACGGCAGACAGTCGACTGATGAAGAACTTACAGTCGCCTACTGCACTGTGTCAGAGGGTGGGTGAGAATTCAAATGGTAACTTACCACGTAGGACAGTCGACTGATGAAGGTTAGACAGGCGCCTGTAAACCAACAGGCGACTGAGAAACTTTCTATAGCCGACTGACTTCCTAAGTGCGTAAGTGATGAAAACTCAGAAAATCTTGGGAGGACATGACAAGCGACTGTAGAAGCATATATAGGCGACTGTGCCATGGGCAGATGCCTGAAAACCCTTCTTAAATCGACTGCAGAAGCAAATGCAAAAGTTGTCAACACTTGGGAAGTTTGACAAGTTAGGACAGGCGACTGTAGAAGCATATATAGTCGACTGTGCCATGGGCAGGTGCATGTAAATTCTTCTTACATCGCCTGCAGATGCAAGTGCAAAAGTTGACAAAACTTTGGAAGTCTGAGCTAGGATAGACAGTCGATTGTTTAATGAGTCACAGGCGCCTGTAGCTGGACAGGTGCATGTACATAGTACAGCAGTCGACTGAATATATTTATACCAGAAAGTCCAGAAGAGCAAGTGAAAAAGTCTATGCATAACAGGCGACTAGAGAACAAATCTCAGAAGCATGTATGGAGACAGGTGCATGTAAATATTTCGGCAGTCACCTGTATGAACTCTAAACTGTACATCTTGAGAATAAAGAATTGGAGGCCTATGAATTGAGTTCTAATGCTTTGCTAGGATATGAATGAAAGATGTGTATATGCTCCAACATAATTCTACTTCTAAGCTACATTCTAGAAAGAAAGAAGAAGAGAATAGAAGAATACATTTGATTTGCCTCTCCTCTTTCTTTTGGAAGTTCTACAAGTCTTCTTAAAGCTACAATCTTCATCTTCGATCATCCAATCCACTTTACGAGTTTTGATTGATCCTTGAGTGACATCCATTACTAATTGATCTTCATAATATGCGTAGGCAATGGATTAACTACAAGTAGGGGATTAGCCACAAGTATTTATGTTTGCTCATCATCAAAACCAAGTAGGAAGAAGTCCAATACTCAACATTCCCCCCATTTGGTAATGACAAACAAACATAAACAAAAAGATAAATAATTGTGCTTAAAAAAATACTTACTCCCCCTACATAGATGTCAATCACGTTAGTCAATATAAGTAAGGGCATCTATTGATCAATTAAAGCAAATATGTAAGATATGCATGAATGAAATGATTTCAAGATTAGAATCCAAGTTCATTATATCTTACTCCCCATGAATCGAAGGCAACTTCAGTCTTAGATTCAAGTTTAGATTATACTTAGCACAAAATTATGATTTGTTTATTTCTCTTCCCCTATGGCATTATCCAAAAAGAGGGAGTAGAAAAACAACAACAATAGTGCTAAATAAAACTAAAATAATTTTGAGAGTCTAAAGAATGTGATACATATTCAATGTGAGACCAAAATAAAATCAAGAAAACACGAAGGTGCATCACACTGATATATATCAAACACTCAGCAATAAAAGAAATTTTAGTTGACTAAAGAAATGAGAATCCAATATCAACATTACATATGCAAAATGTCTCACCACACATCATATGAATAAGAGAGCACATAGAGAGACAATCTTGCACAATATATACACATAGGATAAAAGCAAAGAGTAAAGAGACAAACTGAGGTATCATATATGTATAAGAGATATATGGAGTACAAAATGAACTATCGACTCCAAAGGTCGGCCAAAACGACGGAACATCAGTCTAGCAGAGTGTCGAGAAGGGTACACGAGAGCCTTCCTCTTTGAAGATGATGCACCACGACCAGTAGGGATCTCCACATGATCAGGCACAGAAGACTGACCAACAGTAGCAGTCACAGGCTCTGAGAGCTGAACTGCAGGAGGAGGCTGGGTGACCTCAGAAGGAGGGCCCTGAGCATCACCTGGAGAATGAGGAACAGCAGTATGAGTGACATCCTCGGAAGGAGGGATCATAGCCTGGAGAGAGGCTGGAACTGGGAAGCCGTGATACAGAAACGACTTGTAGTAAAGTTCAAGCAGAATGGATAACTTCTGATCCATGTCAGAGACTTTCAGATCAAGAGCAGTCACTCGCTCATTCAACTGAATGAGGAGGGGATCTGAAGAAGGAGCTGAAGGAGGCGGAGACGATGGGTCAGCAGGATGTGAAGGAGAGGGTTCAGACTCATATTTCAAGGATACAGAAGGCGAAGGGTCAAAGACAGATATCCCCAAAAATTCATCGGGAGAAGAAGAGGATTGAGCACTTTGAGAAAGGGGTGAAGACGGAGAAGCCATATGCGAAGAAACTTCGAAACGACGTATGTAAGAGGAACGCGAGGGATGTTTCCTCAAGGGTTTGAACCATGAAGTAGCAGATTTGGGGGACATGAGATATGAGGAAAAAATCAACAGAGACAATTGATTAGGGTTCGAAATGACAGATGAAGAGAGGAGAAAATACTACACGACAGAGGGGGAAGAAGATCCAAGCTCTGAACGACGGTGGAGGAAGACTTGACGAATAAACGGCAGCCAAGAAGAGAAATCAACGATCGGAGGCGAGATGGAGGGTTTTCGTTCGAAGGGATGAGAAGAGGGAAGTCAATCAGAGGAGAGAGAAAAGAGAGGGGCCACGATCTCTTAAGAGGAGATCAGGAGTGATTTGGGCTGTTGGATCAAAAATAACGACTCAGATCGCGGGCTGAACCGCCAAACTAAGAGGACAGTCGACGGATACATAAATTGCAGTCGCCTGTCAAGCCTTTAAAGAAAAATGACTCAGAAAATAGACAGTCACATGTATATGGACAGGTGCCTGTCAAATGACTTACATGGACCTGCTGCAGAATAAAATTTTGAAGAAATTTTGAGCCATCTCTCTGAAAAATTGGTGACAATTGGGCAGGCGACTGATGACCAAAATACAGTCGCCTGTCCAAATACCAGTCGACTGAAAAATGATCATTAGTTGCCTGGGTTGAATAAGAGTTATGAAGACTAAAAATCTGGATATTGGGCAGTCGACTGTATAAGAGATGAAAGTCGACCGTCCTGGTTCTGAAATCCAGAAATGAGTTAGAATCAAGGATATGAGACTACTCACCATTAGACCTATACTCTAATAACTCTAAAAGCATCAAATCACTATAATCAACATATAGATTAACATACATAGCAAGCATATGAATACAACCATAAAATCAACAAAAAACTCCAATAAATCCCATTTAAAGCATATGTGAAAATATGACATATATGAACATGAGATATGAGAATGATCAGATGAGCTCAAAATAGGTTATAACATATACACATGAGCTCCTAAATCTCAGATTCACCCATAATCCCTAATTCTCCACGTAACCTCACAAATGAGTCTTCTTTAAGAGGTTTAGTGAAGATGTCGGCGATTTGTTTTTGGGTTTCAATGTACTCTACGATGATGTCCTTCTTAGCTACATGATCATTTATAAAATGGTGTCTCACATCTATGTGTTTGGTACGAGAGTGATGTACCGGATTTTTGGAAAGACAAATCGCACTTTGATTATCAACCATGATAGGGCAAGTATCACAATTGACACCATAGACTTTGAGTGTGTGTCTCATCCAAAGGACTTATGCACATGTAAGACCTGTGAAAATATATTCCGCTTCAGTCATAGACAATGATATCAAGTTCTATTTCTTGGAAACCCAAGAAACGAGGGAATTTCCTAGAAAATGGCAAGTGCCACTAGTACTCTTCCTATCGGATTTGCTTCCGGCAAAATCAGCATCACTATATGAGATTAACTCATATGTGCTAGACATAGGATAAAGTAACCCATAATCTAGTGTATAACCGAGGTAACGAAAAATTCGTTTAACCGCAATCAAGTGTGACTCCTTAAGTCTAGCTTGATATCTAGCACAAAGATATACTTAGAACATAATACCAGGCCTACTGGCAGTTAAGTAAAGTAAGCTACCGATCATACCTCGATATAAACAAATATCTACATCTTTTACGCTCTCATCCTTGTGTAGATGGGTTGTCGTACTCATGGGAGTCCGCTTACTTGAAGACATTTCCATCCCGTATCACTTGATAAGCTCCCTAGTGTAATTTGTTTGATGTATGAAAGTCACATCCTTCGTTTGCCGAATTTGTAGTCCAAGAAAGTAGTTGAGCTCACTCATATGGCTCATCTCAAATTCATCCTTCATAGACTTAGAAAATTCTTGGCAAAGATTAAAGCTGATAGAACCAAATATTATATCGTCTACATACACTTGAATTAAAAGGATGTCATTTTCATAGTCTTTAATGAGAAGAGTTGAATCAACTTCACTCATTTTAAAACCTAAATCCAAAAGAAAGGTTTCGAGTCGATCATACCATGCTCTAAGAGCTTGTCTCAACCCATATAACGCTTTATTATGTTTGAAAACACGGTTTGGAAATTTTTTATGTATGTAACCAGGCGGTTGAGAAACATAAACTTCTTCATTAATGATACAATTTAAAAATACACTTTTAACATCCTTGAAATAATTTAAAATTTTTATGAGATGCAAAAGATAAAAGCAACCTAATAGCTTCTAATCTAGCTACGGGGCAAAGGATTCTTAGAAATCAATACATTCCTCTTGTCGGTAGCCTTGAGCTACTAACCTTGCTTTGTTCATTGTGATGACCTCGTTCTCATCCGTCTTGTTCTTAAAAATCCATTTGGTCCCAATGACTCGGTGACCAGTTGGAAGAGGAACGAGCTCCCAAACTTCATTTCTTTCAAATTGCATGAGCTTCTCTTCCATAGCAACTATCACGAGTTATTTTCACCGGCTTCGTGGATGTTCTTTGGCTCAATAGTAGAGACAAAGTTACAATGAGAGAATTCATTAATCCTTGACCTTGTTCGGACACCCACACCAATGTCTCTAATTATTTGGTCATGGGGGTGATTATGAACGGTCGGATAAGCTTTGGGAATATCTGGATCACTTGGAACATCCTCAACATTTTCATTAGTATAGTTAGTTTCAATAATAGAATCATTAATTTTAACATTACTAATAGAATCATATAAAACATCTACACTATCATCGACAACATGAGAAATATCAAAATCTTCATAAAATGAAACGTGTAGTGATTCCTCGATCGTTGAAGAGGTTTTGTTGCATATCCGGTAGGCTTTGCTATGTGTGGAATATCCAACAAAGATTCCTTCATCGGATCTTGGCTCAAATTTATCTTAGTTACCATATGTGTTCTTTATAAAACATTTTGAACCAAAAACACGAAAATATTTAACTTGCGACTTTTATCATAAAATAATTCAAAACAAGTTTTGTTCGTTCGGGGGCTCACTATGATCCTATTTAGCATATAACATGTTGTGTGCACCGCCTCCGTCCAAAATTGTAGTCAAAGATGACTATCATGAAGCATGTTGCGAGCACACTCAATTATGGTCCTATCTTTCTCTCAACAACACCATTTTGAGATGGTGCGCGGGGAAAAGAAAAGTTGTGAGTAATCCCGTTGTCATTATAAAACTTAGTGAAAATTTCATTCTCGAATTCTCCTCCATGATCACTACGAATAGTGATAATGGTGGTTTCTAAGAAATTTTGAATTTTCTTTGCAAATATAGTAAACTCTTCAAAAGCTTCATTTTTATTGGTTAAAAATGAAACCCAAATAAATCTAGAGAAGTCGTCTACGACGACTAATCCATAATGAGCATTACCTAAAGATGAGGTTCTAGTTGGCCCAAAAAAATCTAAATGAAGTAATTCTAGGGGGAAGTTATACCAACTTTAAGTTCAAAAGACGATTTACTTAGTTTACCTATTTGGCATGAATCACAAAAGTTTTTCTTACTAAAAGCAATCTTCGAAAAACCTTTAACAAGATCATGCTGAGCTAACTTATATAAGTGCTTAAAATAAACATGACCAAAACGGCGATGCCATAATAGTTGTTCATTTATGGTCAATGATTTTAGGCAAGCTCAAATAATAAATATTTTTATGCCTAATACCGGTAAATAAAACATGCGAATCAATATCAACAATATTGCAAATACCCTCTCCAAAGTTAACTTTGTAACCCTTGTCACAGAGTTGACTAATGGAGATAAGATTATGACATAAACCACTAACTAAATAAACATTAGTAATAAGTGGTTTGGAAAGATTACCAACTTTGCCTACTCCAATGATGGTTCCCTTTTGATCGCCTCTTAAAGTGATCATTGCACCATCCTTGATGCAAACCATTTCGGAGAGCATGTTGAATCTCCCGTCATGTGTTTGGAGCATCCAATATCGAGTATACATCCTTTCCTTTTAGAGCCAATATGTCTATTATTGCTCTCTGTCTTATTCTTGTGTACCTATATTGTATACCATAAGCTCATGGTACCCAAGCTTTGTTGGGTCCAAGGGGATTAGCCCTTCGAAAACCAAGTCCAAGTGGACTTTGGCTTCCCAACATAGTTACCACTATTTATCACATCGCTAAAATAAGAATTGACATAAGCATTCCTATCATTTGTGCTAGTATTCTTAGGAGCCCAAATTGTGCATGTTTTGGGTGTCCTTTTCCTAGTTGCATGCACATTTGGTTGAGATCTATATGGTGCATGCTTCCTAAGAGCATGAGATCTAGCATATGAAGATGGAGATGGACAAGTATAAGACATATATGGGTTATATACAAATTGAGGAGCATGCATATTGTATGAAGTATATGGAGCATGCTTGTGATGTGGTGGATGAGCATACATGTGAGGATTATGTGTATGAACATATGAATGTGTAGGAGCACGTGCATGAGTATTTCTCAAGTGTGAGTTTGCACGTGCCCGTGAGTGTGGAGCAAAAAATGTGTCATAAGTGTCCACATATGAAGTAGGAGATTTCCTACGTGTATGAATGTTGGTGTACATATAGTCATGTCCTTTCTTTTGGTTTCCACCCTTATTGGGTTTCTTGCCAAAAGAAGAAGAGTGTGAAGTGGTGGCCTTCTTAGTAGGTTTGCTACCAATAGTGTTTTAAACACCACTAGTACATGCACCGGAAGATGTCCTCTCAAAATCTATAGGTACACCACTATATGAGGTGTGAGGTTTGGATGCATTTGCTTCCACATAACCAAGTCCAACATGATGTGTGACCAGAAATTGGTTTGAAAGCAATTCATCCAATTGCCATTTCCCTATATTAAATCTCTTAACTTGGCAGAACATGCGCTCATATTTCTCCCTAAGGGAAGAAATATTACTATCCAAAGTGGACACACGTGTTTTGAGCTCGTGCACTTAGATTTTAAGAGAATCATTCTCAATACACAATTGTGTGTTTTGTGAAGCTAGATCAACAATATCTTTAGAATAACCTTGATCTAGTTGAGATTTGAGGGAATTCACCTCATTTCTCAAGGTACCATTTTGAGAAACTAAATTGGCTTTCTCAAGTGTAAATGTGTCAACAATGGTGTCATTTTTGGTGATGCATGTCATGTATGATTTACTAACATTAGATTTCTTAAAATTAGTATTTATAAGCATACGAGGTTGATACTTAGAAAATAATTCTTTATTAGCAATACGAAGTTCATCCATGGTTACCTTGGGTGCATCATTCTCACTATCGCTTCCATCGAAGAATGCATCTTCTCGGGCCATGAAGCACATATGTGCACTCTCACCCTTCTCATCATCGGATTCACTCAAGGAATCTCCACTTGAGTCATCGAAAGTCCCAACAAGTCCTTTCTTCTTGTCCTTCTTAAATTTGTCGGACTTGTGGTACTTTGGTGATTTCCACTTTTTTTGTTTCTTAGCATTAGACAATCCTCCTTGATGTGCCCTAGCTTGTTAAACTTAAAACAAAGAGAAGATGAATTGTTAGTGAAATCAAATTTAGATTTGAAAGGGAATTTACCTTTACGAAAGAATCGTTGGAACTTCTTCGCCATTTGCGCCATCTCTTCCAAATCCATTTCGTTCTCGGATTCATCACTATCGGAGGATAAAGAAGTAGGCTTGAAGGCTAACGCTTTCTTCTTTGCCTCCATTGGGTTCATAGCTCTAATCTTCATTCAATTCTCCCTTCTTACTTCGTAAGACATGAGAGTAACGATGAGATTCACCACGGTATAGCTCTTCATGTCATTAACCACCTCAATGGCAATAGCCATTCTTTCCCATTTTGAGGTCATTCCCATGATTATCTTTCTCACCTTTTCTTATTGTGTGTATACTTGATCGAGACCTTCAAGCTCATTGGTGATGTTGGTGAAACAACCGTACATCATTGTAATGTTCTCACTTTCCAGCATATGAAACATGTCAAAGTTTTGTATAGCAACATATAATTTTGACAATTTTACCTTGTTCGTTCCCTCGTGAGTGACAACGATACGGTTCCATATTTGATATGCACTCTTACATGAGCATATCTTATTGAACTCATCCAAATCCAATGCGCAATGAAGAGCGTTCATAACTTTGGCATTGTTCACCTCGGAGGACTTCTCGGCGGGAGTCCATTTTGTAAGGATCGCCTTACCCTTGCAATACTAACAACACACACTAGAGGGGGGTGAATAGTGTAATGGCAATAAATTGTGTAATTGAAATTAAACTTGCAAATGCGGAATAATAAGTGCAAGAGGAATTAATCAACACAATCAATCCAAACGCAAACACAAGAATTACCCTGGTTCCCCAAACTTGGGTACGTCCAGCCACACCAATATCCACTATAATTCTCACACAGAGAAGTGAATACAATCTACACACAGAGATACCTCACACAGAGGATTTAGGATTCCAACAAAGAGATATCCTTGCTTTCACACAGAAAGACTAATGCTCTCACACAGAGAGACTCAAACTATCATACAGAGAGATCTCAACCAACCCTCACACAGAAGGTTGTACTCTCACACAGAGAGTAACTAGCTCTCATACAGAAAGCTATGGTTTCAAAGAAATAACAAAGTAAAACAAATACTCTTACCTATGTCTTGAGATGAACATACTCATAAATGAATGCAAGGCATGGAAGAGATCTCCAAGTGATGAGATTTGCAAGAATTGCACTTGGATGATTTCCCTTGAGCTTGACTTCAATGCATGGAGAGGAGAATGAGCTCTAAGAGGGAAATGCGAGAGTTTGAGAGTGGCTTAATTAAACTCTAATGATTTTCAATATCATCAAGAAGTTCTAGAGATATCAGCACACACATATATATATGAACCCAATATCAACCCTCAAAACCCAAGAAAACAGCCAATAGCCCAAAGCTGCAACGGCTAGAAACTGGGCGAAAACGACATCAACATTCGACTGATGATCAAAAGACAGTCGACTGATCAACGGCTAGAAAATATCCAACGGCTATAATCTGAGCCAGGACAGTCGACTGAAGAAGACAATATAGTCAACTGAAAACAGGACAGGCGCCGGTAAAACCTTCAGCAGGCGACTGCTGCAGGGGATGGAATAAAACAAAGAGCTACACTCTTTCTCCAGATGAGCAGACATGCGACTGATGTCAATAATACAGTCGACTGTAAATTAGTCAGGGGACTGTAAAACCTTAATCAGTCGTCTGCTGCAGAAGATGGAGAAAAACAGAAAGAGGCAGAGATTGCACTTTCGCTACTCAGGCGACTGTTGACCAATTCTCAGGCGACTGTAAACTGAGCAGCAGTCGACTGATGCGAAAAGCTCAAGTTGAGTCAATTGAAATGCTGACTTGAGTAGTGCATATCAGTCGACTGTAGAAGGATCTACAAGCGACTGGAAATCACCCAGTCGACTGTTATTCCTTCAACAGGCGACTGATGGAGAGCCAGAGACTCCAAATGAGTCTTAGGACAAGATGAACCTATTGGGTTGGATTCTATGATAATCCTAAGGCTCACTAAGATGGTTAGATGCATATGCATGTATGAGTAGACCATCTATCAAGGCATTACATTAACCTAGACTCAAATGAGAGAAAAAGCAATAAAGTAAATAATACATAAATTGCATTGCTTTCCTTAGAGTCTATGTCTTCAATCTTGATGCCTTGATTCTCCCCATCATCTCCAAGCTTTGGCACCCATTGAGTCCAAGCTTTGGCCCTTCTCCACTTGATGTCCATCCTTGCACCAAGTGATTAGTCTCCAAGAAAGATATTCTTGAAATGAAACTGTGAGACTAAAACATGAAAGTCCTTAGCAACAACATAATGTTGTGATCATCATCAAAATAAGATTGGTATGAAACACCAATACTCAACAATCTCCCCCTTTTTGATGATGACACACATTATGTAAAACACAAAGAATTAAAGCACAATGCTAATGAGCTCCCCCTACTTATATGCACCAATTATACAATGAGTTACACAATAGTAAATACTCGTTCTACCAAATAAGATCATGGTGACATATAATAGGCATGCATTACATAAACCAATTGTAATGGACAATATCATGCAAACATGAATGGTTTTATACAATCCCATATATCTCTCCCCATAGATATATTTCTCCCCAAATATGCATATGTATGAAATACAAGATATACATCTACATAATGCATATATCTCTCCCCCTTGACATCGTCAAAAAGGTAGACATCAAATATATCCACCTTTGTCATCTTAACCAAGATGTGACAATATGCAAGAAATAAGGAGATGTATGATACCAAATTGAAAAATTTAGTTCGTATCAATCACTATCACATTCTCCCCCTAGATCATAGAAATGGTCAAGTTTTGACTTCTAGGATCTAATACCAATTATAAAGAAGGAGATTAGCAATCTCTAACAATTGAGATAAATACCAATTGTAGAAAAATAATCTTGGAAAATAATCCTCTTTACTAATTGATATGGAAAAATCAAGCTTCAAAGATACACAAAAAATGGAGCCATGGGCCCTAAGTGTATCAAAGCAATAGATATGAAAAAATCAAGCTTCAAAGATACACAAAAATATTGCCAAAATAATATAACATGAAACATGTTGGCAATATACAAGAGGTTTGGTTTGAGACCAAAAATAACCAATTGTAAATAATGATCTCAAACATCCCCCGAAATGAGAGTTAAAATATGTCTTAAAATATTTTAAACATACAACATATTAACTCCCCCTATTGACATACACATGGATCAAAAATGCATGGATGTCAATATAATCCCCAAGGTCCCCATTTCCATGAAAAGAATAAATTTGAAAATATTTTCAAAATCATGAAACACACACAAACAATGGGTATGCTAAAATAAATATTTAAGCACAATACCCATGCAATATGCATATGTGTGAGGAACCTAAACATTAGGGAACCAAACCCAAGAGGAGTTTGACTTCCTAATGTAATCACATGAGGTGATCACATCCTTAACGAGAGAGTTGATGTAGCTATCCCTCTCTTGCACACTAACCTTAATGGGAATCCATAAACTCAAGGATTTCCTAGGCAAGGGTTTTGCCTTTGCAAGAGGGGTGGATGTGGCATGTTTAGGTGTAGAAACGAATTTCTTGGCATGCAAAGAATTAGGATTTTGCTTCTTAGTAAAAAATGAAGATTTTTCATTCTTCCTCATTACCTCGTGATCTACATGCTTCTTGTTGATGTTATTATTTTACAAGAAAGCATGGTGATTCTTCTTAGGTGCTTTAGCAATATTTCTTGTATTTGCATCATAAGAGGAATTAGAGGTGGGTTTGGGTACCACATTTTCTATATAACCCAAACCTCCTCTATGATTTACCGGATGTTGTTTTTTCCAACAAATCATGGAGTGAATACCTAGAATACACAAAGCTTTTGAGCTTACGGGATTCATCTTCACATTTCAACGTAAGTTGTTGAATGCGAGTTTGTAAGCTAAGGTTTTGAGCAACAAGATTTTCATTAGTTAAACTCAATTCCTTAACTTGAAAGAGAAGTGTGTCTCTCTCACTAGTGTCACAGACATACAACGCATCATGATTATCTACACTAGTAGATTCTAAAGCATGCACCCTACTCATAGCATTCTTAAGATTAGCTTTCATTTTACCATATGAGTTGATGCACTTACTTGCCAATTTAGAGGCCACATTGAAGCGGTATTCGAGCTCCTCGTAGGATAGCTTCTCCTCTTCAACTTCCTCATCACTTTCCACCTCGCTAGAGCTAGACGAAGACTCTTCCCCCTTTGCCATGAAGCACATTTCCTCGTTGGGGTTGAGCTACGCCTCCACCTCTTCATCGCTTGAACTCGAGGAGATTGATGAAGAATCATCGAAAGCCGCGAAGCACATATGAGCTCGCTCCTTGTCATCCTCTTCTTCATCACTTGATGTGTCCTCATCGGAGTCATCAAAAGTGCCGACAAGTCCCTTCTTTTGATTCTTGAACTTGGACTTGTCTTTCCAATGCTTCTTCCCTTTGCCCTTATAGGTATCTTTGGTGGGTTTGGAAGGGCATTCGGTAGAAAGATGACCTTTTCCTCTACAATTGAAACAAATAGAGTTGTTGACTTGGAGGCAAACTTTGAAGAAGATTTACCTTGCTTGCTTTTGAGGAACGCTCTCAGTTGTGTTGCAAGCTCCATGACTTTATCTCCACTGGCCTCATCTTCTTCATCGTCTTCACTAGGAGCTTCTTGATGGAATTTCTTCCTCCATTTGATTGGCTCCTCCTTGGCATGGAATGCAGCCCCCTTTTGCTTCTCCGGCTTCTCGGGCTTGGTTGGTTGAATCGCCTTCTTGTGTTGAAGCTTTACTTCATACGCCATGAGATTCCCAATGCACTCCTCAACAGTGTATTTGGACATGTCGTAAGACTCCAAAATACCATTGGCCTTTGACTCCCATTGAGATGTGAGCGAGTCAAGGATCTTCTCCACTCGATCCTCTTGGGAAATCACCTTCCCAAGTCCTTCCAAAGCGTTCACGATTTCTGTGAACCTTGTGAACATCTCTGAGATATATTCACCTTCCCGCATCTTAAACAACTCATATTTAGATCTAAATACGCATTGTTTAGATTTCTTTACCTTCGAAGTCCCTTCATGAGAAATCTCCAATGTATGCCAAATTTCGTATGAGACCCTTTTATAACCAACAATAAATGCGAAAATATAAATTAACCCAAAATGAAACAAGCTAATACAAAGGATGTTTCAAGGGTACGGATTACCCAAGTCCAATCCCGACTTTTTCCCGGTAATCCTACGTCCCTTCCACCCAGATACCTCCGTATACTCAAGTTAGAACCCTAACTTGAGGTTTCCTTTATACCCACTTGTAGAAACCCTACAAGTGCAATCGAACAACAATCGATGTCCTTGACTCCCACAACTTGGGATCAAGCAAACCCACTCTCACAAACCGAGAGTGAAATCGAAATATGAGATAATGAAATTCTAAATGAAAAACACTTACAAACACCTATGCCTTGAAGTAGAACTTGAAGGAGCAAGGTGAAGTGAGTATTGATCTCTTCCAAGAAGAGAGTGAAGCCCTTTCTCTTGTCACCACCAAATGCCTAGAGGATATCAACTTTGATTCTAGGTTGGAGAGCAAGAGAGAATGAAATTCTAGGGCTGGGAAAGAATTGAGGGCTTGAGAGCTTAGAGATGAGATCAATGAAGTCTTAAGGGTTTCAAGAAGTCTCCAATGGAATAGTATGAGACCCTTTTATAAGTTCTCTAAACCCCTCACGTAAAATACCCAAAACCCCTTTTGGAATCTGTCTGGAAAAAGCCAACAGATAGAAAATACGCTGCAGACAGTCGACTGATGAAGAACTTACAGTCGCCTGTTGCACTGTGTCAGATGGTAGGTGAGAATTCAAATGGTAACTTACCACGTAGGACAGTCGACTGATGAAAGTTGGACAGGTGCATGTAAACCAACAGGCGACTGAGAAACCTGCTACAGCCGACTGACTTCCTAAGTGCGTAAGTGGTGAAAACTAAGGAAATCTTGGGATGACCGGACAAGCGACTGTAGAAGCATATACAGTCGACTGTGCCATGGGCAGGCGCCTGAAAAACATTCTTACATCGACTGCAGAAGCAAGTGCGAAAGTTGTCAACACTTGGAAAGTTTGACAAGTTAGGATCGGACGACTGTAGAAGCATATACAGGCGACTGTGCCATGGGCAAGCGCATGTAAATTCTTCTTACATAGCCTGCAGATGCAAGTGCAAAAGTTGACAAAACTTTGGAAGTCTGAGCTAGGATAGACAGTCGACTGTTTAACGAGTCACAGGCGCCTGTAGCTGGACAGGTGCATGTATATAGTACAGCAGTCGACTGAAGATATTTATACCAGAAAGTCCAGAAGAGCAAGTGAAAAAGTATGTGCATAATAGACGACTGGAGAACAAATCTCAGGCACCTGTATGGAGATAAGCGCATGTAAATATTTCGGCAATCGCCTGTATGAACTCTAAACTGCACATCTTGAGAATAAAGAATTGGAGGCCTATGAATTGAGTTCTAATGCTTTGCTTGTATAGAATGAAAGATGTGTGTGTGCTCCAACATAATTCTACTTCTAAGCTACATTCTTGAAAGAAAGAAGAAGAGAATAAAAGAATGCATTTGATTTTCCTCTCTTTTTTCTTTTGGAAAATCTAGAATTCTTCTTGAAGCTACAATCTTCATCTTCGATCATCCAATCCACTTTATGATCTTTGATTGATCCTTGAGTGACATCCATTGCTAATTGATCTTCATGATATGCTTAGACAATGGATTAACTGCAAGTAGGGGATTAGTCACAAGTATTTATGTTTGCTCGTCATCAAAACCAAGTAGGGAGAAGTCCAATACTCAACATCCAACACTCCTCGTCCCATGTTATTAGGGTACTCTGTCCCCAAGGAAGCCAGGTTACCCCCTCCCCCAGGGGAGCCGAGATGGTGCTCCGTACCCCCTTACATGTTGGAGTGCTAACGAACTCATTTGCCTTTGTTTTATGCCTTGTGCTCTTAGCCATGGTCTCTCACTCACTCACCATATTCACATCACCTTGGTGATGAAGATAGTCTACCCTATGCTCAATTATATAGAGCATTTTAGTGATGCTCTTGATCTCCTCCTTCTGCTTTAGAATAGTTTCCATGGCATGCATCATGCTCATGTGTTTTAATGAGCTTGCACCACTTTCCCAAGTGATGTTACTCACCCTGCTTGAAGGAGTTGTAGTCATCCTGTCTACTCACGTTACCACCTATCAGTGGGGACCCTGAACATTTAGAACCATGAGGGAACCTCCTTGATGTTCATGCGAAAGTGCGGGTCCACTCCCTTTCGGCACATGCGGTTTGCTTTTACCGTCTACCATCTTTACTCTAAAGCTCAATCTTCTTCAAAGATACAAAGGAAAAGTGGAGCACGATGTCATATTTATAATTAATAGAGACTCCCTCCCAACTGTTGAGTATTGGATCCCCCAATTTGGGTTTGATGATGAGCAAACACAATTAATTGCGACTAACTCCTCCTTTTTTAGTTTATTAAAGCATCGTCAAATGTAGATCAAAGATATATCTAAAGCGATGATGAAGTGACGTGATGACATGAGGAAATAAAGTGAAGGACTCAAGAATTCAAATAGGAAATAAATGTGATTAATATGTAAATTTTCAAATTATTTACTTCATTTTGAATACAGAATGTTAAGCCTTGAATTATACTTCCTAGATGCACTTATATGTCATGCACAACACTTTAGATCACCATTAGTTGAACCCATATGGCTAGAAATTCATTCAACTCAAATTTGAGCTTTCAGCCCAGGATAAGACATCTGATGTATGATCATCAAACATCTGTCGTGCATGCATGAGTTAGGTCTAGAAACCCTATCAGGCCAGACGTTTGAAGTTGTCTTCATGAACGTTTGAACAACATGCAGACGTCTAGGAGATCAACTCTGTTGGGAGATAGATATGCCCTCGAGGCAATTTATCTCTGTGTACGTGTACAAATGTATTGTTCAAAATAACAGTAAGATGTTTGGTAAGAATTTACCTAAGTTAATAATAATGTAGTCGACATTAGAACTTAGGTAAAGTCCTAAGACTTAATGCGAGGTTAAACAAGTATCGAAATGAGGATCTCGATCATAGAGAATTGTTTGACCGTTAGTAGCATAAGTCTAAAATCGTTTGTGGTCATAGATGTTTCGAGAAAAGGATATCAAACCATCTATAGACCATTGTGTCTTTGTCTTCACCATTAAGTGGTGACGATGATCTCATGGTCGTTCGACTTGGTGAAGTCGGAGACGAGACACATGTGCTCATTGGAGAATGATTTCACTGAACAATCCAACGAGAATTATCATATGGTTAACATAACAATCTGTCAGTGATAACTCTCAGTGATGATTGGCTAGTTGGTCCTTAGGCTTAAGGTCATTGTATGGACATTTACATGAACGGTGTCACTTAGATCTCTGACCTAGCTTCGAGGCAAGGCATGTCGAAAGGTCTTTGGTTGGGTGATGCTTGAAGCGTGTGAGGAGAGTAACGACTAAGAAAGGATTCGTCTCTCCCGTTTATGGGGAGTTAGTGTCATACATGTTGGTTCGGTCTTTAGTGAAAAACTTTGGCCAAAGTATGTTGGAAAAAGTCCAACATTATTTGACTAAAGACCGATGGAGACTAACTAAGTTCAAGCTATTAAGGTTGACAGTTTGACTGTACCCTAGGCTTGACTATGCGAGATAGTTTTGACGAAGTGACTAAAACTGCGGTATTCATCACGGACACAGTTAGGGTGGTCCCGAGAATACTCATGTCAATGAGTTAACCACATAATTATGATACCGAAACAGGGACGGCACCTGCTACTCGTGGACACTACCGTCTAGGGTTTTGAGCCCCACCTGTAGTAGGGTCAGGCTATAGGGTCTCACACAGAGTGAGACCTTCATCAAGTAATAGGAAGTCGTAATGGAGATTATACATATGATGTATGTGAATTTATTAAGTCGCAAAGATTTTCCGATATAAGTCTAAAATATTATTGATGTGAGATTAATTGCATTTGATACAAAAGAATATAATATATGTCGTAAAGGGTTTGCGATTATATTTATATTAACGCATAGAACAAGGTCAATTAGAAGTCTAGGAATGTCCTAGACTTATTTTTCTATTTTGGTCCAAGCCCAAATTGGATTTGAAAGAGACCAAAAGGAAGGGAAAAGGGGGGGCTGAATAGCTTACCCAGGCGCTGGGCGCCTGGGCATGGGCCCAGGCTGGGCCCAGGCACCCAGCACCTGGGTATGAGGCCCTGTTTTTTGGCTAGTTCCCGTAAGCGCCAGCTAGCGGCTGATGTAGGTGGGCCACTTTGTGGGGCCCACAAGTGGGGGTTTTTGAAAACCCTAATGGCTGTTGGAATTTTCAGCAAAGCATGATTTTTTGACATATTTAAGACTACGTTTGAGGGGTCAAACGAAGTCAAAATTGAGCACTGTTTGTTTCTATGCGATCACCATTCAGTGCTCTTCGATTTGATATATATATATCACTTGCGAAGCTCAACGGTAAGGGAGGAAAAATTAGCCAAAGATTGGCCTTCGTGGAAGGCAAACTTTAATTGATTTTTTCCTTCAAATCTTTAGTCCCACATCGGTAATTGAGAAAGTGGAGGGGTCAGCCACATATATAAATAGGGGCCAACCCCCCTCATTGAAACCTGCACTAAGTCTTCAATTTGAGTAGCTCCAAAGAGTTTTGAGCACGCTCGGATTAAGACTTAAATTAATATTCACTCTTTCTCCCAAATTATTCCTTGCTCCTGATCGGGCTCTAGCAAAGCTACGAAGGAGTTCAGATCAGATCCAAAGTCTTGACGGAGGATCCGCTAAAGGTGAAACTTTCTGGAGCGCGTGGTTGGCTCGACGACAAGGGTGTTGCTCGCCTCGGGACGCGGTTTGGCTCGGGACACGGTTCGACTTGGGAAAAGCGGCCCAGCCCCAACACGAGGCATTTCTTCGGAGATAAAGAAATGTTGCTGAAAAAGACGCTTCGTATTTTGTGGAAACGAAGCGAAGATATGTAGTTTAATTTACATGTGTTTATAATTGATGTTAGATAGATCTATCTTTAGGGGTTGTCGGACCTAACCCCTGGATAGTAGAGATTCTGGCTAGGGTTATTTCTTTAGGGCTTTCTTGAAAATGTTTTAAGATGTTTTTCCGTTGCATATTTGATTTCGTCGTCCAACCGACTTAGGCCGGACGTCGATTTTATAGCCCCCGAAAACCCCTACAAACTCTAGTTATCTGATTCAGTGAGAACTTTTCTCCTCCTTTGGCCTCTTGTGCCAAACATCTGTTGGCTTCCAGCAAGATGTCTGAGAAGTCAGACAGACGTCTAGATGTTGAACTCCAGACGCCTGGGAAATTCTCACAGAATTTCTAGTAAGTAGCACTTTCTGACCTCTCAGTGTTCGATCATCTGTTGCCTACGGCACAGACATCTGAACAGTCAGCTAGACATCTGGGAACCCTTCTACAGATGCTTGAGTTTCTAGTCGTTAGATTGCATTTATTTGCTTTGTCAGTATTATGTATGGGTGGCAATTCGGGCCGGCCCGATCTTATCGGGCCGTGCTGGCCCGGTCCGGTTTTCTTAAAGGATTGGGCCGGCCCGGCCCGATAAGACTTCGGGCCATTCCAGAGAGGCACGTGCACGGTCCGATAAAAATTCAGGCCGCCCGACCCGGTCCGATAGGGTTGAATGAATTATGTATTGTGACAATATTTTATCATATTTTTAAACACAAATTTGTCTCATATGCTTAAAATGCATCGAAATGGAGCACGAAAGAAGAGGATTAAGTGGGTTGCATAAGGTGATGCGTACTACATTGTTTTCATTTTTTTTGCAAGATGAAGTAACATGTTTAGTGGTTCTTTGTCTCTTCTCGGAAACTGAGATCGACCCCCAAGATCCGAAGACATCAAAGTTGGCGCTGACAGGAAGTTGTTAAAATTTATGATATTTGGACCTTGATCTGATAAGATTCATGACATATGACTCAACACCATAAATGAATGCACATTACTGAAATCTACTTTAGATCAATGTGTGGTCAAATTGAAGTGGGGCGACCAAATGCTTTTCGTGCCGTGCTGTGCCGCCCATGGGCTGAAAAGCTTGGCCCTGGTCCGGCCCAAAAATGAACCGGCCCGGGCCGGCCCAGTCCGATAAGGATTTCGGGTCAAAATTGTTGGCCCAGGCACGGTCTTATCGTGCCGAGCCCGTACCGGGCTATCGTGTCGGGCCGAAAATTGCCATCCCTAGTATTGTGCATCAGACGCCTGACGATCCTTCTACAGACGTCTGGTGACTCAGAAATCTGCTCCTTACAGCCAATTCCAGCATTTACTGCTGTGATTTCTCATGGGATTATGGGTGTTTTCTTATAGCACTATATATAGGGAATGTTGGCATTCTATTTAGAACTCTTGGAACATTTAATATCTCGTTCAAGTGCATTCAAAGATCCCAAAAAACATCGAAGCTCTCATTCATTTCACTTTTCCACAAGCTCCAAAGCATCTTCAAGCATTGATTGCTTCACTTCCTTGGACAAGTAGTAAGTACTCCATCTCTCTAATTAAAGCACATCTCACACACTCCCTAGCCTTAAATTCAAGTAAGATTATATTCAAGGCATATATGATTATTAATTGTTTCAAATTGAGTATTTCAATTTCTCTATTTACTTTTTAAGAATTATTCTCAAGTTGTGAGAGTGGATTAATCCTGGGTTGTGGGTGACCGGCGCCCCGTTTACGGTATGGGCGCGGTGTCGTTTTACCGCAAGTGCACGGTTAGTGTAGGGTGCGGGTTTATCGAACTCAGGGAGGTGGATGGCTTGAGTGGCTACTAGCCTCTCCTAGGTTGTGTGCTAGCTACGCGGATAATGTGGGTGGAAGTGTAGAAATAAAAGAAAGAAATGAAAAAGACACGAAATGAATCCCCGCCAACACGGGCTAGAGCACTCATGACACTTGGCATTTGACTTGACCCAGGGTGAGACATTGCCCCAAAAGGTGGTACCTAGCGTCCATGGCCCGATATTCCGGTCGGTGCCAAGCACGCTAGGCCTACCCGGTTCCGGACGGTGGGCATTCCCATGTCCATTAACACCTTCCGCAACCGGGAGCATTAAGGCCACAATGATAACTCCCAACATTTCATCCAAGCCGTTCCCACGCGCGAGGACTCGATGTCTACACTAGGGGGCGTGAGCTATGGCTAGGAAGTCAACCGCCAAGTTTATTCCCCCTTGGCCTGACGGTCAGAGGCGGTCTTTCTCCCGCCAATGACAATGAAATGCCCCCGCGTAACCCTAATGGCCAAATAGGTCGAATGTGATTTCTAGCAATACATCGAAGCGGATCTTGACTGGACAAGCACCGGACCCCAATCCCCAACACAACTAGTGTGTTGCCATACGAATTGGACTCAGATTGCTAGAAATCCCTATTGACACATTTCATCGAACACATGCCATGCAACCAAGCCAAATGTAAATTTCCAAGCATCAATCCTACCCTAACCTGTATTAGGGTTCATCAAACACTACTCAATGGTGAAGGACATGATAGAAAGCAATAATAATGACAAACAAACATTCACCATCAAGCAACAAAGAAAATAACACAATACTATAGAAAATGAGAGAAGAAAATACTTATCTTGAGTTTGAATCTTCAATCCAATACAAGACTTATTACAATAGAAAACCTAATCTAACCTAATCTAAACTCACAAGAGAAAGGGGCAAAAAGCCCTAGAAAAACTGAGGAAGAAGTCTCCTCAGTCGTGCCCCCAACCTCTATTTATAAACCCCTCAAAAACCCTCTTGGGTCGGGTTCAGAACTGTCAAAAAAGGCCCACCCGATCGGGTGGAATAAACAGAGAGCTCAGATTCGCAGAAACAGATCTCACCTGGTCGGTTGACAAGTCAACCGATCAGGTGAAATGAAATTCTAGACTGCAGCCAGTTTCAGCACATAGCTGCGCTCAGAAAATTCCAGAAAAATCTAGAAAAATCGGATTTGGGCATGCGACCTATCGTTGGAAAGCTAACGACGATACCGACGCAAGAAAAATAAGAGATCACCCAAAATCCTTCTGAAATGATAGCAGATCTTCAATGAATGAGCAAAGGTGCGCGAAAGGGGACGAAAAGGCCACCCGATCGGTTGAAATGTCAACCGATCAGGTGAGCGGCTTGTTGCTTCGGCCGTCGCCTTCGGGAGCATCAACCGAGCGCAGAGGAGAGCGGGTGGCATGATCGGGTTGTCCTTCGGAGGAATCGGCTACAGATGAACCGATCGGGTGAAGGTCACCCGATCGGTTGGAATTCAGCTCCATTTTCCTGAGAACTCTGTTGGGATGAACCGGTCGGCGAACCGATCGGTTGACATTGCGCTTCGCTCCAGCTTCAGTCCGGGTCGGACACGCATGCATCACCCGATCGGTTGGCTGTGTCCAACCGATCGGGTGGGGGCTGAAAAGTGGCAATCTTGGACGTTTGACCCCATGGATCATGCGTGACTCCTCCCGTTGCTCCGGGGACTCAAAATATCGTCGTTTTATGTCCCAAATGCTGTAAATTCCTGCAAATATACAAAAAACATGGAAAAGTGAAAGAAAACAAGAAAATACAAGAAAACACGAGAAAACGAATAAAAGACGGCGGAAAATACGGAGAAATACGGAAGAAAACATGCGTAAATATATGAAATATAAACGCACATCAAAATCCCCCAAGCTGAACTCTTCCTCGTCCTCGAGGAAGACGAGTGAGAGTAGGAACTCGGATGGAGAAAATAGGGAGAAAGAGAGAAAAAGATAACTCTAATTCCTAAATCGCACGTAAGGGCCAACAAAATCAAACACGCCACACGAAGCAAGCATACGACAAAACACAACACTAAACCAAGGAATGTGAGTCCAAACAAGTGTCGTGGGCCCACGCGGTGAAGCGCGAGTGAGTGTGGTCGTGTGCTAGCAGACGGTGTCACTATCTACATTGTGTAATAAAGCTCGATATACACAAATCCAAGAAATGACCCAAATATCGATTCGATTCGAATTAAGCGGTGAATATATAGCTCAAGCATGCATGAGAATAGATCGAGAATCGAAGCGTATCATGCATCGGGGACTCCACAGCTAGGGACAAGGAAATCACCACACTATAGCCTAGATAATCGCTAGAAGGTCCCTATGCCAAGTGTTTTCGAAAACGATTGGGGTTGAGATGATGTGGAGTAGAACACTTGGTGCAAATTCTCGCCTTCCCTTTATTCTCGGCAAGTAGGAAAAAATATTCACACGGGAATTTTTGGGTTTTGGGTATTTGTATTTTTTTTGGATTTTTGGCTACACATGTTTTTTTTTTCTTTTTTTCTTTTCTTTTCTTTTCTCCTTTTTTTGGATTTTTGGGTATTGGGATATATACATGTGTACTCTCCCAAGTGGGAGAACGGTACACGACGAGGGGATTTGCACCAAGTAAAATAAAAATGAAATCGGATTCTAAATACTTGGGCAAAGGAGATATTTCTTGTTAATCAGAGCATAGGCTAAATGGGTTATCCTAGTCCTTGTTTGTGGAATCCCGACACATGCGAATTGAAACATACGATATAAACATATAACATGCATATAGAAGCAGACAGTAGAAGCAAATACCGCATATTCAAATCGAATCATGATAATCTAGGGGTCAACCAAGGATATGTATATAAATCAACATCACAAAGTAGAAGCACACAATAAGTTAGTCACGACACACGACTCACAAAAAGCTAAGTGGACCCACGATGCATGAAATGCAAGAGGACTCGATATCCTAGGGTTAGTGAATGTGATTATCGATGCCATGCTAGTTGTGTGTGATTTTATGGCGATTCATCATAGGGTTCATCTCTAGGAGAAAGAGATAAAAAGAAGAAAAGAAAAAGAAAAAGAAAAAGACGGAGAGAAACGACTCAAATAGAGAAGAAAAAGAGACAAATGACGCACGAAGTGTGACTCCCCCAAGCTGAAACTTGCATTGTCCTCAATGCAATAGTAGTGAATACGGGAGAGCAATGAAAATGGGGGGGTGCACGGACACAAAAAATGAAAAACACGAAAAACACATGAACGAAACTAAAAAAATAAAGAAAAAGAAACACTCAAATAAAAGATATAAAACACGACGAGGGACTCAAAGACACAAACACACGACAACGACACACGAAAACATGCACACAAAAGTCGATTTCTCCCAAGCTGAACATGACAATGCTAGCAAAATGATATGATCAATGGGGATGTAGAGATATGCTAGGGGGAAATCGGAAAAGAAAGAAATCAAAATGCAGGAGAGACAGTGTGCTCGTTCTCCTCGGAAGAGGATGTGGGGTGTGGGCGGTAGAAGTGATAGAAGGGCATGACATGAAGGGTTATTAAGATGCAAAAGCAAATCCTAGATACGCTCCCCTCGCTAATGAGAGGAGATGAGATTATTCTAATCTAAACTAGAAAGCGGTAAATTTTTACACTACTGGATTAGGATACACCTGAGCATAGGCGGATCCAAGATCTGCAGTGGGGCAGGTAGCTGCTCTAACTGCTCCTTCTGTGGCTCCGCCAAAAGCGCTGTGCCACGTGTGCCAATGGATCCAAGCAATGCACCTCCAAGCATCCCTTATAGGTGTCCACCTGTGAACTGCAAAGGACGAGGTGCATTAGTCCATGGCAAGAAATTATTTCCCAAAATAAATGTATCCCAGAGATAATCGTCAACATGAGATGGAAAAATAATAAAAGGGTGACGAATACTCCCTGAGAATGGGTCGCTATCCTCTGTACTAGTGACGACCAAATCCTCGCTCTCCATGAGAAGTGGCTCTCCAGGTGGTGACACACCGCGGCATACCTCAAGGGAAGTAGATCCTGTGTCCTGCGAGAGATATGGTATGTCAAATATATACGAGTCTAAAGAAATAGGAAGTGAAAAGCGAGACTCAAAAGTGGAGTGAGAGTGAGTATGAAAATCTCCCTGAATAGGGGCAATATGCTCAAGTAGATGCTCAGCCGCAGAAGAAGTGGAGAGCGACGGTAAAGGTAGATGTGACTCGGGCTCCATGGAGTGGACCATCGTATCCAAGCCCTCATGCACATCCTACTCGACGGTATGCTCATGCTCCACCATCTGCCCGATGTCCTGAATGACATCCTCATGGTTGACCGCCGACCAAGGAGGAAGCTGTGACAGAGATGGCTGTGGAGGTGGATGTGGAGCGGACCACTCGTATGTGGTCGTGGTGTCGTCGTCCTCATGCACATCCTCCTCGCCGGTATGCATAAGCTCTGTGGTCTCCTCGGTGCTCTCATAGGACTCATATGGGGTATCCAGATAAAGATGAAAAGTCTCTCCCACATATCCTAGAGAAATCTCCCCATCCTCACTATCATCATCAAAAAATGCTTCGTCATCCAAGTGGTAGTGTGGGAAAATTGGGGCATCGGCATGAGATGTGTCTATGGTGGCCGATGGCATGGTGGTCTCAACCATGAAGGTGGGTATATCCTCTCCTGCATCCCCTCTCCTCGGTGTCGGCTCGGTGATTGGTACCATCAAGTTTTGTAATATTTGGCCTTGGTTAATCATGGCACTTTCAAGGAGAGACACGAGGCTTGATTCTTATTGTGTTTATGGAGGGGTATAAGGTTGAGGAAATGGATGGGAGGTGTTTGGGCTAAGGTTGTGGGAAAATGTTTGGCCTTGGAGTAGGGGGAGGCTCTCAAGCGTAAATGGGCAATCATAATACACATGCCCCGCCATCCCACAAGTCTCACAAACCACAACCGAATAAGGATTGTATCCTCCCATCTAAGCATCGAAATTTGATCTCCACATGGTTACACCAAAGATACCTGGACAACAAAAATAAGAAAACTAGAGAGGAGCGTCAATAGTACAAGAGAATAACAAAAGGATAATATAATAGTGGGGGAAAAATTTCTTGGTTATTGAATATTTTTTTAATAAAAAAAGAAAAAGAAATTTTTTGTGTTTTTATGTGTAGTCTACCGAACCCAAGCTAAGCTAATATCAAACCGAACGCCTCCCCGGCAACGGCGCCAAAAACTTGACCGGCGCCCCGTTTACGGTATGGGCGCGGTGTCGTTTTACCGCAAGTGCACGGTTAGTGTAGGGTGCGGGTTTATCGAACTCAGGGAGGTGGATGGCTTGAGTGGCTACTAGCCTCTCCTAGGTTGTGTGCTAGCTACGCGGATAATGTGGGTGGAAGTGTAGAAATAAAAGAAAGAAATGAAAAAGACACGAAATGAATCCCCGCCAACACGGGCTAGAGCACTCATGACACTTGGCATTTGACTTGACCCAGGGTGAGACATTGCCCCAAAAGGTGGTACCTAGCGTCCATGGCCCGATATTCCGGTCGGTGCCAAGCACGCTAGGCCTACCCGGTTTCGGATGGTGGGCATTCCCATGTCCATTAACACCTTCCGCAACCGGGAGCATTAAGGCCACAATGATAACTCCCAACATTTCATCCAAGCCGTTCCCACGCGTGAGGACTCGATGTCTACACTAGGGGGCGTGAGCTATGGCTAGGGAGTCAACCGCCAAGTTTATTCCCCCTTGGCCCGACGGTCAGAGGCGGTCTTTCTCCCGCCAATGACAATGAAACGCCCCCGCGTAACCCTAATGGCCAAATAGGTCGAATGTGATTTCTAGCAATACATCGAAGCGGATCTTGACTGGACAAGCACCGGACCCCAATCCCCAACACAACTAGTGTGTTGCCATACGAATTGGACTCAGATTGCTAGAAATCCCCATTGACACATTTCATCGAACACATGCCATGCAACCAAGCCAAATGTAAATTTCCAAGCATCAATCCTACCCTAACCCGTATTAGGGTTCATCAAACACTACTCAATGGTGAAGGACATGATAGAAAGCAATAATAATGACAAACAAACATTCACCATCAAGCAACAAAGAAAATAACACAATACTATAGAAAATGAGAGAAGAAAATACTTATCTTGAGTTTGAATCTTCAATCCAATACAAGACTTATTACAATAGAAAACCTAATCTAACCTAATCTAAACTCACAAGAGAAAGGGGCAAAAAGCCCTAGAAAAACTGAGGAAGAAGTCTCCTCAGTCGTGCCCCCAACCTCTATTTATAAACCCCTCAAAACCCCTCTTGGGTCGGGTTCAGAACTGTCAAAAAAGGCCCACCCGATCGGGTGGAAACTCACCCGATCAGGTGGAATAAACAGAGAGCTCAGATTCGCAGAAACAGATCTCACCCGGTCGGTTGACAAGTCAACCGATCGGGTGAAATGAAATTCTAGACTGCAGCCAGTTTCAGCACATAGCTGCGCTCAGAAAATTCCAGAAAAATCTAGAAAAATCGGATTTGGGCATGCGACCTATCGTTGGAAAGATAACGACGATGCCGACGCTAGAAAAATAAGAGATCACCCAAAATCCTTCTGAAATGATAGCAGATCTTCAATGAATGAGCAGCGGTGCGCGAAAGGGGACGAAAAGGCCACCCGATCGGTTGAAATGTCAACCGATCGGGTGAGCGGCTTGTTGCTTCGGCCGTCGCCTTCGGGAGCATCAACCGGGCGCAGAGGAGAGCGGGTGGCATGATCGGGTCGTCCTTCGGAGGAATCGGCTACAGATGAACCGATCGGGTGAAGGTCACCCGATCGGTTGGAATTCAGCTCCATTTTCCCGAGAACTCTGTTGGGATGAACCGGTCGGCGAACCGATCGGTTGACCTTGCGCTTCGCTCCAGCTTCAGTCCGGGTCGGACACGCATGCATCACCCGATCGGTTGGCTGTGTCCAACTGATCGGGTGGGGGCTGAAAAGTGGCAATCTTGGTCGTTTGACCCCCTATATCACGCGTGACTCCTCCCGTTGCTCCGGGGACTCAGAATATCGTCGTTTTATGTCCCAAATGCTATAAATTCCTGAAAATATACAAAAAACATGGAAAAGTGAAAGAAAACAAGAAAATACAAGAAAACACGAGAAAACGAATAAAAGACGGCGGAAAATACGGAGAAATACGGAAGAAAACGTGCGTAAATATATGAAATATAAACGCACGTCGGTGGGAATAAGGATATTGGTGTATTGGATTTACACTTGTCAGGATTTGGTAAGTGGGTTTTATGAGTGGATACTAATCTCAAGCGGGATTTTCTTGAGGGTTACTGGAGTAGGATTCCAAGGAGTCGGGTATTGACTGAGGGAAATCCAAACTAGTTTACATACCTCGTTTGCGATTGCATTTTCAATGTTGTTGTCTATTTATATTTATTCCACACTGTTGGTTGTTATGGATTTTTAGTTAGGAGTTATTTCCTTTTTAATTGTCATAAAACACTATTCATCCCCCTAGTGTTTTTCCCTATAGGCTCAGGTCGTACAATTGGTACCTACGTGCAAGGTATTAGCTATGACAACCAACAACAACAACCGCGATGGTGCTTCTTCTATTGCCGAAGGCCAATGGACCGTTCGACCACCGCTCTTTAACGGCTCCAACTATGGATATTGGAAATGATGTATGGTGATCTTCCTTAAGAGTATCTCACTGTGGAGAACTGTGGAGAAAGATTACGTCGACCCTACCAAAGAGGATTTCTCCAAGTGGACTCTAGAGCAAGTGGTCGCTGAAGTGAACAATGCGAAGGCAATGAACTCCCTCATTTGCACATTGGATGCCACGGAGTTCAACAAGATCTCCACATGCAAAAGGAAACATCAAATATGGAACCATCTCATTGTCACCCATGAAGGTACCACGAAGGTAAAAATGTCTAAACTTCATGTTTATGTTCAACGTTTCGAGATGTTCCACATGCAGGAAAAGGAGAAGGTCAAGAGAATGTATGCTAGGTTCATCGACATCGTGAACGACTTGGAAGCTCTTGGGAAAGTCTACACCCAAGATGAAAAATTGAGGAAATTGAGTGTGGCCATGACCCCGAAGTGGGAGAAGAAGACTATGGCCATAAAGGAAGGTAATGACATGTCCACCTACATCGTGGAAAGCTTCATCGGCAACCTCATGGCATATTAGGTAATGAAAGAAGATAGAGAGAAACACGAAGCTTTTAGAGCGCTAATCGAGCCAAAGAAGAAAGCAATCGCTTTCAAATCCGCCTCGGATAGCGAAGGGTCTGATGTAGAAATGGATTTGGAATCCATGGCTCATGGCATAGAAGTTCCAAACGTTCTTCCGAAAAGGTAATTTCAAACTGAGAGCTAAATTTGATTCTTCTCACACTTCTACCCTTTGCTATAAATGCAATAAGGCAGGTCGTATCAAGAAGGATTACCCAATGCTAAAGAACAAGGAGAGGTGGATGGCTTCCAAGTACAAGAAGAGAGAAAAATACAAAGAGAACAAGAAGTAGAAAGGTCTCGTAGGAACATGTGATGATTCAAGCCAAGATTCTACTAGTGAGGAATCGAATGACAAGAAGGGTGAAGTGGCACACATGTGCTTCATGGCGTGCACGGATGATTCTAGGGACATCAGGAGGGATGACTCTAGTGATAGCGAGAACACCGATGATGTAACTATGGATGACTTATATTTAGCTAATGAGCAATTATTTGATAGGTATCCAAACTTGTTTAATTCTTTTATTCTTGCTAAGGATAAATTAGCTAGTCTTGCTACTTCATCCACATCCATCACACCGCGTGATAACACGACCATTGACACACTTGTCAATGAGAAAGCAACTTTGCTTTCTTAAAATGGCACTTTGAGAAATGAGGTTGAATCCTTCAAATCTCAATTGGATGGAGTCCTAGCCATTGAATGTGATGACGTTGAGATTGAAACACTTCGATCTCAAAATACTCTTTTAGAAAGTGAGAACTTATCTCTCAAATCACAAGTGCATGAGCTCACGGTATCCACCTTGGATACCAATATTTCTTTTCTCACAAAGAAATATGAGATTATGTCCACCAACTTTGATAGGTTCAATAAAAGCAAGGACAAGTTGGATGCATTACTTAAGAATCAACTACCCGCAAATTACCGTGACAGTATTGGTTATACAAAGGCCAATGCAACTAACACATGCACCACCTATAGTGGAGTAACTATAGATTTGGTGAGTCCATGCCCTGGTGCATCCACGAGTGGTGCCCATAACATCTTGGATAGTTATTCTAAAAAGAAAGGCTCCACTCCGACCCAACCTTTATTTGAAAAGAAACCCACCAATGGTGGACCTCTAAAGAAGGGTCATGCTTATATGTACACAAGCACACACCCACGTAGGAGAGCACCCACTACACATGCTCCTACATATGATAGTTGCTATGCACCACACCCATCTGCACGTGCCAACACAAACATGAGACACCCTCATGCACGTACACATCATACATATGCTCAAACACAACACACACATATGTATGCTTACCCACCTGCACCTTATGTTCCACATCATACTTATGCATCCATTCATACACACACAATGTGACACCATATTCTACACACCATGCTAGGCCACACGCCAATTATCATGCACATCCCGCGATAATTTTCCACTTGCATGTCACCATTGTTATGCATAAACACATGCACAACATACACGTCCACCTGAATATGTTCCACCACACGCCTATACACCACATGCATCACATAGAACCCAACCTCGTATGCATGCACCCACTAGGCGTAGGACTCCCAGAACCTACACAATTTGGGATCATAAGAACGCTAGCACTCATGCTAAGGGATTATATGTGCAATCATATTTTAGGAATGTTGTAGATAATAATAATTATGTTGAAAAATCAAAGTCCACTTAGACTTGGTTTTCAAAGGGTTAATCTCCTTGTACCCAACTTGCTTGGGCACCATGTGCTTATGGTTTATTATATAGGTAATTATCATCTAATACGTACACCTCTGTGAGTACGTTCACTGGATAAACAAAAAGACCCCGTCCGTCAACTGGAAGAGTGGGATGATATTATAGGTCATGAAGTCCATTATCTGAGTGCAATCAGAGCACTTCTGACTAACTGCACACTTCCTGATATAACAGTAGCAATAAATTCACTAGCCAGATACAGTGATGCACCTAAAAAGTACCACTGGACCAGAGTTAAGCATATTTTGCGCTTCCTCTAAGGGTCGATGGATTTGAACTTACATTATAAATAATTATCTTTCATGCTTATGTAGATACAGGTTACAGGTCTTGTCTCCATAATGAAAAGTCAGAAACTGGGCACTACAGTGGGACGACCAGCTACTGTAGATCTGCAAAGCAAACTATGAAAGCAACATCATCCTGTCATTCCAAAATTCTCACCATTCCAGAAACAAACCAAGGGTGTGTTTGGATGCACCTAGTGGAACATCACATCCCATTGACGACTGGGTAAAAGGTTAGCGATTTGAAGCTGACCAGATAGTCTGAAGACCAAGCCACATGCTTATCCCGCTTTTGAGGGACCACATCAGAGGCAACGAGACAAAATACACATCTCCAGAGTTTTTGGATTCTACAGCTGCTTAATGGTGGTGACATTTGCAATTTGTAAATATCTTTGGAATGTTGTAAACATTGTTGAATATTGGACTCCCCGGATTTGGTTTTGGATGATGAGCAAACATAAATAATTCATGAACTAACAATTTGTGAGAGCAGTATTGGAGATCGTCGCCAATTTCACGAGAACAATCAAAGCGAAATCTCAAGACTTCTCAAAGATCGTATTCATTGCCTAAAGCTTCTTTGAAGCTCTTGGACCGTTTTGGAAGTCATGAAGAATTGATCGAAGCTCTCGAAGACCGTTCATTAAGGTTTTATTTATAGTCTTTTTGCTTCGATCTATAGAATGTTAAGCCTTGAGTATATCTTACGATTCTATCTTCATAACGCTCATATCGTAGCTTTAGGATCTTAGTACAAGTCCATTCTAACTTCCTCGAAGCATCGCGCTTCGATTCGGACTTGTTTGTGCATGTTAGTTGGTACAAGAAGAAGTACTGACCGACTAGATGGTGATCTAGTCGGTCAGCAGAGCTTCTTGGACCGACTAGTTTGAGTTAATCTTTTCTTGTTCAGTACTGTTTACAGTTAGTCGGTCTACGTTGACTCACCGACCGACTAGTTTGTGAACTAGTCGGTCAGTGATGCTTCTTTGACCGACTAGTTGTGATTTACTGTACATGCCAAATTTCTCCTAAGCTATTGTTTATCGTTAGTCGGTCTAAGAACGTTTGGTGACCGACTAGTTGATAATCTAGTCGGTCAACTTTTGTTCTTGGACCGACTAAGTCAATTTGTATTCAGACTATTTGTTTTTGCCTCTTAGTCGGTCTACGTTCACTGACTGACCGACTAGTTGTGAAACTAGTCGGTCAGAAAGTCTTCTTGGACCGACTAGATTTCTAGGTCTGAATTTCTATCTCTTCTCAGTTCTTCACTTAGTCGGTCCATGTTGTTTGACTGACCGACTAGTTGATGAACTAGTCGGTCAGTGGTTGTTCTTTGACCGACTAGTTGCCTTAGATTTCTATCCGTTGGGAATTGACCTAACTTGTTTTTATGGGACCCTATAAATACGAACCTAGGTCATTTCTCTCTAGGTTAGAGCTGCCATTAAGAGATTCATTGAGATTGAAAGAGATAGCCATTCTCACTCATTTCTAAAGCTCTCTTCCTCACAAGAAATCCATTCTCTCACATTCTAGATCTAGAATCCATCTTGAGAGAAGTTTGTTCTTGGTGAGCCCTTCAAGCTCTAGCTTGATTTAAGTCTCCAAATCACTCCTAGGCACCCTTTGCTGGTCATTTCTTTGGTGCTAGGTCTTGGTGACTTCATCTTCCTCAAATCCCTCCTTGCACCTATTTGGTAAGAAAACTCAAGGTATAGGATTTTGTGGTAAGATTGTTTATTTCATTATAAACTTGTTTATATTGCTTATTGATTCTCTCGGTTGTGAGAGAAGGTTGTGATCCCGGGTTGTGGGATTCACTATTGCCATTGCATGTATGATTTGATCTTGTGAAGGTTTTTCACAAGATATCATAGTGGAAATCTTGGGTTAGGGTTTCTAACCTAAGTATCCGGAGGGGATCCGGGTGGTTGGGACGTAGGATCACCGGGAACAAGTCGGAGAGACTTGGGTGGATCCGAACCCAGTAACATCTTTTGTTAGCGTTGTTAATTTTGTTGTTGTCATTCAATTTAAGCTTCCGTAAATTGATTTGGTAGTTGTTTGCACTATAATTAGGAATTATACTCCTTGTTATTTTAAAGTACTATCCCCCCCCTCTAGTACTTGTGTAGTAGCTTGTAGGGCATTACATTTGGTATCAGAGCCAGATACTGAGCTATGTCTGCCAACGACAACAAGACCGTGCGTCCACCTTCCGACTATGGAACCTTCAAGAACCGTGAAGGAGCGTCTTCGGTGATGGAAGGACATTCCTATACGAGGCCTCCATTCTTCAACGGTACCAACTACGGGTACTGGAAATGCCGGATGGAAACCTTCCTCCGGAGTGCATCTCTATGGAGGACCACAATGAAGGAATACATCGAGCCCAAAGAAGAAGACTTTGAGAAATGGACTACCGCGGAGGTCGCCGCGGAGGTAAGCAATGTCAAGGCAATGAACGCCTTGCAATGCGCTTGGAGCCCGAGGACTTCAATAAGATATGCACATGTAAGAGTGCATATCAAATTTGGAACTCCCTCCTCATTCTACATGAAGGGACGAGTAGGGTAAGAGACTCTAAACTCGTAGTTGTAAACAAAGATTACGAAATGTTTCATATGCAACAGGGCGAGAAGATGAAGGAATATTATGCTCGCTTCGTTGACATAATAAACGAGTTAGAGGCTCTCGGCAAATCCTACACCCAAAAGAAGAAGTGCTCGAAGCTTATCGAAGGACTTCCTTCTTCTTGGGAGAAACGTACCTTCGCCATCGAGGAAGGTAATGACATGAATAAGTATACCGTAGTTCAATTGATGGGTACTTTGATGTCATACGAGGTACGCAAAGATAGCAAGGTGAAGTTACAAGAAAAGATGAAGTCCTATTTGAACCAAGATGTGCCTAAGAAAAAGGCGATTGCATTCAAAGCGGCTTCATCCACCTCTACCGATGATGAGGACTCGGAAGAAGAAATGGACATGGAGTCCATTGCACTCATGGCAAAGAAGTTCAATCGCTTCTTCCGAAAGGGTAACTTCAAACAAAAATCTAAATTTACTTCTACTAATGCCTCTCCACCTTTGTGCTTTAAATGCAATAAGCCAGGACACATCAAATCGGATTGTCCTCAAAACAAGCAAAAGGAGAAGTGGAAGGCGCCGAAGTTCGACAAGTCCAAGAAATACAAAAAGGGGTACAAAAAGGGACTTGTCGGAGCAACATTCACCGACTCCGAGGATTCCTCAAGCGGAGAGTCGGACGATGAGAAAGTGGAGCAAGCGCACATGTGCTTCATGGCAAGAGAGGAGCATGATCAAGGATCTTCCTCCTTCGATGATAGCGACGACGAAAGCGATGAGGTAACTATGGATGATCTTAGGGATGCTAACTCTCATTTATGGTCTAAATACACTAAATTAGTAAATAGATATACTAAAGTAAAAGATGACCTAGCTAGCATTCAAACCTCGCCTAAGACTATCATCACCAACAACGACACCGTTGTTGAAGAGTTAAGAAATGAGATTGTTAATCTCAAATCTAAACTTGAACATGTTAGCATTGATGATCCGGAAGAACATAGGATAGCGGATTTAACTTCTCAAAACTCGACTTTGAGTATTGAGAACGAGAATCTTAGATCTCGTGTTTATGTGCTCACATCGCAAGTATCTGACTTGGATACTTCTATGCGTTCTCTCAAAGAGAAATATGAGAACACATTAGGCCGAATTAATAAATTCATTAAGGGTAAGGACCATTTGGATAAAATCCTAAGTGACTTACTTCCGGCCAATCACCACATTGGTTTGGGGTATACGATGGGATGTCCATCCAAAGCGGCCACTACTTTTGTTAGGCCAACTTCTGATGACTCTACGAGTGGTAGTAAACACTCTATTGGTAGTTCTTCTACCAATGGTGCTTCCACCTCGTCCACACCCTCTTTCGGAAAGAAACCCACTTTGGGTGGACCTCCAAAGAAGGGGCATGCTTATATGTACACCAATACCATGCCACGTAGGAACACACATCCTACTCAACCGTCTCACACATATGATGATTTTTATGCAACACATTCTCGGGCACGTGCACACCATGTGAGACACCCTCACGCACGTGTTCCCACACATGCATATGTTCACCCACCTCATCATATGAATAATTCTCGTCATGCACCATTCCATCATGTTCCGTATGCCTATCCACAACATGCATCACGTAGAAATCAACGTCGCATGCATGCACCCAATAGGATGAGGGCTCCCAAGATTTTCACTATTTGGAGCCCAAAGGACACAAGCATGGATGAAAAACAAGTATATATGAATGCTTATTTTTCGGATGTTGTGCATAGTAGAAATTATGTGGGGAAGTCTAAGTCCAATTGGACTTGGCTTCCAAAGGTCTAACCTTTGAGGACCCAATGACCTTGGGTACCATGATATGAAATTTTCTATCTTTAGGTACTCAAGGAAAAGAAAAAGAAAAGGAGCAACAAATTTAAATTTAGCTCCAAAGGGAATTGGATACTCGATAGCGGGTGTTCAAAACACATGACGGGTGACGCTCAATTGCTCTCCGGAGTAGTTCCCATTGCAAATGGAAACCGCGTCGTATTTGGAGGTAACGAGAGCGGAACCATCGTCGGTGTTGGTAAAGTGGGTAACCCGTCTAAACCCTTAATTAGTGATGTTTATCTAGTTAATGGTTTAAATCATAATCTTATTTCAATAAGCCAACTTTGTGACAAAGGTTACAAAGTTAGCTTTGCGAAAGGATTGTGTCATATTTCAAATGATAATAATGATTTATTATTTTCCGGCACACGTCATAAAGATATTTATATTTTGGATCTTCCTAAGTCATATGAACAATGTCTCGTTGCCAACACAAGTGAACAACACTTCTGGCATCGACGCTTTGGACATGTGAACTTTGGAACACTTTATAAACTTTCAAAATTAAATTCCATTAAAGGTTTTCCGAAGCTCGTTTTTGAAAAGAAAAGTTTTTGTGATTCTTGTCAACGTGGCAAGCTTCCTAAATCTTCATTTAAACCTAAGAAAAGCATTTCTACGAAACGGCCACTAGAGCTATTACATCTAGATTTATTTGGGCCAATTAGAGTTGCTTCCTTAGGAAATGCAAGATATGGACTTGTCATCGTCGATGATTATTCTAGATTTACATGGGTATTTTTCTTATGTAATAAAAATGAAGCTTTTGAAAACTTCACAATATTTGTGAAGAAAGTACAAAATCTCATCGGAACCACCATTGTCACTATTCGTAGTGATCATGGGGGTGAATTTGAGAATGAGTCTTTCTCAAATTTTTGTGATGATCTTGGAATTATTCACACGTTTTCTTTCCCTCGTGCACCTCCTCAAAATGGTGTTGTTGAGAGGAAGAATAGAACGCTTGTGGAGTGTGCTCGCACTATGCTCGAAGATAGTCAACTTGGTTATCAATTTTGGGCGGAAGCGGTACACACCGCTTGTTATGTGTTTAATAGAATACTTTTGAGGCCCGGCACCAAACAAACTTGTTATGAATTGTTGTTTGGTAGATTGCCTCAAGTTAAACATTTTCGTGTTTTCGGCGCAAAATGTTTTATTAAAAACACATATGATAATTTGGACAAGTTTGATCCGAGATCGGATGAGGGGATATTTGTTGGGTATTCCTCACGTAGCAAAGCCTACCGAATATACAACAAAAGATCCTCTACGATCGAGGAATCACTTCATGTCTCTTTTAATGAGAATTTTACTACTCCTAGAATTTCAAATGATGATGACTCTATGGATGTTTTATGTGATTCGTTTGAAAATTCTAAGTCTATTGATTCAATTGATTCTATTGATACTAACCCGACTAATGAAGTTGTTGAGAATGTGCCTAGTGATCAAGGTATTCCCAAGCGGCTTCATACCATTCGCGATCATCCCCATGAGCAAGTCATTGGCAATATTCATGATAGAGTCAAGACGAGATCGCAAGTCCACCACTTCGCCAATTGTGCCTTTGCCTCATCGATAGAGCCAAAGAATATAGTTGAAGCGTGCGAAGATAGTGCTTGGATACTTGCCATGGAGGAGGAACTCATTCAATTCGAGAGGAATGAGGTATGGGAGCTTGTTCCTTTGCCATCAAAGAACCACACCGTCATAGAGACAAAGTGGATCTTCAAGAACAAAACCGACGAAAATCAAGTCATCGTCTGGAACAAAGCTCGGTTAGTAGCTCAAGGCTATCGCCAAGAGGAAGGTATCGATTTCGAAGAATCCTTCGCTCCGGTAGCTAGATTAGAATCAATTAGACTATTATTGTCTTATGCATGCCATAAAAATTTTAAATTATTTCAAATGGATGTTAAAAGTGCATTTTTGAACGGAGATGTCGTTGAGGAAGTTTACGTTTCTCAACCTCCGGGCTTCATAAATGAAAAATTTCCAAATCATGTTTTTAAACTAAAGAAAGCTCTTTATGGTTTGAGACAAGCTCCTCGAGCTTGGTATGATCGCCTAAAGAATTTTCTTTTGGATTTGAATTTTAAAATGGGCGAAGCCGATTCTACACTTTTTGTTAAGCATGCGAATAATGATATTTTATTAGTTCAAATTTATGTTGATGATATCATTTTCGGTGCTACTAACTTCACTCTTTGCGAAGAGTTTTCTAATGTTATGAAGGAACAATTTGAGATGAGCCACATGGGCGAACTCAAATATTTCTTAGGTCTCCAAATTCGCCAATTGAACGATGCAATCTTCATCCACCAAACGAAGTACACGGTGGAGTTGCTAAAGCGATTTGGAATGGAGAATGCCTCCGGGAAAAAGACTCCTATGAGCACTACAACGCATCTTGATAAAGATACGGGCGGAAAAGATGTAGACATTCGTCTATATCGAGGTATGATAGGTAGTTTACTTTATCTTACCGCAAGTAGGCCCGATATTATGTTTGCCGTTTGTATTTGTGCTCGTTATCAGTCTCAACCTAAGGATTCTCACTTAGTAGCGGTTAAACGTATTTTTCGCTATCTAAGTTACACTTTAGATTTTGGATTACTTTATCCGAAATCTAGCACATATGAGTTAGTCTCATATAGTGACGCTGATTATGCGGGATGCAAATCCGACAGGAAGAGTACTAGTGGCACTTGCCATTTTCTAGGAAATTCCCTTGTCTCTTGGTTTTCCAAGAAGCAAAATTCGGTATCACTTTCAACCACCGAGGCGGAATATATTGCCGACGGTGCCGCTTGTGCCCAGGTTCTTTGGATGAGACACACACTGAAGGATTTTGGTATTCATTGTGATACTAGCCCTATCATGGTGGATAACCAACGTGCTATTTGTCTTTCAAAGAATCCGGTGCACCATTCCCGATCTAAACACATAGATGTCCGACACCATTTTTTAGATGATCATGTTGCTAAAAAGGACATCATATTAGTGTACGTTGAAACCCAAAAGCAAATCGCCGATATTTTCACGAAACCCCTAAAGGAGGACTCCTTTGTGCGGTTGCGTCGAGAATTGGGGATTATGGGTGAATCCGAGATATAGGATTCATATCTCATTCAATTATCTTGCATGCTATTATATTTCGCGATATATCGTTCATGCTAGATTTATTGAATTTTTGGGGATTTTATGTGATATGTTTGAATTTTTGCTCGAATTCTTATTTGAATGTCGTATTTAAGATTTCGACGTTTAATGGGGTAGTTTAGATGACTTATGAGAGGGTTAAGATGTTTCATCCAAGTGTTTTTATGAAGAGAACTCATTTATCAACTTTTGGACTCTTCTAGTCGGTTTCAGTTCATCAGCCAACCGACTAGTTCAAGCTTTAACTTTCTCCTGTCATTGACTTCTTTTAGTCGGTCACAGTTCTCTTACCGACCGACTAGATTGAAAACTAGTCGGTCAGTGATTATACTGTGACCGACTAACTCTAGCCCTAGAATTTTCTGTTTGCCTCTGTTTCGACTTAGTCGGTTTAAGCTCATTGACCGACCGACTAGATCGTAATCTAGTCGGTCAGTGCTTGAACTGTGACCGACTAAGTGCTCTAGGGCAGTCGCGTCTTTTCGCATTCCCGACCGACTTAATCTAATTTCTTCCGACTATTTCTCTTTTTAGTCGGTTTACTTCAAATCTCCAGCTCGAAAACCCCTCTCCCTGCTCGAAACCCTTCGACTTCCGTCGTTTCTCCGGCCACTTTTCTGGCCATCTCCGCCGTCCGTCGCCGTCGACCACTCCCCTAGGTATCTCCCCCCTTCCTAGATCTTGTTTTTAATCCCTAGGGTTTGCTCTAGACTTTGTTTTCACTTCTAGGTTCTAGGGTTTCGAAATTTATCTTAGGGCTTTGTGCTTGATTGTCTTAGGTTCTAGGGTTTAAGCTTAGGTGTGTTTTATCTTCGTCGCTTGATTGTACTCGTTGTGCCGCGATCATGGCACGAACGAGAATCCCGATTACATCTTCTGGGGCATCCCCCATGACCGTAGATGCTCCGACCGCTTCGACCCCTCCTAAGCGTAGGGCCAAGACCACTCGACCCCCCTCTTCGTCTTCAACTCCGTTGAAGAGGAAGAGGACGTCCAAGCCTAAACCTACCGGCCAATCTTCCAAGTCTAAACCTAAACCCAAGAAGTTCTGTGCACCTACTCCTCCCGGTGAGGGTTCAGGTAGTGATTCCGAGGATGATTCCGATGAAGAATACACTCCTGAACATCCCGAGAAGGCACCTACTCCACCCCCTCCTCCACCTCCTCCTAAGCCCCGTAAGGCTAAGGGTAAAGCTCCTATGCCAGTCGGCGGTGTAGATATATCGTTGTGCCGCGACGACCCTCAGTGTCTCACAGCGTACAACCGTATAGAGCACTGCCCACTGCTGTTGGAGCATTACGTTCAGTTTTCTGATTTTCTTGGCCTTGCAGATCTTCTCTCCTATAGTGGCCTATTGGACTACCTTCGATTCGACCCTAAGGCGAACCCTAGACCCTATCCTCGCCTGGTCAAATTATTCTATGCCAATCGTGTCCGGGGCCAGTACGGTGAGTCTCACTCCATCGAGACTTCTGTTTTGGGGACTCCTATAGTCCTCACGGTAGAAATCTTGGGGGAGTTGATAGGTTGCTCGTCGTGTGGCCTCCTCCCGTCTGACATCTCTGTCGACGATATCTCCTCCCTCGATCAGCGGACTCTAGGCAAAATCTTCCAGGTTATCCCCCCCGCCTTCATAGGAGTCCCTTCGAAATCATTCAAGCCGAATGCTTGGGTGATTAACCCGATCTTGAAATCATGCCTTCTTCCCAAGTATGGATCTTCTTCACTTCCATCTCAACCGTTTCTGAAATTGATTTACGCTCTGTTTATGGGTAGCGAGATTAATTGGGCTCACATTATACTCGATAAGATGGATTCTTTCGAGTGTATTCGCAAGACCACTAAATCTGCGCATATCCCATACCCTTGTCTTCCGACCTTGGTTTTCTGTCGATTCGGTGTCCCCTTGCCCCCTGATGATGAGCGTCCCCTTGGTCCTCCTCTGAACGCGACGGCCGTCAAGAAATCTCTTGCGGCACTCCGTCACGTGCAGCGGTCGACACCTTCTGCATCTCAGGCCACCCCTTCAGCTGTTTCAGTCCCTCCTCCTACCACCACACTTGATGATGTCGTTCGGTTAATTCGTCGGCACGAGTCGCGTTTGGCTCGTACCGAAGAGGTCGTCTGCCGTATGGCTAGTTTGATGGGCGTTCAGCTTCCTCCCTCCGTTTCTGAGGATGAGGAGATGGACGATGAGGATATTGATGAGCTTGTCACCTCCTTGGCTCGTGGCGATGAGGCCACTGCTGCTGCTGCTACCACATCTACTCCTGATGCTGGCACCTCTTCCGGTGCTCCTGAGACTTCTGCACCAGTGGATCAGCCTTCTGATGCTGCTGGTGCTCCTTCTGACGACCCTGCTCCCGATTTGCCTGCTATTGTTCCTGTTGAGACCCCAGCCGTTGAGCCTGTCGTCGATGTCTCCACCCCTGCTGTAACGACTGGTTTCCTTGTATCTGAATTTATTATAATATAATATATGTTTTGGTGATTTTCTCCTCTTGTGTGGTTTTCGTCTCCGTAACTTTCATTTTCGATCGATTCGTCGTATTTTCTCGATTCTTCCTTAGGATCGTCGATTTCGAAGTACGTCGTTTGTGACGGGCTTCATAACGGTCATATCTAACTATTAGATCAAGCCTAGGAGTCTTAGGATTCGATCACGGGGCCTCGCGCTCCGTATCGGAACTTTTCTGTGCTCATTAGCCGGTGTAAGAAGGGCCACCGACCGACTAGATGACGATCCAGTCGGTCGGCAATCCTTCTTGGACCGACTAGTTAGCTTTCTAAATTTCTCAGGAGTTACTGTTTATCGTTAGTCGGTCTAAGAACGTTGGTTGACCGACTAGGTTGCAAACTAGTCGGTCAGCAATGCTTCTTGAACCGACTAACTCATCATCTTATTTTTGTATCAGTTACTGTTTACTCTTAGTCGGTCTAAGAACGTTCATCGACCAACTAGATGCTAAACTAGTCGGTCAGTAATTGTTCATGGACCGACTAATTCTAGATCCTAATTTCACCTGTAGCTACTGTTTACACTTAGTCGGTCTGCGTTAGTCGACCGACCGACTAGTTGTCAAACTAGTCGGTCAGTGGTTGTTCTTTGACCGACTAACTAGTGCTGTAAACCCTAGTTTTGCCCTAGCCGCCAGCCTAGCCTATAAATACCCAACCCAAACGTTTTCTTCCCCTCCAACTCGACCCTAAACCCTAAAATCGCCCCCATTGATCCCCCATCTTCCTCCAAGCTTCAATCCTTCACTCCAAGCCCTAAAACCTTCATCCAATCCATCCATCTACTCTATCTACCCCTCATCTTCCCCAAATCTCCATCAAAACCCATCAAAATCTCCAAATCCCCCAAAACCCTTGTTTCCCCAAACTTCTCCAATCTCTTCCAGATTTGATCCTAGGGTTCCCCGGAGTGTTCCTTCCGTCTCCTCTCGGTAAGAAATCGATCTACCGTTGTTTTCTTAACTTATCTATATTTTTATGAAACCCTAATTAATTTCATGTGTTTGGTGTTTGTTTCCCCCTAAACAGCGATTTCCTCGTAGATAGCATCCGTGTGACGAGGTTGATCGTCATCCCCGGTGCTAGGCAAGTGAAACTTGCCACTTAGGGTTTAGGCCATGTTTTAGGCCATTTGCATGTTGTAGGCGTAAAAGAGGCTAGGCGACGAAATGATACTCGCCTAGGCGCAAATTGGGGAACTAGCTTGACAACGAAGCTAGTTCCGACATTTAGCATGTTGCACAATTACCATGTCATGTTTACCTTCCATTAACGGTACGCAATTTAATTGCCATGTCATTGCATTTTGCCTGTCACGTTTAATTTAAGTTAACGGTACGCAAATATCTGTTCATGTCTTTGCATAGTGATTATTCATCGTGATTGCGTAGCGCACGCTACAATATTATATTCCTGGCTCGTGTTCCAGAAGCGAGCTTAGTGAGTTGGAAACCCCAACGCTCGACACATATGAGTGGGGTAAGAGATAAGCGGCCTGAGCCCCGAGTTGGCCTGATCCGCCACTCCGGCCAGCAGGTGGACTCTCTAGTGCACAAGTGATTAATAGTGATAGAGATAAGCGGCCTGAGCCACGAGCTGGCCAGCAGGTGGACTCTCTATGCACTAAGTGTTTACCAGTGACAAGTGATTAATAGTGGTAGAGATAAGCGGCCTGAGCCACGAGCTGGCCAGCAGGTGGACTCTCTATGCACTAAGTGATAAGTGATAAGTGTTAAATGATAAGTGATTAGTGATTTGGTAGCTTTTGCTACATTGTGCATGCTTGCCTCTCTTTTAAACTGTTGCATCATGTTTAACTGCCATGCCATGCATCATACTAAACTGCTAGGTTGCTAGTTGCCTTACTATCAGTTTCCTTGCCCAAGTCTTTTTAGACTTGCTGACATGTGCCCCTTTACTCTTTTGGGTGACACATGTTAGAACCTGAGCCTGAGTACCTCGTTGAGGACGAGGTGTTTGCTGACGCCGAGCCCGAGCTTGTGTTTGACGGGGAGTACGTGGACAATGGGGACCAGTCCTAGTGTCTTCGTTGTGTTTTACTTTTATTAGACAGTTGTTTTGTTATCGGTGCGTGGCACCTATACTATATTTTGTCATGTCGTTTCTTTTGTTGGCCTTGTTCTGGGCCTTTAGACTCTTTTCTTTTAGCCTGGTGGCTTTTCTGGATGTTGAACTTATTTGTGATGTTGGACAATATTTGTGAGATGTGAATTTTATTTCAGTCTCTCCTTGCGTTATTATTGCTATTCTGTTGTGGTTACAGGGACCTGTTTTTGTATTGTGGACGCTTATCGGGTTTGGGGCTTCACTGCTCCACTCTCGTGCAGACCTTTTCACGTACTCGCCTCCATTTTAGGGAAGCGGGTCGTGACAGGTTTTAGTGGTGGCCCATGCAGGTCCCCTTCTGTAACTGCGATTTTTGGAATAGCGATAATAACATTAGAATGTCCAATAAATTAAGTTCGACGTCCGAGTCATAAGCTATGAGTCTAATCTGATTTGTTTTCCGTGTCACTAGATGGCAGGAAGACGTTTCACCCGCGGTGGTGGTAGTGGTGCGCTCCCTCATGATGAGGAGCCTGAGCGGGAACCCACCAGCGGTGAGATGATGCGGATGATGATCCAGATGATGCAAGTGCAGCAGGGCGTGCTTTTGCAAGTCCAGAATGCTCCACCTGCTCGAGCTGCCCGGGCTCTTCCGGATGTTCCTCGCTCTGAGCCAGGAGCGAAGCAATTTCGGGAGCTGGGTCCCGCATATTTTGATGGTTCTGAGGGTCCTCTGGCTGTCGATGAGTGGATTCGGAACGTCGAGGACAATCTGAAGATGGCCAAGATCACCCGGCTGGATGGGTTGATTTGGCGAAGAGGCAGCTGAAGGATAACGCCAGGAATTGGTGGGATGCTGAAGAGAAGTTGTTGGTGGAGCCGATAGCTTGGGCTACCTTCAAGGCCAGATTTGAGGGTGAGTTCTTCCCGAAGGCTGCCAAGGAGGAGATGCTTCAGCGTTTTATCGATTTGAAGCAGGGGAACTCGTCGGTGGACTTGTACCACCAGGAGTTCATGAGGCTGAGTCGGTTTGCACCAAAGATGGTGCAGGACGCTGAGGAGAGAGCTCAGAGGTTCCTGCAGGGGCTTGCTTCGGAGCTCCAGAGTTTTGTGACCTCCTCTGACCGGGAATCTTATCAGAAGGTTCTGGTAGCTGCCAAGAGGCAGGAGCTGCTCGTGAACCAGAGAAGAGGGTCTGTGGTTGGTGCTGGGAAGAGGCCTGTGGAGCAGGCGAGAGCTGTGGTTAGGCCTGGATTCAGGCCGAACCAGCCTATTCAGTTTAAGAGGCCAGTAGGGCCTGCTCGGAGGACTTGCCATTTTTGTGGCAAGGAGGGCCATGTCAAGGAATCGTGTAGGAGGTTCTTGGGGCAATGTATCGCCTGCGGAGATCCCGCCCATGCTCTCAGGGAGTGTCCGAGGTTGAAGCAGCCTTGGAAGGCACCTATTGCTGCCCAGTCGTTGCAGCAGCGAGCATCTGTTCCTGCTGGACGTGGAGCAGCTCTTGTTCCGCAGGGGCAGGCTTTTCGGCAGGCTGTTCCGCCGAGGAGGCAGGCTTTTCTGATGACCGCTGCGGAGAGTGAGGCTGTGGATGAGGTTATCGCAGGTAATCCTCATTCTAGCTATTACTTTCTTATTTGGTCTTGATTGCTAGATTATGTTGTTTGCTTGAACTTGCTTGTTTGCTAGACTAGGGTTTGATTGTTAATTGATTGATTAGGTGTGATTTTGGTGTGCACATTTCCTGCACGAGTCCTCTTTGACTCTGGTGCATCGATGTGCATTATTTCTCGGAGCTTCGTGGAGAGGCATTCCTTGTCGACGTCCCCTCTCCCCAAGAGTTGGAATATCGTTACAGGGAATGGCGTGGTCTCAGTGCATCGTGGTTGCAATTCTTGCTCGTTGGTGGTCTGTGGACATGAGCTTTTCGCTGATTTCATTGTCCACGACATCATCAACTATGATGCAGTTCTTGGGATGGATTGGCTGGCGAGCTTCTATGCTACGATCGACTGCAGGAGAAAGAAGGTGGTGTTCGAGATTCCTGGACATCCAGTGTTTGAGTTCAGTCGTGGTAGCAGTTCGCTTGGTCCTGTCAGATTTCGGGCCAGGCCGGTGGAGGCTGTGGTTATGCAGATGGAGCTGGAGTGGCCAGCTGTGGTGTGAGATTTTGGCGACGTCTTCCCCGAGGAGATGTCTGGTTTGCCGCCTGATCGGGCTTTGGAATTTTCTATCGATCTTGTTCCAGGTGCGCAGCCGATTTCGAAGGCGCCGTATCGTATGGCACCTGCTGAGTTGGAAGAGTTGCGGAAGCAGTTGGATGAGCTTTTGCAGAAGGATTATATTAATCCTAGTGTGTCTCCGTGGGGAGCACCGGTGTTGCTGGTTAAGAAGAAGGATGGTTCGCGTCGCATGTGCGTGGACTATCGGGAGTTGAATGCGGTAACCATTAAGAATAAATACCCGTTGCCTCGCATTGATGATATTTTTGATCAGCTTGGAGGTTCGAGGGTGTTTTCTAAATTGGATTTGAGGAGTGGTTACCATCAGTTGAAGGTGAAGAAGGGAGATGTTCCGAAGACAGCGTTCAGGACGAAGTATGGACACTATGAGTTCGTGGTTATGCCTTTTGGCGTAACTAACGCACCCGCAGTTTTCATGAATCTGATGAACCTGATTTTCTACGACTTTTTGGATAAGTTTGTCGTTATCTTTATTGACGACATTCTGATCTATTCGAAGTCGGAGGAAGAGCATGCCTCGCACTTAAGGACGGTGTTGGAGATTTTGAGGAAGCATCGTTTGTATGCTAAGTTTTCGAAGTGCGAGTTTTGGCTGGATAGAGTTGCTTTTCTCGGGCATGTGGTGACTGGAGATGGTATTTCAGTGGATCCCGAGAAGATTCGGGCCATCAGGGAGTGGCCTGTTCCGTCGTCTGCGTCTGAGATTCGGAGTTTTCTTGGACTTGCTGGTTATTATCGGCGATTCATTAAGGACTTTTCTCGTATTGCTGAGCCGATGACCAGGTTGACGCGGAAGGATGTTGCTTTTGTTTGGTCGGATGATTGTGAGGGTGCTTTTGGTATTCTGAAGGAGAGGTTGACGAGTGCCCCTATTCTTGTTGTGCCTGATCGCAGCGGTGGATTTGAGATCTTTTGTGATGCTTCTGGCAAGGGTCTCGGTTGTGTGTTGCATCAGCACGGGCACGTTGTGGCGTATGCGTCTCGTCAGCTCAAGGTTCATGAGAAGAATTACCCGACGCATGATTTGGAGTTGGCTGCCGTTGTGTTTGCTCTTAAGATTTGGAGGCACTTCTTGCTGAGTGAGAAAGTGAAGATTTTCACCGATCACAAAATCTTGAAGTATATTTTCACTCAGAAGGAGCTCAACATGCGACAGCGTCGATGGTTGGAGCTTATGGCGGATTATGATATTGATTTGCAGTTTCACCCTGGCAAGGTGAATGTGGTTCCGGATGCTTTGAGTAGGCTTCCTGCAGTGATGATTTTGACCTCGCAGTGGAGATTGCAGCAGGATTTTTGCGAGTCTGGCGTGGAGATTGTTCTTCCTGGAGAGGCTTCGTCGTTGATGTACATGCAGGTGCAGTCGACGATCGTGGATCGGATTAAGGCTGGCCAGGCTGAGGATCCGAAGCTGGTGAGGATTCGGGAGATGGTGGAAGCCGGTCTGCGGACTGACTTTTTGATTCATGAGGATGGCTCGCTGAGGTTTGGAGCCAGGTTGTGTGTGCCAGCTGGGGATATCAGAGAGGAGTTGATGGTGGAGGCACACAGTTCGCCGTATTCTGTGCATCCTGGTGGCACCAAGATGTACCAGGATCTTCGTCTGATTTATTGCTGGCATGGTATGAAGAGGAGCGTGGCTCGGAGTGTAGCCAAGTGCTTGGTTTGCCAGCAAGTGAAGGCGGAGCATCAGTGTTCGGCCGGGTTGCTACAACCGCTTCCGATTCCGGAGTGGAAGTGGCAGCACATCAATATGGATTTCGTGACTGGACTACCTCGGAGTCCGAAGCAGAATGACGCGATTTGGGTGATCGTAGATCGATTGACCAAATCTGCGCACTTTATTCCGTTCCGAGTGGGACAGTCCACTGAGGCGCTAGCGAGGAGATATATGGAGGTAAAATTCTTTTACTCTCCGTTTTATTTCCTTTTCCTAGTTTGGATAGTGATGTAACGTGAATCGTGCAGGAAGTTGTGCGACTTCATGGAGTCCCCGTGAGTATCGTGTCTGATAGAGACACGAGGTTCACATCTCAGTTTTGGCAGAGTTTGCAGAAGAGCTTGGGTACGCGTCTGAGTTTCAGCACGGCGTACCATCCGCAGACGGATGACCAGTCCGAGAGGACGATTCAGATTTTGGAGGACATGCTGAGGGCGTGCATGTTGGATTTCAAGGGTTCGTGGGAGGACCATCTACATTTGGTGGAGTTTTCCTACAACAACAGCTTCCAGGCGAGTATTGGCATGGCGCCTTTCGCCGCTCTTTATGGGAGGAAATGTCGATCGCCATTGAGTTGGGATGACGTTGGAGATCGGGAGTTGTTGGGACCTGAGATGATCGTGGAGGCCGTGGAGATCGTCAGGAATATTCAGGAGAGGTTGAGAATTGCTCAGGACCGTTTTAAGCATTAGGCGGATGCTAAACGGCGTCCTTTGGAGTTTCAGCCGGGCGACCATGTGTTCTTGAAGATTTCCCCGAATCGTGGTGTGATTCGTTTTGGGAAGCGTGGGAAGTTGAGCCCGCGATACATTGGACCATTTGACGTTTTGGAGAGGGTTGGCGAGGTAGCATATCGCTTGGCTTTGCCGCCATCTTTGGAAGGAGTTCACAATGTTTTCCATGTGTCGCAGCTTCGTCGATACATTAGCGATCCGTCTCATGCGGTAGATTTTTCGGAGATTACCGTTCGCCCCGATATGACGTATGACCAGCATCCAGTGCAGATTCTGGACAGGCGTCAGAAATCGCTTCGGAACAAGATTGTCAATCTTGTGAGGGTGATGTGGCGACACGGTTCACCTGGAGAGTCTACTTGGGAGAATGAGGATGAGATGCGAGAGCGTTTCCCACTTTTGTTTCCGGACTCGTGAGTTTTTGGAAATTCCGAGGACGGAATTTTTCTTAAGTTGGGGAGGATGTAACGACTGGTTTCCTTGTATCTGAATTTATTATAATATAATATATGTTTTGGTGGGTTTTCTCCTCTTGTGTGGTTTTCGTCTCCGTAACTTTCATTTTCGATCGATTCGTCGTATTTTCTCGATTCTTCCTTAGGATCGTCGATTTCGAAGTACGTCGTTTGTGACGGGCTTCATAACGGTCATATCTAACTATTAGATCAAGCCTAGGAGTCTTAGGATTCGATCACGGGGCCTCGCGCTCCGTATCGGAACTTTTCTGTGCTCATTAGCCGGTGTAAGAAGGGCCACCGACCGACTAGATGACGATCCAGTCGGTCGGCAATCCTTCTTGGACCGACTAGTTAGCTTTCTAAATTTCTCAGGAGTTACTGTTTATCGTTAGTCGGTCTAAGAACGTTGGTTGACCGACTAGGTTGCAAACTAGTCGGTCAGCAATGCTTCTTGAACCGACTAACTCATCATCTTATTTTTATATCAGTTACTGTTTACTCTTAGTCGGTCTAAGAACGTTCATCGACCGACTAGATGCTAAACTAGTCGGTCAGTACTTGTTCATGGACCGACTAATTCTAGATCCTAATTTCACCTGTAGCTACTGTTTACACTTAGTCGGTCTGCGTTGGTCGACCGACCGACTAGTTGTCAAACTAGTCGGTCAGTGGTTGTTCTTTGACCGACTAACTATTGCTGTAAACCCTAGTTTTGCCCTAGCCGCCAGCCTAGCCTATAAATACCCAACCCAAACGTTTTCTTCCCCTCCAACTCGACCCTAAACCCTAAAATCGCCCCCATTGATCCCACATCTTCCTCCAAGCTTCAATCCTTCACTCCAAGCCCTAAAACCTTCATCCAATCCATCCATCTACTCTATCTACCCCTCATCTTCCCCAAATCTCCATCAAAACCCATCAAAATCTCCAAATCCCCCAAAACCCTAGTTTCCCCAAACTTCTCCAATCTCTTCCAGATTTGATCCTAGGGTTCCCCGGAGTGTTCCTTCCGTCTCCTCTCGGTAAGAAATCGATCTACCGTTGTTTTCTTAACTTATCTATATTTTTATGAAACCCTAATTAATTTCATGTGTTTGGTGTTTGTTTCCCCCTAAACAGCGATTTCCTCGTAGATAGCATCCGTGTGACGAGGTTGATCGTCATCCCCGGTGCTAGGCAAGTGAAACTTGCCACTTAGGGTTTAGGCCATGTTTTAGGCCATTTGCATGTTGTAGGCGTAAAAGAGGCTAGGCGACGAAATGATACTCGCCTAGGCGCAAATTAGGGAACTAGCTTGACAACGAAGCTAGTTCCGACATTTAGCATGTTGCACAATTACCATGTCATGTTTACCTTCCATTAACGGTACGCAATTTAATTGCCATGTCATTGCATTTTGCCTGTCACGTTTAATTTAAGTTAACGGTACGCAAATATCTGTTCATGTCTTTGCATAGTGATTATTCATCGTGATTGCGTAGCGCACGCTACAATATTATATTCCTGGCTCGTGTTCCAGAAGCGAGCTTAGTGAGTTGGAAACCCCAACGCTCGACACATATGGGTGGGGTAAGAGATAAGCGGCCTGAGCCCCGAGTTGGCCTGATCCGCCACTCCGGCCAGCAGGTGGACTCTCTAGTGCACAAGTGATTAATAGTGATAGAGATAAGCGGCCTGAGCCACGAGCTGGCCAGCAGGTGGACTCTCTATGCACTAAGTGTTTACCAGTGACAAGTGATTAATAGTGGTAGAGATAAGCGGCCTGAGCCACGAGCTGGCCAGCAGGTGGACTCTCTATGCACTAAGTGATAAGTGATAAGTGTTAAATGATAAGTGATTAGTGATTTGGTAGCTTTTGCTACATTGTGCATGCTTGCCTCTCTTTTAAACTGTTGCATCATGTTTAACTGCCATGCCATGCATCATACTAAACTGCTAGGTTGCTAGTTGCCTTACTATCAGTTTCCTTGCCCAAGTCTTTTTAGACTTGCTGACATGTGCCCCTTTACTCTTTTGGGTGACACATGTTAGAACCTGAGCCTGAGTACCTCGTTGAGGACGAGGTGTTTGCTGACGCCGAGCCCGAGCTTGTGTTTGACGGGGAGTACGTGGACACTGGGGACCAGTCCTAGTGTCTTCGTTGTGTTTTACTTTTATTAGACAGTTGTTTTGTTATCGGTGCGTGGCACCTATACTATATTTTGTCATGTCGTTTCTTTTGTTGGCCTTGTTCTGGGCCTTTAGACTCTTTTCTTTTAGCCTGGTGGCTTTTCTGGATGTTGAACTTATTTGTGATGTTGGACAATATTTGTGAGATGTGAATTTTATTTCAGTCTCTCCTTGCGTTATTATTGCTATTCTGTTGTGGTTACAGGGACCTGTTTTTGTATTGTGGACGCTTATCGGGTTTGGGGCTTTACAGCTCCACTCTCGTGCAGACCTTTTCACGTACTCGCCTCCATTTTAGGGAAGCGGGTCGTGACACCTGCCCCGACGATCTCGTCTGTTGACACGCCTCTCCTCCCTGCAGAACCTGAGTCCACTCCTTCGACTGGACCCACGGAGACTGCAGATCCAGCCACTTCCTCGTGACCGTCTGTTTCGAGGCCTCTCCTATGATCTTTGGATGATGCATCTTATTGAGAGTATTTTGGGTTAGGATGGAGTGTTGGGGTTGTTTTGATGTATTTTGGTAATTTGGATGTCGGTGTTGTATTTTGATGTTTTTGGGTGTTGATGATGATGTATTGATGTATGATGTATTTTCTATTTTGATGTTGATATACATGGTCTGTTGCATTTGATATGATGTAGTCGATATCTTTTTGGATGTACTCATGATGTTTTTATATATATATACATCGCTGTTCTCTTTGTTTTACTTCGTCGTGCACATTTAATTTTCATTCATTGTCTATGATATGTGAAATCGTCGCTCGTCGCTTAAAAACTTGGTTAAATAGATTATATTTCTATGATTGTATAGAATTGTTTTCCATGCACAAATTTGACCAAGAATATTGAATATTGGAGAGTATGTTTCTTTATTCAAAAAATGAATAAATATTTGGTATTTTTGATGATTTTAATTATCGCTTTTTGATAATGGACAATTTGGCACACCTTGATTTGATTTCATCACTTTTCCCTTGGTGTCAATTAGGTCCATCGTCAATATCTAATACTCCCGATGTTGGATTTTCCATTTCCTAGTTGTTGTCGTTGTATGCCCCCCATTTTTGGGATAATGCCAAAGGGGGAGAGATAATGATAATAAATAGGTCAAATGAAAATTTAACTCAATTTCCAAGAATCTAATTTGATGTGTTAGATTCAGGGGGAGTTAAGATATATATAAGGATTTTCAAAATCCGATATTTCAAAAATCGATTCTCGTTATATATCTTACTCGTCTCATTGATGCAATTTATACATATTCATTTTGGAATTAACGTGTCATCAATGCAGGGGGAGTAAGTATTTTACATTTGAATCATTATTTTTTATTATTATTTATGTTGGTTTGTCATCACCAAAAAGGGGGAGAATGTTGAATATTGGACTCCCCGGATTTGGTTTTGGATGATGAGCAAACATAAATAATTCATGAACTAACAATTTGTGAGCGCAGTATTGGAGATCGTCGCCAATTTCACGAGAACAATCAAAGCGACATCTCAAGACTTCTCAAAGATCGTATTCATTGCCTAAAGCTTCGTTGAAGCTCTTGGACCGTTTTGGAAGTCATGAAGAATTGATCGAAGCTCTCGAAGACCGTTCATTAAGGTTTTATTTATAGTCTGTTTGCTTCGATCTATAGAATGTTAAGCCTTGAGTATATCTTACGATTCTATCTTCATAACGCTCATATCGTAGCTCTAGGATCTTAGTACAAGTCCATTCTAACTTCCTCAAAGCATCGCACTTCGATTCAGACTTGTTTGCGCATGTTAGTTGGTACAAGAAGAAGTACTGACCGACTAGATGGTGATCTAGTCGGTCAGCAGAGCTTCTTGGACCGACTATTTTGAGTTAATCTTGTCTTGTTCAGTACTGTTTACAGTTAGTCGGTCTACGTTGACTCACCGACCGACTAGTTTGTGAACTAGTCGGTCAGTGATGCTTCTTTGACCGACTAGTTGTGATTTACTGTACATGCCAAATTTCTCCTAAGCTACTTTTTATCGTTAGTCGGTCTAAGAACGTTTGGTGACCGACTAGTTGATAATCTAGTCGGTCAACTTTTGTTCTTGGACCGACTAAGTCAATTTGTATTCAGACTATTTGTTTTTGCCTCTTAGTCGGTCTACGTTCACTGACTGACCGACTAGTTGTGAAACTAGTCGGTCAGAAAGTCTTCTTGGACCGACTAGATTTCTAGGTCTGAATTTCTATCTCTTCTCAGTTCTTCACTTAGTTGGTCCATGTTGTTTGACTGACCGACTAGTTGATGAACTAGTCGGTCAGTGGTTGTTCTTTGACCGACTAGTTGCCTCAGATTTCTATCCGTTGGGAATTGACCTAACTTGTTTTTATGGGACCATATAAATATGAACCTAGGTCATTTCTCTCTAGGTTAGAGCTGTCATTAAGAGATTCATTGAGATTGAAAGAGATAGCCATTCTCACTCATTTCTAAAGCTCTCTTCCTCACAAGAAATCCATTCTCTCACATTCTAGATCTAGAATCCATCTTGAGAGAAGTTTGTTCTTGGTGAGACCTTCAAGCTCTAGCTTGATTCAAGTCTCCAAATCACTCCTAGGCACCCTTTGCTGGTCATTTCTTTGGTGCTAGGTCTTGGTGACTTCATCTTCCTCAAATCCCTCCTTGCACCTATTTGGTAAGAAAACTCAAGGTATAGGATTTTGTGGTAAGATTGTTTATTTCATTATAAACTTGTTTATATTGCTTATTGATTCTCTCGGTTGTGAGAGAAGGTTGTGATCCCGGGTTGTGGGATTCACTATTGCCATTGCATGTATGATTTGATCTTGTGAAGGTTTTTCACAAGATATCATAGTGGAAATCTTGGGTTAGGGTTTCTAACCTAAGTATCCGGAGGGGATCCGGGTGGTTGGGACGTAGGATCACCGGGAACAAGTCGGAGAGACTTGGGTGGATCCGAACCCAGTAACATCTTTTGTTAGCGTTGTTAATTTTGTTGTTGTCATTCAATTTAAGCTTGCAAATTGATTTGGTAGTTGTTTGCACTATAATTAGGAATTATACTCCTTGTTATTTTTAAAGTACTATTCACCCCCCCTCTAGTACTTGTGCAGTAGCTTGTACGGCATTACAAACATGAGTGATGAAAAGCGCCTAAGAGATCTGAAAGCCTAAGGACTTGTACAGATTATGAGGAGTTAAATGGAATTTGTACTCTTTTTACTTAGCTATGGTTTTTCCCAAAGGGTTTTCCATATCCAAGGGTTTTAATGAGGCAAATCCTATTAACTCAGGATACTGAAGTATCCAACCCTTGTGATACTCATATGATGCTCAGAATCCCAAAGTATTCATGAGCAGAGTTCACACTTGTGGCTGGATAAGTGGGAGTGTTGTAAATAGATTACCTAGTGAGAGGATAAGATTGTAATCTATTCAAAGAGATTGTACCCTATCCATGTATGAGCTCTCTCATCACCTATAAATAAAGGCTTGCAGTCTTCCCTAGGAGATACGTTCACAACAATATAGACATTTAATGTGGATTTTTTCCCGATGTTTTCAGTTGATTAAAGTAGATGTTTTCAACAAAAAATATAAAAACAAAAATTTTGTTATGAATAGGACCTATTAGGCCTATTGGGTATCCACCCACATGAGTACCCATTATGAATACTATATAAAGGAGGCTAGGGGTTTCCTAGCCTCAACCCTTCTCCAAATCTGTTTCTCGTTCATAACACGTTATCAGCACGATCATGCTCGTTGGAGGAGAAGGCGGCTCGCGGGGAAGGAGATCCATCAATCGCTCAGATTCAAGAAGATCGTAATCTTCTCAACGGGGATCGAAAAGGGCATCCTTCACCAACCGTCGCCTAGATTTCTCGTCGAATCTAGAGGTAAAAATCAAAACTTTTTAGATCTAAACTTGCTTTTCTCATTAGATCTGCATGTTTTAGGATCAAAAAGTTTATAAACACGGTAAAATTCAATTTTTTATTAGATCTGCATGCTTAAAAACAATAAAAATCTGTTTTTTAGCTATCTAAATAGTTGAAAAATCCGTTTTTTTACCCCAACCTTTGATCCAAAAATCCGCACGCCCATAGGGCGAAACGGCGGCGCTTCACAAGCGCCACCGGCGCGATTCTCACGCCGCGGCCAGCAGCCGCGGCCTGAAGCCGCGGACTGCCGCCGCGGCCTCAGGCCGCGGCCAGTTGCCGCGGCCTGAAGCCGCGGCGGCCGCGGCCCGCAGCCACGGCCCGTCGCCGCCACGGCGGCCGCGTCCTGCGCGGCTAGCCGTCGCGGCGACACGCCGCGGGCCCCCCTAGGGTTTCCGAAACCCGAACCCTAAACGGGCCAATTTTTCGGGGGAAGCCCAAATTAACCCTAATGGGTTGTTTTCATGGCCCAAAAGGCCAGAAAATTAGTCCATTTACATAAATAATTTTTTCTTTTATTTTTGGCCCTAAAAAGCTCAAAATAATTAAAAGAAAATTTAAAGGGTTTTAAAGCGGTAAACAAAACATTAAAATATGGATCAAAGGTAAAAGTTTTTCAAAATAAATTTTTGCACGTCACAATTTAGATTATTTAAATTAATCTTTACATGCCTGTGATTGATTATCTGCGTGGTTGTATGTTTCCAATATATTATCTGCGTGGATGTGCAAATTAGGCTATGTTTTTAGGGATCAGCCAGGTTTCCGACACCTTTTAATTTCCTGCGATTTTTCTTTTTTTTTTGAGAGAAATTTTTAAGTGAGGATATAAATGTAAAAAGAAGACCGAAGGACACCAAAAAGGAGCTGAAGGCGTACGCACAATGAAGATAGGGGTCTTCTCTCTGAAGTTCCCGAGTTGTATTTTATTCTTTCATGCTATTTTTGATGTAACTTCGGACTGTACTTCTTTTTATTTCGGTGTCGGCTGGCTGATCCCCATAGTCCTAAGTCATTTTAGTTTTCATTGCTTATGCATAAATTGCGTGGATGTTAATTTTTTTAATACCATGTTAATGTTACAATGAAACTGTCAAAAAGCATGCTAAAATCACTTTAATATAGTTCAACGCCTATTGCTAGACTATATACCTGCGATAAGTTTTTTTAAAAAAAAATGCCTGCAGCATATAAATAGCATGTGTACATCATACTTGTTTCAATTCAGTTTAATTGAACATAATCTTTAGTTTACAAGCTTTACATTATATGTATGATGGGCTCATGATATGACGATATTTATTACAATAAGACAATAATGATTTCAAAAAAAAAAGTTTAATATCCATTTTGACAAAATGAACCTGAAGTTCAAAATCAAATCAAAAGTCAACACTCTCTCTCCCTAATAAAATAAATACGATGGTTTATGCGAAAATTATAATTGCTATCTTTATAAAAGATGCACACTTTGCGGTAAACAGATATATAAGATCTACGATCTATATAATCCAATATGGACACCAGAAGTTTTCCATAATACCGCTAAACTCTTTAAAAGAGTAATCTCCTTTATTTTTTACAAGGAAAGATTTCTTTCTAGCCTTGAATATAAGCATACGCCTGAAGTCGTGGCTTAATAAATAAGTGAGAAATATATTACGCACCCACGTATTTGTTCCCCTCTGAGCATGATAAACTATCCACATAAAATTTGAACGACTCAAGTAAATGGCCTGAAGCTATACTCGAGCATTCAAATTGACTTTTAAAAGTCTCTTATTAATTAGAAAAGTGGAAGTATAAATAATTTGCTCAAACCCCTGCTTATGTCTCCTTAGCAAGACTAATTTTCATTGTCTTTTATAAATAAGGAATATTGAAATCAGGGGAAGTTCAGGATCAAACATGACCTGAAATAAAAATAAGGAAAACTCAAAACAGGGGAAGTCTTGGATTAAATGGGAAAGGGAAGATACGATATACCTCGACAAGGAGTAAGTAACGGCAAGCCAAAATCAGACCGGAAGTTCTGATAAGAGCCATAATGTTTTTGCAAACATGAATGTGCATTAACTTATGCCATATAAAAATACATACATATCTAGTCAAACGACAAAAGTCTAATTGACCTTATGTATACTTAGCTACTCCCCGAGGACAAATAAACTTTGAAATCAAATCTATTGTCATAACATAAGTCTTAAATGAGCATAATTATTGTTGTATGTTTTCAAGAGCACACATCACACTATGTCACTTGTTGACTTATCATCGGTATTAATCTCTTGTAGTTTTAATACATTTTATTTTACTGCGTATGTTTTGCTATCTTGAATACCCCTAAAAATAAAATGAGGATGCCATATACTCTCTGAAACTTATACAGTTTCAAAAAGGATATTCGTCAAAACGAAATCCATAATGACTCAAGAAATAAATGAAGCCTGAAGCTTTGTCCCAAAATGATCCGCACAATAGTCAAAGTGAAGATGTAATCATTCACACTTTGAACACAGTTCAACTATTACCGGACAAAAATTAACTTGAGCATTTTAATGGACTTTTCAAAAGTACCACATAAATTCATAAGAGGAATTATTTTGGAACACCAGAAGTGTCCAGAATCGACCAAATTTTGGATCGATATCACCCTGGATTGATGATGCAAGACATCACCAACCAGACGAACCCGAAGATTCTTCAAAAAGGGTGAAACTTTCATTGTCCTATTCAAAAGGGAAAAATGATAAAGAGATCATCTCCATTCACATGGACATTGACTCTCCCCACTTCCTCAAATGAATTTAAGATGATATACTATCATCATTAAAGATAATGAAGACCTTTAGGTCTCTTGAGAGTATTTAAGGGATATAAATAGGTTTCGTCCACTCCCTTAACCGGACTGATGATGTACCCTTGGTGTACTCATCAATATATCCTCTAAATAAATGGTCATTATCCAACCACATTCTTTTATAAAATGGTGGTAACTTTGGATAACACTGGGAAATTTAAATGTTTTACAACTGGAAAAATAACGAACACCCTGAAGCTTGTGTTCACACCCAAATACGGGTAAGATAAATCATTAAAATGATTTAAATGGATTTCTTATCCATTAAAAATCCAGTTGTAGGTGACCACATGGGAACATGCAATTACATTGCAAACCATCAAAACGTCTCCTTAGAACCTATTTATATGAGTCTGATCACCTCATATAAACAGTTTCCGAAAACCCCTGACGGGGGAAGCGTTTAGAGCACATCTTATAGATTGTGCCATGATGAGTAGACACCCCCATATCACCACTATAGACCATCAAAATGCAGAACTATTTATCTGAAGTAAATATCCCAGATAAATAGAGTCTGAGCACTCTGAACAGGGGAAGCATTCAAATTCACTTCTCCTAAGACGTGCATCGATGATCCTATTTTAAAGATTTGATGAGATCCTGGAGATCCCTCACAACTTTAATGTCCCAGAATCAGTTTCAACAGAAATACTACAATCAGCCATGAGCCTGAAGCTCAAATGACCATTTAAATCATTAATACCTATGATCTGGTTATCATGAATTGTGATGAGATCCTGAAGATCAACACTTATGAAACTGTTAAAACAGTTATCAGACATAGTTACTGACAATATAGATATTGTCAAAACTTTCACATCCCTGCTACCAAAAATCTAGCTAGGATTGACATACCAAATATATTGGATGCAATCCACCAGTAGCAGAAGTGGATATCCTCAATGGATGAGACTCCAAAAAGAGAGATCTACTCCTGGAGACCGAAAAAACAATACCACCACAGGAAAGTGAGCTCAAATCCAGAACCTTATTGCAACTTGGTTGCTAAGGACCAATTCTGGATCTGTCCATATTCTTTACCCGTCCCAGAACCTTCACTTCTTTAACGCGTCGTGAAGGAGACACCTCTGGGAGAAATCAAATGATTATAGTACGTACGTGGTGAGTTTTGGACAAGAAAGAACACATTTTGTCGACAAATTCTCTCTTATTTCATTTTGCCAGTTAAATATAAAATATCGTTTCCACAACTCTGCTTTGCCTGAAGCAAAGATAGAGATTTGGCCAAATTATAATAATGTGGAATGAGGCAATAATAAGGTGAGCTGGACTCACTTATGAAATATGAGGTGTTGGACCTGAAGTCCTGATATCAAAGATGATATCAAATCCTGTGGGATAACTGAGTATTGAAGGAGAATTAAAATAAAATCGTTTGCTATAAGCATTTTAATTTGCTATAGTTTTTAGAGGTATAAATCACTCAAACCAGGAAGTAATCAAGTAAGATGAGCTGAACTCACTTACAAGATGAATCTGATGCATCGACTGGTTTATGTCAAGGCGTAACCCAACGAATGGCAAAAAAGAGGGAATTTTTGGTTGATGTTGCTTTTGGATGTGACAACATCACCGATATAAAATTTCTTCAACTGCATGTACAAATTTTTTCTTTACTTTCCTTTCTTTTTGGGACACATATTAATAATATGATTAAAGGAAAGACAACCTAGACAAAAATCCCTAAAGGACTCATACTAAAAGGTTGTTGTTTGCACCTCTTAAAAATAGTATTGTTCTTAAGAGAGCAAATTAAGAGAATTGAGATTATTTTAATAACTCAAAATATTATCGGATCTCCTGAAGAGAAAATTACCGAAATATCTGTTAAAGCCTATCTATCAGATATGATATGATATGAAAGCCCTAGCTAGGCATAAATTCTAGGCTTACAGAACTTTAATCATCCTGAAGATGAACCATCATCCTGAAGATGAACTATTATCCTGGAAATGAACTATCATCCTGAAGATGACGTTAATAAATCATCCCGAAGATGTAAACTTCATACAATGATGATTGATGAAGAAACATTAATTTCATTCTCCACCAAATACACCTATTTGGTTGTATGGATATACATTAAAAGACCCCTTTCCGTTAGCTGGAAGAGGGGAAGAATATATATGGTCCGGAAGTACCTTAAGTGTCTTTGAAACACTCTTTTACCTGGCCAACTGCATGCGTCTCTTTTGAGTGTTAGCAGTATAGCTATTAGCCAGGTACAGTGCAGTGCCCCCAGCGCACCACTGGACCAGAGATATGTAGCTTCTGCGCTATCTCCAAGGGTCGAGGAAAAATCCTCTATGTTAAATGTATTTGCATATGCAGGTTACAGATCATCGCGATGAATGGCATAAAAGGGACGTCCACCTCCTAAAGATCTACACAGAATCCTTCCAAGTCTACATCCTTCTACCATCCCGAGAAGCTCATCACCCAGGGAGCAGTTCAAGAACATACAAAGCCAGGTCCTGAAGTACCTTTGCAGATATTGACGATTGAGACGTGGAGCTGTCTACCAAGTTCGTAGCGCTCCTCCAGTTTCAGCTACTGCCTTATATGAGTGAAACTTGTATAGATGAGTGATGCTTGTACTTTACTTTTGCTTTCGGAATGTTGCTGATGAGATGGATGTATAGACACATAGGAGATAAATGTATAGATATATAGGAGATCTGCAAGCCTGAAGCTTGATCAGATTAGGGGGAGTCAACTGCAAAGTTGTACTCTTTTTCCTTGGCTAGTGGTTTTTCCCACAGGGTTTTCCATAGTCAAGGTTTTAATGAGGCAACCACATTGACTCTGGATCCAGAAGTATCCACCCCTCGACACATCCCCAAATCAGGGGAAGTTATGGAGTGCTGTACTCTTTTCCCTTCGCTATCGGTTTTTCCCACAGGGTTTTCCATAGCTAAGGGTTTTTAACGAGGCAGTTACCCTTAACTTGGATCCAGAAGTATCCACCCTTTAAGATACTCAGTAGTACTAATGAATCATTCAGTATTCATAAAGTCGAGTATACCACGTTGGTTGGATAAGGGGAAGTGTTATGAATAGGAACCATTGGGCCTATTGGGTATCCACCCACATGAGTACCCATTATGAATACTATATAAAGGAGGCTAGGGGTTTCCTAACCTCAACCCTTCTCCAAATCTGTTTCTCGTTCATAACAAATTTCAAATTTACAAGTGTTAGTAGAAATTAGAGGTACTTTCAAAATTACAAGCAAAGATTTAGGGAGTTACCATGCAGACCTCATTGCCATTCACACATACTAGGTTTTAAAATACCAAATCTACCCTCTTAAAAAACCCCCATTATACACTCAAGCTTCTTTTAACAAGTCCAATTTCAATCCAAAAAGATCATCCAGAAATCGAATTAAAATCAACAAATTTTTGTGTAAAAAAGAAATATAAAGCATATCGAATCCCAAAAAAGTTCATTAAGAAATCAAACTAAAATAAAAAAATCAACAAATTTTAGTGCAAAAAGTCTTCACAAAATATTCTTGCTTTGACAAAGAAAACTAAAGCATATTGAAACCCAAATATTTTATTGAGAAATCCAACTACATCACCTCCGACTCTTCTCCTTCACGCGTAGATCAATTAGGTTTGTATATAAAGAAGTCAACATTCTTTCTCCTTGATCTAGGGTTTTAGAGATATGGCTACATGGCTTTTTCGGAAATGGAGCTATGTTAGTTGAGCAGAAATGGTAATTTTCGAAATTTTGAGGTCTGTGTAAATAGCAATTAGGTATTTCTTTTCATGTAGTGGGCCGTCCCAAGCCTAAACTTATCTGGGCTAGAGTGGTGTGAGGCCCGGACGGTGCCCAGCCGACCGCAATTCTATTGGGTTCATGCAAGCAACTGACACAAAGCAGCCTCGATTCAGCAAGTAAATTAGGGTTCGTGAAATTGAATTTGGACACCGAAATCATCAACGCTCCGCGTCTCTCCCAACGCGGCGGCGGCGATCATCCGGCGGAGGCGGAGGCGGAGGCACCACCATCAACGAATAGAAAGAAATCATGGCCACGCCGGAAGCTCCCATGTGCTACGCCGGAGTCGCCAGGCAGTCCGCCGCGTTTCGCCTCATGAAACAAATGGTAAGTCGTCTCTCTCTCTCTCTCTCTCCCTCTTTATTAAATTTTCAACCTCTTTATTTCATCGATCTCTGTTCTTAGAATCGCACCTTGCCTCTCATACTGATTGATGTCTTTTTAGTACATATGATATTTTCCTTTGATTCCGCGTTTGTTTTTATCTTGTAATTCTGGCATCTGATGATTATATTATTTAGAGACCTGCAAGTCAGATGAAGATTGTTGCCTTCTGAAATTTTTTAAATTTATAACAACCTATGATTTTGAGAACTACATCTATTAGACAAATACTAGTCATAATCCGTCAAAATCCGAGCCCGCAGGGATCTGTTAGTTTAAGATATCCCCCCCCTCAAAATATTTGTTCCCCCCAAAAATGTCAGTAACATAACTCAAAAGTCCAATAACATAACTCAAAAGATCAAACTTTAATACAAACCCAGTTATTCCCAGGAAAAATTTAAATCCCCCCCCCCAAACTTTTGTTTTCCACTTAAATTTCAAATTATTAGAATTTTTCCCCATGTAGTTTTCCCCCAAAAATTCAAATCATTCACTCCAAATATAATTTAAACCCTTCTCTTTACCCTTGTCCTACTCAGTATTAGATGGCTTGAAGTTTTGTCCTAGTCATTAAAAAAGTTTGTTCTAGTCATATTTTGGCGCCACTTATGACAAAGATTCAAAAAAGTCATCAAATGTAGAATAGAGATGTCTTGAAGCTTTGTTCTAGTCATTAACAAAATTTATCTTAGTCATATTTTGGGTGCCACGTAGGACAAACATGCAAAAAAGTCATCAAATGTATAATGTCATCAACAAAGTTTGTCCTAGTCATATTTTGGGTGCAACGTAGGACAGATTCAAAAAAGTCATCAAATGTATAATGTCATCAACAAAGTTTGTCCTAGTCATATTTTGGGTGCCACATAGGACAAAGATTCAAAAAAGTCATCAAATGTATAATAGATATAAATAATGATTGAAAGATTATTTATATACAGGGAAGCAATGAGTATGTGTATTTCATAATCTAGAAAAAATCTTTTTTTACTTTAGCCTTTATATAGCTTCAGTTTTGTTTTCACATTGAAAAGAAAACTGTTAATTGACCTTATAAGGTAGTTTAAAGACAACATCCTGTTGCAAATCCTGAGAGAATGGAGCTGGATGCATATGGAGACAAAGTTGATGAATTTACATATTTTATTAGATGGATCGACTACCTGTTTTTATTTTCTTGAGAATTGGTTTTGTTTTGAAACGAACATTGTTTAGCACACATTTGATTATACCTTATACTTGCAGCAGAATTTCATTGTAATCTATAATTAAAAAGACCTGTGCACTTAATCTATCACTACATCTGTTCGCTGATCATTTTGGCTTGAATTGACATACCAACCTCATTTGATCATGAAGACGATATATATTTTGAAACACCATGGTTAAAAACTTCAAATCCCAACTTATGATCCATTTCCTTTTTGGTAGTTAGTAGTTTGGACTAAAATTTTCTTTTGCACCCCTTTCACGATATTTGGATCCTAGGAAACTCTTCCCTATAATTCCATCGTACACATTCCTCTTAACAAACCAAATACCTCTTAGTCTATTGCCTCACTAGTTATGACTATTTGAAAGTGCTATGCAATTCATGGGGATGTTCTTGGAGGTTTTCTTGTTCGCTTGCTTGGAAAAAGACTCAAATAATATTTTATTATTTCTTGCATTATGTGGCTCCTAATGTTGGTGCTGTTGCAAGTAATATATTCATTACCTTTTCTTTTAGGGATGGGAAGAAGGTGAAGGCCTTGGCAAAGATAAACAAGGGATAAAGGGACACGTTAGAGTGAAAAACAAGCAGGATACAAAAGGTCAACATATATACTTCTTTCAAGAATGCTAAAAGGCTGGGAATAGACTTTGTTGGCTGGAATATTGTTGGTTTGTAACTGTGTAGGGCTGCAAAAATTTCTAACCAAGTTTTGTGGTACCTTTACAGGTGTAGGTGTAGATATGGCTGCTAATAATTGGGTATTTGACACATCTCAATTTGATAACATCCTTAAAAGACTGAAAGTGGTATGCGTCCCTATTTCCTATCCACATATTTTTTTGAAATAGCTTTAGTTGACTTTAGATGCTCTAATTTCTTTTGACAAAATTTGCATGTTTCATCTTTTTTTAATTGCAGCAAGTGGCTGATCCGGATGATAAAGGTATTGCAAAATGAAATAATTTGATGGTTTATGTTTTTTAATAATCAAAACAGCAGTTGGGTTTGAACATTTAAAGTCACTGCAGGAACAAATGCTGCCCAGGAAGATTCCCAAAAAGATGCTTCAGTTGTGGATCAGGCTATGAAAGCTACAAGGCCACAAGGAAGGTTGATACAATTTCTTCTAGTTAAGTCATCGTGATATATATGTGCTTTTATAGTTGTCCTTTTATTGTTGTATGTGATCTTTGGGGTTTTGATCAGGTATAAGAAGAGAGAGAGGGGGAAGATTGTGCATGCATATTCAGAAAAAGATCTCCAAGGAATCCTTGTACGTTCTTAAACCATTTCTTGCTTCATTTTTGGTTTGATTGTTAATCCATTGTCCATGTTTTTAAGGCATACAACTGATGTAGAATGCAATTATAAGCCTCATATGGTATGGAGTTGTGTCTATATAAGCTGGGGATTAGTCTGCTTAGATGGCCAATATATCATGCACTAGAATTTGTTGTCCAAGTTATTTTATTCTTAATCTAGCTTTTGCTCTAATTGATGCTTCAAAACAACTCTATAAAATCACTTAAATAACTTTAGTGTTCTTCATTTCTCACTTTATACCAAATTATGGTGGCTAACTCTAGTATGCTAATTTTTTTGATGTCATAGGGAGCCTTTATGATCCTTATGCGAATAATCACTAGAAAGATACAGAGAGGCCTTACAGGTTTATAAACGCTGTAAATTGTGACTTGGAAGAAATGGAGAGTTTTGGAAGCCTTGAATGCTGCGTATTAGGTCCCCCCCCCCTCCCCCCCTTGCAGTATCATGTCTAGGACACTGAAATTTCAAATTCTGCAGCCAGGCGGAAAAGGACTTGTGCTGAAGCTTTCCGCTTCATTGCTATTTCAAGCACTCATTTTGAGTGTTATGCCATACTTTGAAGTCTAAATGATGTGATCCTTCCAGAAATGATAGAAGAACTCATAATGAGTGCTTCCAATTTTTTTAAATATTTACTGGGATCATCAGTTCCATGTGTATCTGAGATTTACACTTTATTAAATTGAATACACCTGTGCCGTTAAAAACAAACACGGAACATCCTGCAATACCGAGCCATAAAATCTTGTTAGTCTCCATAGTTCCGTTAAAAACATAACACGGAACATCCTGAATGTATTTATTATATTCAGCTGCATATATGACTGAATGAATATATTAGAGTCAGTTGCATATAGGAATGTATGAATGGATTTATTACAGTCAGTTGCATGTATGACTTAATGAATGTATTTATTACAATAACATGTTAGCTCATTGGGGGCAAATATTAACTATGAGTTTTTTAGTCAATTAGCCATAATGTTCGCGTGGCTAATTTTATTCTATGTCTATTTTAATTCTATTTATTTTGCTTGATCATGTCTATCTGATGAAAAGATGACCAATTTCCAGTCTGGACATATGTTACCTGTTCTGGTAAAAAAATGATAGAGGATTGAGAGTAGTAGTAGATACATGATCCCACCATGAAGATATATAATTGGCAATTCAGATATGCTAGCCAGTTTCTTTTAATTTTCTTTACGATTTTCCATTTATGTTATTTTCTTTGTAATTACCATGATAATATTTTTTATGCGCTTGTACTAGTAATCATCATTGTCATTCTTGTTGCTGTTTTATTTCCACTCGCGTATAATCGGCATATTTATTCATTTGGGTGGCCTAGCTTTCAACCACGCAACAGAAAAGGCTTGAAGGTGGGACCACCTAAGTTGCTTTTAAGTACGGGGCAACACACCCAAGTACTTAAACTGGTCCTTTTGAGTATTTCTTGGCCATCGATATGAACCTTTGTTCTTTTTGTGTAGCTGTAAAAATCATTTCCATATATTTTGTTCTCGTCCTATTAATTCTGAGCATTTTACTTTAAATCTTTTATACACAATGTGAGGACTTGAAGCTGATCCATGATATAGGGAGTGACTTTGCTTTTCCTCCATTACTGTAAAGTTTATATTCGGTCATATATCGTCTAAATCTCATCGCTACATATTTCAGCCACCGGTCTTTTCCCTTAAAAAACCTCCCTATAACATTTGTAGGGACCCTACCTTAAGTTTGATTCCTTAAATTTGTTTGTAACTTTGCAAATTTGCGTTACTCTTTTGTCCTTATAAATAAAATTCATCTTCATTCAGGTTTTCCTTTGTTGGTTAGTATTCGTGATTTTTTAATCGAATAACATAATTAGCATTTCAAACACCATATCTCCTAAGAACTTACACACTTTGATAGTGATATTGTCAGATCATTGATCTCTCCATGGTTTCATTTTCTTTAAAACAAATTCAACTTGGGGAAAACTATTTTTTTTGAAATGAAACATGCTGTTCATACCGTAATATATATCTATTATAGAATGGAGGGATGTTTTTGAATGAGTTTGCTGTCTAGGACAAAGAGGTACGGAGAAAGCTGCCTAAGATTTAATCTTAAGGGATCAATGGTTAGGATTGGATTTTGTGAAAAAAATTTGGGGGGAAGCCCTAAAATTTTATCTGGAGGGAACTAAATTTTGGGAGAAACTAAAATTTTAAATTTTGATGGGAACTAAATCTGGAGGGAAATAAATTATGTAGGAAACTAAAATTTAAATTTTGATAGAACTAAATCTGGGGAACTAAATTTTAGGGGTTGAAATTGTAAATTTTGGGGAGAACTGAATCTGTATGGAAATAAATTTTGGGAAAACTTGTATCTTAAATTTTAGGGAGAACTAAATCTGGAGGGAACTAAATTTTGAGGGCAATTAAAATTTTTTGCGGGAACTAATTTTTTTGGGGAAACTAAATTGTAGTTTGAATGTGGTTGAATTTTGGAAATAGTAAATTTTGAATGGGGCTGGAAATTTTTTGGGTTGTGAGAGATTTTGAATGAGTTGAAATTTTTCAGAGGGAATATTTTGAATATTCCGTGACCTATGGTCACGTGTTATGACTTATATATAATAATATTAAAAGAAATGCTACATGGAAAGCTGGATACCAAAAATTGGCATGGTGCAAAGAAAAGAAAAGCAGAAGGCTTTGTGGGGTGTATATGGATTTGGAGGGGAAAACATTTCGGGTTGTATTTGAAATTTTGAATAAAGAAAATCACATTTCCACTCTCCATTCTCCCGCAACCTATTACGCAGAAGAAGGGAAAAACCAAATAAAACAGCTTATGTAGCATGGCCACTCCTATTATGAAGCCGTGTCATTTTAGACAAATGGTGGACTTGTGTTGGGCTCTTGTTGGACTCACGAATTTAATCTTTTAGCATTTACCTTGTGTTGGCATGTCATGCCCGTTTTGGGTGTTCATGTTAATCAGTGTTCTAAATATCGGTCCGATATCCGATATATCGGCCGCAATATCGGGTTTATTACTAGGCCGATACGATATGGGCTTATATATTGCAGTTTCCGATATTTGAGGAAATATCTCCGCAATATCGGGCTGCGGTCGATATTGTGGCCGATATATCCCTTTGAAATATTGGCCGCAATTCATAATTTTTTTAAAAACAAAGTTATCGGGTCGGTCCACTAAAAAGTGGATCCGACCGGAGTCACCCAACCCAATCATTTACTTAAAACGACGATAGGCATCAGGATTTTTGTGAGATAATTGCTGCTTTGTCCTAATTCTAATCACACTGATCCGCTCCTCTCGACGCTCAGCTCCGTCCAGTGAAAATTTCCAACGACAATCGATTGAGCTTCAATGTCTGGCATTCAATCTTTGCAAGGAAGTGTTTTCTGATCAAGTTGAGTAGTTAAGTAGTTAAGCCCTTTTTTCAGTTTTTTCGGTTTTTAATTTTTTTCCCTTACAGTATTGGGTTTTTTCCATCGATCGAGCTTTTGACATTCGGCGTTTGATCTTTACAAGGAATTTTTCGATCAAAATTAGTACTTACTACATAGTATTCTTTACCTTTTTCATTTTTTTCTTTTTCTGAATTTTTTCAGTTGGTTTTTTTTCAGTCTAGCGTTTGTTCTTAAGAGGGTTTTCCGATCAAGGCGAGAATTCTTTTCCATTTTTACATTTATACAATTTTTTCAATTTTTTGATTTTTCATCTTCACACTGTTAATAATGATTCGCATGAATCATATATTATAGGTATTTAACTCGTTTGGTTTGACCACTTAAAGAAATATTCCATCAAGTGGATGGCCGGTATTCACGTTTAATGAGATAAGTATACACAAAACATACTTTTACTTGAGTTTCTATAGTTTATATTTTCTTAAACTCCTATGCTTTTATTTGACATCATTTTTTAGCGTCTGATATGACACTCCGATAGTAAGTCAATATACCCGATATTCATGTTTAACGAGATAAGTATAAGCAAAACATACTTTTATTTGAATTAGTATAGTTTATATCTTCTTAAATACATCTATGCTGACATATGTCATAATTTTTAAGCCTCCGATATGACACTCTGATATTTAGTCAATATCCCCGATATATCCCCGATATCCGCAATCCGATATCAAATTTACTAGGCCGATACGCGACCGATATCCGATATTTAGAACACTGATGTTAATACAACATAGAAAAAAAGCCCTTCTGCTACAGTATATTTAATCAATAATTTATCCTAAAAGCTTTTAAATGAAATTTCAAAAGGATCAAGATGATAATGTACAGATATATTGCATGGTTTTATTTCTTAATATTAATGGAATGATGCCTAGTTCATATCGATATTTAAAAGCAATTCTTGTCAGTTCGACTAAAGTCCTATTTTGAGTATATTAGAAATGTCAAAAAGAATAGAAGCAAATATGTTAGCTGTTCAAGGGGACCCTTTTAACTAATCAATCTATCCATCTGTTATTTGGATTAAAATATGATAATTTATTGAGTATTAAAAACAAACATACTTCTGGTAATTAGTCTATGTACTTATTATATTTTGACTATTTATGGAGCTGTTTTCAGTTTGTAGTAAAAATAGTGTTATCTGGAGTTGAACTATCACTGTTTCCGTTCTTCTGCTAAATTACACCATATATCTTTTAGATTATTAATGCTGCCACCTGATTCTAACTGGTAAATTAACTCTACTAAATGTGTTGCTTTAATTTAGGGGAAAAGTAACACAGAGAGTTTGCAGACAGATCTTGTTGAAGATTGTGAACCAGCATTGATAGAAGTCTGCAACCCTACTCTCTGTGAAGAAGGTAGTTTTGCAGATTACATTTACCAATTTTTTTTCCATACAAGACAATATTTCTTGGTTTCTTGTTTGTCTTCATGCAGCTCAATTTCCTATGGTCTTTCTTGATGGATCTGGTTGATGATGGATTAGCATGGCCCATTTGATTATTAAACATGATTCCGGTGTTAATATTAGATTGTAGCATGGGAAAAAAACTCTTTGATATTATAATTGGTTCTAACTTCTAACACCTCTTATCAGATTTTCATGGTTGACGATATTCTTGTGCACGTCATGTTAGATCACTATCAATGTTTTTCCCCATATAAATCTGATGCGAACCTAGATCTGAATATAGAAGATTAAGACTACATATAAAAGCTACTCGCTAAATAACGACTAGGAATGAAAGAGACAATTAATCTAAGGGAATGAGAAATCCTAATACAATTGATCTAGAGAAATAAACTAAGAAATAAACTTTCTTTCACAATTTTCGCATATCCCATTAGGGCCGGCTCACCCCCCTTAAATAGACAAAACACACCTATTTGTTCATTTACCAAAATGCACCCAGCTTTTTATTTCCAGCCGCATCACTACTCCGCCCCCGAAAAACCACCTTGTCCTCAAGGTGGTGCTTGAAGTCCGTGGGCCATCCATCCCGCCCGGTCGATTGCAAGCCTCCTCCTGGGTCAAACGGGTGGGATTGGTCCCCACCGCTTTCAACGACGTCCGAAAAACTATCGTTGGGCCAAGGCGGGATCCAAAATGCGATGTCGGGACCCCACAAATACTCTGGAGGGACGTCGTCGTCGATGCGCTGCCAGAATCCTTCCCCGGGCCCCATAGATGGCTGAAATCCTGAAAACGGCGCAGATCGGGTCCCGTGTTGGGCCCAAGGGGGCCCCGAAGTGTTCGGCGGGGGCTGTCGGCCCCCACCTACGCTCATCGTCCCCTTCTGAAGCTCTGGGGGGTGTCGGAACCCCCCGCTGTGACCCGTCGTAGCCTCCCAAAGGGGCGGCGGCCCTTGCCGGCCCATGATTAGGGCCGGCGGGGCTCCGCCACTGCCCCTAGGGCCTGCCGCAACCCCAGGAGGGGCGGGCGGCACCTGCCGCCCCTCCTTGGGGTTCGTTGGGCCCCACCGCTGCTGTCGGAGGGGCTGCCGCCCCCTCCGGTGATCGTCGCTCCTTCCCGCGGCGGATAGGAAGCCGGGAAGGCCTCCCACCCTTGTGGATCCGCTCCGCTCTGTTGGTTGTACGGGTCGACGCCTCCGTCTTCTTCATTTTCTGGATCTTCCTCGTTAAAAATCACATTTTCTGGATCTGAAAATTTCAGATCTGGATCGCTAACAGCCGCAGGCTTCAGATCTGGATCTGAAAATTTCAGATCTGGATCGGAAGAAAATTTCAGATCTGGATCTGAAAATTTCAGATCTGGATCTGGGGGATTCAGATCTGGATCTGGAGAAGATTTCCGATCTGGATCTGTATCTGAAAGGTGAAGATCTGGATCTGAAACGTGAGGAGGATTCAGATCTGGATCTGGAGAAGATTTCCGATCTGGATCTGGAGAAGATTTCCGATCTGGATCTGTATCTAAAAGGTGAAGATCTGGATCTGAAAGGTGAAGATCTGGATCTGCCAGATCTGGCGGCTCCTTTTTGCTTGGACCCACCTTCGGTGCCAGATGTGCGGTCAACACCGCTATTGCCTCCGCTAGCGCCGCCAATTTTGTTTCAGTTTTCGACTGGTTCTCTTTCATTTCCTCTTTGATCCGTTCCATAAATCGTGTGCTCGCCATGGATCAACCGCTCTGATACCAATTGATGCGAACCTAGATCTGAATATAGAAGATTAAGACTACATATAAAAGCTACTCGCTAAATAATGACTAGGAATGAAAGAGACAATTAATCTAAGGGAATGAGAAATCCTAATACAATTGATCTAGAGAAATAAACTAAGAAATAAACGTTCTTTCACATTTTTTGCATATCCCATTAGGGCCGGCTCACCCCCCTTAAATAGACAAAACACACCTATTTGTTCATTTACCAAAATGCCCCCAGCTTTTTATTTCTAGCAGCATCACGATACCAATTGATGCAAACCTAGATCTGAATATAGAAGGTTAAGACTACATATAAAAGCTACTCGCTAAATAACGACTAGGAATGAAAGAGACAATTAATCTAAGGGAATGAGAAATCCTAATACAATTGATTTAGAGAAATAAACTAAGAAATAAACTTTCTTTCACAATTTTCGCATATCCCATTAGGGCCGGCTCACCCCCCTTAAATAGACAAAACACACCTATTTGTTCATTTACCAAAATGCCCCCAGCTTTTTATTTCCAGCCGCATCAAAATCTTGATTGATGTTATATCCAATGTAGGTTCATGTTATAGATGGTTAATTGAAGGGCCCCAAAGGTCTACCTAATTTGTCATGCATTTTTTAGTTCAACTCCTGCAACCAAGGAGCAATCTCTCCCAGAAATAAGACAGATGGCAATGCTTGACATTGGAAATTAAATCTTTTGATGTGTGCGGATTTCACAGTTATCTCATTGCAGGCAAGAGGATTGCACTACAGTTGTGACATTGGAATCTCTCCATAGCAACATCACTTTAGATCTTTTTTCTATTGAGCTTATTGGGCACCGCATAGCATATGTGGAAATTTCCTTAGGTGGCAGCCAAATTGTATCATCTACACTCTTTCGGATGATCAGCTGTTTTCACGTAGATCTACATGTCTCATGGCTACACCAAAAATTTATTATTTGCATGATATTTTCTCTTACATCAAGTGGTTGAAAACTTAATGGTTTTTTAATTAATAGAGTATATTTACCTGGAGATCTATACACAGAGCATGCAAAACACAAGATTGTTGGTATGCTTATGTATTAAGCCATGAAGTCAAAATGAACAGTGAACAAACAAACAGAGTGTGTGCTTTTGGCCGCCACCTCAGAGAGCATACTTTGGTTAGTATGCCTATGTTATGATGTAGCCTTGCCCCATCATATCCTAATCTTTCAAGAATTTCCATATCATCGGTCATATTGTTTAGGGATTATGCATTTGTGCAAGAGTGCGTACCACCATCAAAATTGTTGAAAAAAATTGCCGGAGGAGATGAAGGCAATGGTAAAGATGAGCGAATGAAGGGGAATGAATGGACGAGTTGTCGGTAAATAGTTGTTTGAAAGCCAAAAAAAAAGAAACATGTTAAATAATAGCAGCTACTGTGGCAGTTAGCGAATTTTTTGGAGACACCAGCTGTCATGTGTGCCATACACATACAATCAGCGAGGGGACATTTCAGGTATGTTGTTCATTACATGCCAGCATGCCATGTCGGTTGTCCAGTTATTCTAACTGAGACAACTGTGGCATGTCTGCAATTTCGGGCGTGTGTATGGTGATCTGTTGAAAACAGTTCTTAAACTAAACTTGTGAGAACTCCATGATCGGACATCTTATAGACGTTTTGAATAAAGATATCATTTGATTCAGAGGTAAAATAGCCCGAAATCACTTGATTTTAAGGCTAATTTTTGTATGTAGATCAAGAAAAACGGGCTAGATGTCTCACTGTGGCTCACGAAGCTTAGTTTTAGAATCACTTTCATATGATTGTTTCCATATATTATATGCGCGCATGCACCTTTGTTTGTCTTTTGCAATGGCGAATGTCCTGGAATGATGTTGCCATTCTTTATTCAGTAATTCACGACTTACCTTATAAGATGTTACCTTATGTGCGTTGCGTCTGCTAGGCACTGATGCATGATGCATCCCCTAGAATGGTGTGTCCATTCTTCCTTGTTATCTGGTAATGGTAGTTACTTTATGAGATGTTTCCTTATGTGATATGTATACATACCCGATTTATGTTTACACAAAACAATGATTGTGTATCAGAAGATTCAGAACTGTTTGCCTCTCTATATGCTTGTTAAGTGGAATCGTCCTCTGCACCTTTGTCATGGACTGCCTTTTGGATTGACATCATGATTGAACTAGTTGACATGAATATGTTAAGTATTATGCCTCATGTTTCATAGTATTGAGTATAACATGTGCTTAATACATTTACTTGACACTTCATGGCTGGTTGGTGGTCTTTCTTGTCTAAAATGTGAAATTTTTTTATGCAGGCTCTAAAGATGAAGAGAAATTATCACAGTGGTGGGGTCACAATTATGGGTTCGTTTCTGGAGGGTTTCTTGGGTCGCAATCACGAACTAGAAAATCCGGTTCATCAAAAGATTCTCAATCACATTCAACAGATATGCGGAAGGCATTTGCGGAAGAAGATCAAGAAAATCTGTATAAACTTGTCCAGGTTTCTGATTATGCTCTGGTTCAAGTGGTCTCAGTATGGTTGCATTTTATGTATGATGCTCTCCTAGAGATGAAACCGATGATATTTATGACACTTCTCATAATGAAAAAATTATTTGACACATTCGTATACTACACATGTCTATCAGGGACCATTGTTATTTACCTTAAATACATGTATCGCATGGTGTATTATGGTCACTTTTGATAAAAGCCATCTATTATACAATTGAGAGATGTTTTTGAATGTGTTTGCTGACTAGGACAAAAGGGTGGGTAGAAAGACGATAGAGATTGAATTTTGATGGATCAATGTGTATGATGAGAGTTTGCAAAAATATTCGGGGAAAACCTTAAAATTTAGGAGCAAAAACCCTGAATATTTGGGGGAGAATATTTAAAATTTTAGGGAAAACTAAATCTGGACGGAACTAAATTTTGGAGAACTAAAATTTAAATTTGAGGGAAACTAAATCGGAAGAGAACTAAATTTTATGGAAACTATTTGATGGAACTAAATCCTTTGGGAAGAATTAAATTTTAATTTAAAATTTTAGGAGAACTAAATCTGGAGGGAACTAAAGTTTTAAATTTTAGGGAAACTAAATCTGGAGTGAACTAAAATTTGGTAGAACTAAATTGTTTGGTGGAACTAAATTCTCTTGTGGAATTAAATTTTTGTTTGAATATGATTAAATTTTTTTGTTGGATGGAATATTTTGAAGGTGACTGCAAATTTTATTGTAGGAATTTTGAAGAAGTTTCAAATTTTTTTTGGGGGAAAGTTTGAACGAGTTAAAATTTTTCGATGGAACCAAATTCTTTGGGGAGAACTAAATTTTAATTTAAACTTTTGGGAGATTTAAATAATACATAAAACTAAAATTATAAATTTTAGGTGGGACTAAATCTTGAGGGAACTAAACTTTGTTGGTAACTAAATTTTTTTTTTTGGGGAACTAAAGTCTCTGGGTATGGTTAAAAAAATTTGTTAGGTGGGAATAGTTTGAATGTGGCTGCAAATTTTTTGGAGGGATTTTGACAAGGCTGCAAATTTTTTAGGGAAGGTGGAAATTTAGAATGTGTTGAAATTTTTCAGGAAATATTTTGAATGCTCCATGACATATAGTCGCATATAGTCATGGGTTATGACTAGTTGTGTTACATATGGTGCTATTAAATTAAGATCCTTGTTATACGAAGATGAACCTAATGAAAAAACTATACATATATGCATAAATATGTATATATGGTCAATGTTGAAAAAGGCCTGTTGTGGCCCTAGCAGCCTTGCCTTACATTGAGGTGGTTGGGTATGGCGGCCTACCACCACAAACTTTAGTGTTTGTCGCCATGCTCAACATGGCATGCTAGGCACTTTGCATGGCGGGCTGACCGCATAGCCTGCCATGCTGAGCACAACGACCAACACTAAAGTTTGTGGTGGTAGGCCACCACAAAAATAATTATGTTTGGGTTATGGTTGTAGGGTGTTGGGCTGGGTTATGTTAAGCAGTGCCGATAATTTTTTCTTTTTACTTTCTCTTCTTCCTACTCCTTTTCATCCTCTAGCACTTGCAATCTATAGCTTGCTGCTGGCAGTAGATGATGTTGGTAGATGATGTTGCTGGTTGCATGGACTAGGGGGAGGGCATAATGAATAAGAATAGACAATTTTTTTAAAAATACCATTGCCTCATTATGGCCCCGTCATGGCGGTATGCCCCATGATGGCCCCTCGCCGACACGCCGACACGTTGGCATTTGTAATATTGTACATTTCTACGTTTTGTGCTTGGAGTTGGATAATTTTCGTGTCCAACACCTTATGTCCATGTCGGAGTATGAGTCTCATTAGTGTGTCTCCAACTCGTCGAATGAAACCATTAAAATTGTTCTATATAAATAAGCTTGTGGGATTCATCAGTGTAATCCATTGTTAGACAATAAATGTGATTCCCTTAGCATTTTAGTCATGCTTTGGAGAAACATTACTACATTTGTTGCTTTGGTTTGTGGTATAGATTATGTACACATTTTGAGCAGTACACATTAAGACGGAGATAGGCTTAATTGGGTTGATATTGGGGCCATGGTATACTTTGGTGCATTATCTTTTGTATGTATTGTCTCACACACATGTATACACACATAGATACACATGCATGCACACATTTGAAGACACTTAAGATTGGGTATTGATGTTACTAGATTGTAAAAATCAGATTGTAAAAATCAACCACTTAATTTAAGGTAACAAGTCTAATTAAACTAACCAATTAAAGTTTAAAGACATGCTTTCAAGCTACTGGCATGGGTCTTGAATGCCAAAAACTAATTTTTGTAGGGAAAAAGTAAATAATGATGCAATATATGTTCATTGAAATAGCTTAATGAATCAATTAGTCATTACCCTCTACCTGTAAGTGTTGTATCACTGGTCTTGATGATTCAGATTGGGAACACCTTACAAATCAAGTGTAGTGCCATGTGGTAGCTACTGCACACGTACTAGAGGGGGGTGAATAGTACTTAAATTAATCAAGATAGTTATTCCTAATTATTGTGCAAGAAACAAACGCCAATGCGGAATTAAACAACTATCAACAAGAATTAAAACATACGCAAACAAACAATATTACTGGGTTCGGATCCACCCAAGTCTCCCCGACTTGTTCCCGGTGATCCTACGTCCCAACCACCCGGATCCCCTCCGGATACTTGAGTTAGCAACCCTAACTCAAGATTTCCACTATGAAATACTTGTGAACAACCTTCACAAGTCAAATCATACAAAAGACATGTGACTCCCACAAACCGGGATCACAACCTCTCTCACAACCGAGAGACACAATTCAAATACGATTGAAATGAAATAAACTCTTACCTACAAAATCATATGCCTTGAGTATACTTACCAAATTAGGGCAATGATGGATTTTGAGGAAGAGGATGTCACCAAACCCTAGCTTCAAGAAGATGATCAGCAATGGAAGCCTAGGGTGGAGTATGGTGACTAGAATCAAGCTCTTGGCTTGAGAAGCTCACAATGGAGAGAATCTCTCTTGAGGAAGATGGCTCAAAGCGTGAAGGGAGAGATTCTTGTGAGGGAGAGAGAGCTTTGAATTAGCTTGGGAGAGCTCTTCTCTTAGGTCTGAAATTGCTTGGAAATAGGACCTCTAACCCCCTTTCAAACGAATCAGGATTCTATTTAAAGGGGCAAGAGAAATCGAGTTTGAAAGAATCCCAACGGCTCTATTTTGAAGCAGACTAGTCGGTCAAAGAAGGATCACTGACCGACTAGTTCATCAACTAGTCGGTCGGTGATACAACGTAGACCGACTAACGGTAGAACAGCCAAGAAGTCGAAGTACAGGCAAAGACAACTAGTCGGTCTAAGAAGACTTGCCGACCGACTAGTTTCACAACTAGTCGGTCGATGAATGTTTTTTGACCGACTAACGTCGAAAAAGAATAGGCTGACTTCAAGTTGACTTAGTCGGTTTAAGAACAAATGCTGACCGACTAGTTTCTCAACTAGTCGGTCGACAAACATTCTTTGACCGACTAACTCGAAACAGTAGCTCAGGCTGAAAATGACTGTACACAACTAGTCGGTCTAAGAAGGATTACTGACCGACTAGATCGTCATCTAGTCGGTCGGTGACTCTTCTTTGACCGACTAACTGTAGTCATAGAAAGAGCTGAATTAGAGAAGGCAAATTAGTCGGTTCAAGTAGAGTTGCCGACCGACTAGATCGTCATCTAGTCGGTTGGTGACTCTTCTTGAACCAACTAACATGCACAAGAAGCCGAGGGAAGAAGCGATAGGCTTCGGGAAAGTTTCTAATGGCTTCTATGATAATCCTAGCTCTAAGATATGAGCGAAATGAAGATTATAAAGTAAGTCCTACTCAAGGCTTAACATTCTAATCTATGAAGCTAGAAGACTATAAAATAAACCTTACGAGCCGTCTTCAAAGCTTCAATCTTCATTCCTCTTGACTTCAATATTGCTCCTTGAGCTTCAACGAAGCTCCAGGCACACGATCACGCGTATTGAGAAGTCTTGAGACGTCGCTGTTGATGTACGTGGTATTTTGGCGACGATCTCCATAACTGCGCTCACAAATAAGTTAGTATACATTATTTATGTTTGCTCATCATCCAAAACCAAATCCGGGGAATCATATCACAACATCAAGTTGGTAAAACTGAATTGTAATTTGAGGAAGATTAGGGTGAACTAAGTAACAGTGCTTTAGGGATCCGGGGAAAGGATGTAAGAGGATACCAGAGCTATTCTCGGCCAGATCTAATCTGAAACATTATTGTTGATACCATTGCACAAGGCCCAGATTCCAAACTATAAAAGTGCATTCAACCTGGGATGTGAGGGGTTAGAGGATAAATATAGAGATTCTCAACTTGAATATGACTTCTTAGTTTTGGTCCAGTGCCGGGACTTTATGATGACATTCGAGCCAACTAGGTTCAAATCTAGGCCCATATTTAGAGTGAATTAAAGCAACGATTGCTAGTTTGCCACACAAAAGCCTAGGTTTTGTGCAAAAGAAAAATGTTCAACATGTGTATGACTGCATGAGCAATAGAGGATAAGTATAAATCTGTTTATTCTTGCCAGAACTTTGGTGTAAAGATTGAATTGGTTGGTAGGCTTGGAACCTGTCTGATCAAATGGGATAACCCCTAACAAAGTCTTGAGTTCAAACTTTAAATATCTCCTTACACAATATGTGACTATTGGTGCGCACAGTTTGCTTCATCCAATTTTTGATAAAATTTGTCAACAACCGAACTAGATTTTTCCCCTCTAAACCGGACCACACCAAACCGTCCTTTTGCGGTTTGGGTTGGTTCAGGTTGACCGATTTGAGCTTTCGGTCAGTAAATTTGAACACGTAAATTGCTTTAGAATCTAGAGAAATAAGATGCCCAAATTAATCATACCAACTGAATCAAATCTAGAGAAACAAAAAAGGTTCAAAATTTTTAGCAAATTTTTAAGGTGTAACAGAGATACACATCGGAAGAAATGCCATTAAACTAAAGTTTAGTTCATTGTGTGAACAAACACAAAGAAACCTAACCAAACAAAATCCTGTTTGAATTGCCGAATTGTAAGGCTAAAATCCACTACACCAATTTAATCATATTTGTAAATTTCATAATTCAACAGAAATTAATACTGCATTCCTCCTCAAAAATGCATCTTAACTGAGCATAATCCTTCCGGACTGCAGCAACATCCATTGAATCAACCCAATTGAATCTGAAAAAATTAAAAACAATTCAATTTTTTTATTAAATTCACCGTACAATGGAAATCACAGCAGCACATAAAAGAAATAGATATAGAAGAATAAAAAAGTAGGACATAAGTGAACGACCGAGTTTGAAGCGGACATGTGAGGGATAGATCCAGAGATGAATAGTGAGGAGATAGAAAGTACGAAGCCCTAGATATGTGTGGTCCGTTGATGTTGTAGACTTGTTATATAGAGATCACCTCCTCATCAAAGAGAGGTCAATCTCATCAATCTCGGTGATTAAGTCGTCATTGCTGGTTTGGGAATTTTTGGGGGAGTTTGTAATGGAGAGGAAGAGAGTAAGATATTAGATATATAATTGCATACGGATTTGAGATGGGCTAGGATCACGTGCTTTCGAAATAAAATGAAAGAGTTTTTAGGCTTTGGGCTCTCAGCTCTTTACAAATAAATGAGGGGAAAAAAGAAGAGAAATTGGTTTTATGGTTCGGTTTGGTTCAGCACAATCTGAACCGGAACGAACCAATCTTTTTCTTAACCCAAACCGAACTGTCTAGTTCGGATTCATTTGGACCTGTTCGAACCATGAATTGCTCACCCAGTATATGACTGGTCATGCACATTGTAGCTTTTTTTTAACCTAAAATAGTAAGTACCTAAATGTGGCTAATTTTTCCACTTTCCAGTTGATGCGATGCTCACCTTGCCACATATTGTGTTGGGCCCAAGCAATCTCATCCTTTATTTAAACATGAGACATGAGTTTTTAAGATTAACCGTCAAAACAAAACAAAAACAAAATAAAATGGGGAAAGAGTTGAAACACTTGAGCAGTAGTATCAAGAAACTCACCCTCCATTCAAACTTCATTGTGTTCTTACATAATTTAACTCATAATTAATCAATCAAAGAAAAGTCTGATCCACTCATCCACCAAAAGTATATCAGTTTTGGTTTCAACTTGTCATTACTTGTCCACCAGTTTTTTTTCCGGTCATGTAACCACCTTGCTACATTTTGTTCATGAAGGTGTTGGTGAAGACTACTGGACTAACCAACCTTTTTCAAATAAATGAGAAATTGAAAGCGGTTGTAGAAACAATAGAAAAGTAATTTAACATATATGAAACACTAGATCCATAGGCACATAAGATGAGATAGATCTGAAATTCCATACTCTATTGAATCTGTCATTTGAAACTTACATGCAATAGGTGGAAGTGGCTCATAACCAGCTTCCTTGATGCAAATTTTGTTAGCTATGGCTTCAGATCAGTTAGCACTTGTTTTGGATTAGCATTAATAGGCAGTGATCTGACTTGAGGTTGCTTCATTTTCATGTCTTCAGCAGTGTCCTGTTAGTCTGAGTATAAGCAATGCAAACAAAGGAGATGGTTGCATGAACTCTCTTCAATGAATTTCATGATCAGATCAAAGACACCATTAAGGTTTCACAGTCAGAGAAAGAACCCTAGCTTAAAGCAGGTTTTAGCATCCATCAAGCTTTTTCTCTATGATTGTACCCTCACTTCAAGCCAACAATTAATTATTTCTATTTCGGAAAATGACTGCGATATAATGAGCAAATAGCCCCGTGAGGCTCTGATACCATTTTAGTTTTTTTTTTTTTTTTTTTTGGTGGGGGGGGGGGAGGGGGAGCGAAAAAAGATATGTTAGAGAAGGGGTTGGGGCATCTAAACTTGGGACATCAGTTTCAACAAACTCCACTCTTTATTCATACTATTCATACTCCATCATAAATTTTTATCCATTATTCAGCCTTCTCTTAATAAATTAATTAATTAATGAGAACAAACTCTTATCCACCCAAATCTACATCAAGGATCCACATCTAGAAAGACAAATTATTTTCAGCATCCAAATCTTCTTGTGTGTAGCAAGGGGGACTGCTGGCCCTTCTCTTTTTGGTAATCCAAGCGTCTTATGCTTAGGGTATCAAATTGAAGGCCCAAGTAACAAAAAGGCTATAATGCTATGTCAGATAACTACTTTGCCCAAAACCATAACCTTATGATTCGTGGGCAAATGATGCATGCCAATCCACATCAGTAGATAACACCTCCCTCTCCTTGCGAAAAAATAAACAAAAAATCATGAACCTTCGGATTACATGGAAAGTCCTGTTGCAGAGTGATGATTTGCTGGACAAGGCAGAAAATCCTAGTGTAAATAAGCATGCTTCACGTTGATGGTGGCGGCGATGTCTGAACCGGGAACCTCTTGCAACCTGATGATGTGCGGCCTGGGTCAGGAATTGTTATCTGATAGTGCATATCAAGCATTTCAACAATTAACTTGATTCCAGTCAACTTCAATTGCTTGATATCAGCCTTTTCAAAATTAGGTCATTTCTTTGACTTAATGAACTATGGCGTGACAGATATGGTCGCCTTATGCCATGCCATGTCACCATGGACCAGTTTTCTTTTCTTGTGCATTATGGAAGTTTGATGTCACGCTTGGTTTATTGAGTAGTTCTATTGTGACTTTTTAGCATCTTCCGACATCAAAAAATGTTTATGGTGTGCAATCTTTTGTGTCAATGCAATCCCTGGGTTAGGGATTGTTGTCTGATAATGCATATCAAGCATTTCAACAGTTAACTTGATTCTAGTTCAACTTCAATTGCTTGATATCATCCTTTTATGATTCGGGCAATTCTTCAACTTCATGAACTATGGCGTGACAGATATGGTCCCCTTATGCCATGCAATGCAACCATGCACCAGTTTTCTTTTCTTGTGCATTATGGCTGTTTGATGACATGCTTGGTTTATTGAGAAGTTCTCTTGTGACTTTTTAAAGCATCTTCCGAAATCAAGAAGTGTTTATGGTGCAAGCTTTTGTGTCAATGCAATTTCTCTTTAGGTAACTGCAACTGTTTCCTTCTATGTGCATCTGACCATTTATTGCAATTTAGACCGTAACTGATTTCATTCTGCCATTAGAACACGAAAATTCTGCAATCCAAAGTGCATCTGAACATTTATTGCAATTTAGCCCGTAACTGATTTTATTCTGCCATTAGAACACGAAAATTCTGCAATCCAAAGTGAAAGCCCCACCCCCACCCCCCACCCCCCCCCCCCCCCCCCCCAAAAAAAAAAAAAAAAAAACAAAAAAAAAACCAGGCGAAGAAAAAAAAGCCCCCCAAAAAATGAAACTCTTTCATTAATGGTGCATACTTCTGTGTTTTGTATGTCAATTGAATGTTAGCCCTGGGCACTTGTAACTTTAAGACAACCTTTGGTCCTTGAAGAATTGGTTAGCACATGACTATGATTGGGACCTGGGTGTTGATTCCTTTCTCTATTTGATTTGTATGTTGGCATGTTGATGGCATGTTGACTGGACTAGTTTCCCACAGTTCATGTATTAGGGATATAAGTCAGCTATACATACTCATGCGGTACGACTCGCTTACAAAATGCATCATAATCAATTGATTTCCTTTCTCTAAGATTGATAATTAATGATACTTGGAATGCATTGTAGGATAAAGCTACGTCGGGAAAGCAGGGGCTGGGCATCAAGGATCAACCCAAGAAGGTAGCAGGCTGCTACTGGAAGGGGAAAAAGACATGTTTCAGTGAAAGCGATGGTGAAGTCTCTACTGATTCTGATCGTTCTGCAAAACGGAAAAGAACCAAGGATGTAGATACAGAAATGAATCCTGAACCAAAGACTAAGCTCAAAAAGTTGTGTAAACGGCTTCTTCGTCAGGTTCAAACTCAATCATAGCATCTTACTTCTAGTTGACATCGAATGCTCTTAATTACAACATATTGTTGCTTGTCAGATATTTAGTTGACTGTAATGTTTTCAGGTCCCTTCTCAAACATTGAAGTTGAAGAAGCTTAAATTACTTGTGGAGGCACAGTCAGGACCTGTTTTCGCCAACTTTTCATCGAAGTCTGAAGCTCTTTCTTACTTAAAACAAAAGGTATTTTCATAATTTATATCACTTGAATCATTGTAGTAATGATATTATGAATTCTTATAACTGTTATATATACCTCCCATACTAGTTAGTCTTTAGGCGTCTTACTTAGAATGCTTTCTCACGTCTTAACCTGAATCATGTGGATCTTTGTCCCTCTAAAATTCAAATACCAGAATGGCTGACCAATATGCTTAACTCCAAGATCCCGTTTGATTTCACAGAAAACTCGTGGCTGACCTTCCTATTTCTCATGGCTTCGGGCTGTCAATGTAGCTATTATTTGGTGCTGAAGACCTTGGGTATGATGTCCACATTTTTTATTGTGTGGTCGCTATAAATTCCAGTCCCAACCAATCACTCCAATTGATGATTGGCTTCGTGCATTTTGATACTGATACGATCCGGTAGATCGTATAAGCAAATCGATAAATTTAAAAGTGGAAAATGGAAAAGGTGGACTTTTTATAGAATAGAAATGCGAAGAACTACAAATAAAGTGGGTTTCTTTCGAGAAGAAACCCTATCTCCTAGCTTTGAATGTCGGATCAAAGCCTAAGAACCTTCTCTACGATGCCTAATAAGTTTCTTCACAAATCAAGCATGAAAACAAAAGAAGACGGCTAGTCCTAATATATAGAAAAGAGGGGATTTACTAATCTAGTCTGAAAAGACTAGAATATCCCTAGAGCCACTAAACCCACTACGCGATGACCCCGCGCCTCCTACGCTTCACGTAAGTCACGATAGGTGGTCCCGCATCCTCGGTAGACGGTGGGGTGGGTGCATCCGCATCAATACACCCTCTAAAAGAGCCACCTTGTCCTCAAGGTGGAAATCTGGGAACTGCTCTCGGACCACGTCATATGCCTCCCACGTGGCGTCACAGTCGGGTAGGCCCACCCAGTAGATCAGCACCTCCCTTCGCCGACCCGGTCCCTGACGAACTGCCTGCACATCCAGAGGCTCCAACAGTACCTCCATGTCCTCAGTAAGTGTAGGTGGCAGAGCAGACGACACTGACTGGTCCCCGACCGCCCGCTGAAGCTGCGACACGTGGAACATCGGATGTATCGTAGAAGATGGTGGCAGGCGCAGCCTGTATGCCACCTGTCCAATCTTGGCCGCAATCTGGTAGGGGCCGTAGTAGCGAGCTGTCAACTTCTCATTCTGCCTCTGAGCTAACGTCTTCTGCCTGTAGGGTCGCAACTTGAGATATACCATATCTTCCTCCTGAAAGTGGACGTCCCGCCGATGACCATCTTCCTGGGTCTTCTTCACCTGCTGAGCCCTCAAAAGATGTCTCCACAGCTCCTCCAACATAGCATCCCTCTCCCCTATATAAGCCTCCACCTGTGACACCGGCGTCTGTCGCCGAAGCGAAGCAAGAACGGTGGATCTCGCCCGTAGAGGATCCTGAATGGGGTCGTCCCCGCTGCAGAGTGGTACGATGTGTTGTACCAATACTACGCCCACGCAAACCACCTGTGCCACTGTCGAGACGTCTCCGAAACGAAGCACCGCAGATAAGTCTCTATAGAGCGGTTCACCACCTCCGCCTGGCCGTCCGTCTGTGGGTGGTAGGCCGTACTCTTCTTAAGTACCGTACCCTGTACCCTGAAGAGCTCCTTCCAAAACCAGCTCATGAAGACTTGGTCCCTGTCGGACACTATGGACGCCGGTACCCTGTGCAAGCGTATCACCTCCGAGTGAACGCTGTGGCCACCGAGACTGCGGTATAAGGATGCCTCAATGGTATGAAATGGGCATACTTACTCAATCGGTCTACTACAACGAAGACCACCGTATATCCCTCTGAACGGGGCAACCCGTCAATGAAGTCCATCGTGACCTCCTCCCAGACCCTCTCTGGCAACTCTAACGGCTGTAACAGACCTGCTGGTGCCATGGCCATATACTTGTGACGCTGGCAGACGTCACAAGCTGCTACTAACTGGGCAACACTCCTCCGCATCCCGGGCCAATACACCTCTCTAGCCATCCTCTGGTACGTCTGCTGTACCCCTGAATGGCCTCTAGTCACCGAGCCATGAAACTCCTGAAACAGGGCCGGTATAAATACTGAGGTCCGCGGTAGCACTAACCTCCCCTGATAAAGCAGTCTGCGCCCTTGCAAGGAATACCCTGTTGGCCCCTCCTTTCCCTGCCGCAACAACTCGCGGATCTGCCCCGGCTCATCGTCACTCTCCGCCTCCTGCAACATGGGCTCCCAGTCCAGCCACATCGGTCGCGATAGAGCCCTCAAGTCCACGCTCTCCTCCCGGCGAGACAAGGCATCAACAGCCTTGTTCTCCAAACCCGGCCTGTACTCGATGTCGAATCAGTACCCCACCAGTTTGGACAACCAACGCTGGTGCTCCTCAGTAACCAACCTCTGCTCTAAAAGGTACTTGAGGCTCCGCTGATCCGTCCTAACCACGAACTTCCTCCCCAACAAATAGGGCCGCCACTTCATCACCGCGAAGACAATGGCCATCAGCTCCCCTTCATATACTGACTTCAGTCGTGCTCTAGCAGACACCACCTGATTGAAGTAGGCTATGGGCCGTCCCTCTTGCATAAGCACCGCCCCAATACATATCCCGACGCCTCGGTCTCCACCATAAAGGATATGCTGAAGTCTGGTAAAGCAAGCACTGGCGCCGTCGTCATTGCCACCTTCAAGGCCTCAAAAGCCTTGGTGGCCTCCCCCCAATGGAATCCGTCCTTGAGCTGTTCTGTAAGGGGCCAGGCTCTGGTGCTGTACACATTAACGATCTTTCGGTAGTTGCCCGTCAGACCCAAAAATCCATGAAGAGCTCGTAGTGTAGTAGGCACCGGCCAATCCAACATAGCCGCTATCTTTGATCTGTGGCATCCACCCCTCCGCCGAAACAACATGCCACAGGTACTCGATCCCTGCCTGGCCGAAGCTGCACTTCTTCCGGTTGGTGAACAACTGATGCGCCATCAACTTTCGGAAGACCACCTCCAAGTGGTCCAAATGCTCCACCATGCTCCTGCTGTAGACGAGAATATCGTCAAAGAAAACAAGAATGAACCTCCGCAGGAACAGCTGGAAGACCATGTTCATCAAGGCCTGAAAAGTCGAGGGAGCATTCTTCAAGTCGAACGGCATGACTCGGAACTCTTAATGCCCCTCGTGGGTGCGGAAGGCAGTCTTCGACACGTCCTCTGGCCGCATCTGGATCTGGTGGTATCCTGCCCTCAAGTCAATCTTCGAAAAGATCGCCGCTCTATGTAGCTCGTCCAGCAGCTCGTCGATTACCGGAATGAGAAACTTGTCAGCGACGGTTTTCTTATTCAGTGCCCGGTAATCGACACAGAATTTCCACCTCCCGTCCTTCTTAACCATCAAAACTGGGCTCGAAAAAGGACTCACACTTGGCTGGATTATCCCAGCCTGCAGCATCTCCTACACCATCCTCTCAATCTCGTCCTTCTGTACATGCGGGTATCAGTACGGTCGCACACTCACCGGTGCTGCTCCATCACGCAATACAATTGCGTGCTCGTGTCCTCTGGACGGTGGTAGACCCTGCAGGTCCTGAAAGACCTCCTGGTACTGCTCTAGCACATGCTCAACCTCCACTGCGGTCTCATCCCGCTGCTTCTCCCCCTAAGCTGTCATCTCCTGATACTCCACCAGGAACCCTTCTCCCTCGTTCCGCAACGCCCGAGTGATGGCCTTGAAGGACACTAATGAAAAACAAAGGGTCGGGTCCCTTGTTAACACGACGGTCCGCTCCCCATCCTGGAACTCCATCCTCAGAAGCTTCCAGTTAACCTTCATCTCCCCCAACTTCTTCAGCCACTACACCCCCAGTATGGTATCCACGTTGCCCAACTCCAATGGCAAGAAGTCCTCCACTACCTGTATGCCCTGCAATGTCAGGCACACCCCCTTGCACAGCCCCTTGCTTTCCTCCATCTTTCCTGTCCCCATCAACACCGTAAACCTCTCCATCGTACTCAGCTCTAACCCATGACGCTCTACAATCTTCCCAGAGATGAAGTTGTGAGTCGCCCCGCTGTCAATGAGTACGGTCACTGCCTGCTCCGCCAACAGCCCTGACAACTTCATGGTATGATTCTGCGTGAATCCTATCACGGAGTTTAAGGACACCTCCGCCACGTCCATGTGGACATGCACCTTGCTCTCCTCCGCCAACAGCCCTGCAGCAACTTGCTCGCACATCGGTGACCGGGACTAAACTTCTCGTCGCACTTGAAACTTAGGCCTGCAGCTCGCTTCGCTCTCATGTCGGCCTCAGTAAATCGCCGACCAGGCACCACTGGTCGGGCCTCCCCTCTCTTCTCCCCCGCGGCTTCTGGTGCTACGGAGGTCCACCTGGGTGGTGCTGGTGTCGGCTGACTGCGCTGGCCCTGGCCTCCCCAAGTCCCTCGGATGCGCCTCTCCTCCGCATGCTTCTCCTCCGCCTTGTGGGACAAGCGAAGTACGTCCTCCAAGGTCCCCAGGCTCTGCATCCGCAACTCAGCCCGTATAGAGGGTTTCAGCCTCCTCATGAAGTTTCCGATCATAACCTCATCTGTCACCTCCTTCACCCTGCTGTTAAGCATCTCAAATCTCTCAACGTAGTCTCTCACTGTCCCCTCCTGTCTCAGGGCAGACAGCTGCTCGTAGAAATTTTCTCGTACTGTCTCCTGGAACCGATCCACGATCAGTGTTGACAGCTCCTCCCAAGTGCGAAAAGGGGTCCGTGCTATCTTCCACCAGTACCATGCTAGTGCCTTCCCCTCAAAATAAATCCCGATGGCCTTCAAGACCTCCTGCTCCGTCAGTCTCATCACCTGAAAATATCGCTCCGCTCGATATATCCATCCGTCTGGATCTGTGCCATCAAAGGTCGGCATCTTCAGCCTCATCAACCGTCGATCCGCGTTGATGTCACCCTGCTGCCCCTATCTCCGCCACGGTCACCTCTCCAGCCCAATCCGCCACCACGGGTCTCCGTCGGGCCTCCCTCGTCAACCCCGTACATCTCCTCAGGCCAACCAGACCTCTCCCACGCCTCGGGCTGGTAGTAGTGTCCTGGAAACTCAGGTAGTCGTGTAGAAACGGGCCTCGGCCCAAGATGGGTAGTCTCCGTTCTCCAAAATTGGCCCGCAGGGGCCCCAATAGCTGCTCCCGAGTCCCAACCGCCTCCAACCGTCCCCGACGTTCCCCCAGAGTGGGGGTACGAACCCCGCCACACCCCCAAATGGGCGTGAAGGGTTCGCCGGGCCCCCAGGAGGAGCGGCCCAGCCTGCCGGGCCCTTAGGAGGGGCGGCCCGCCAATCCGCACCCCCGGATGGGGGTGCCGCATCTCCCGCACCCCCGGATGGGGGTGCCGCCTGCTCCGCGCCCCCGCAGGAGGGCGCCGAGGCCACTGGGAGGCCCGGCGGCTTCGCCCAGGCCTGGGTTGGGCCGCCGACCCCATGACAGGCCCTATCGGGCCTGTCGCAGGTTGAACAGATCCGCGGGGGTCTGTGTTTGTAAAACAGACCCGCACGGGTCTAGGGCAGGCCGCGTCGACCCCCTTGGGTCCCCTGAGTCGTTGCCTTGAGGTGGAAGCTCCGTCGCCGTCCGTGCTTGCTCTAGGGGGCTGATTCGAGGGTAGAATCTCCCTCCTCTTGGATTTCCTTGCCCTGATCTCCTTCTTTCGCCATCGTTAGGGCTTGTATCATTGTAATCATCGTCGACATTGCCTCCTTCAGATCTGAATTCGATCTCTTCAATTCTTGGAGATCACGACCTTGTTGCGTGGCGTCCTTTCTCATGTCCCGGAGTTCTATATGGATGTCCTCTTGTGAATGGGCGTGATCCTTGATGGAATCCCACACCGTTTTCTTCAATCACTCGAACCGTTCTTCGATCTCACGATTGAGATCCTCCCGAAGCCCTTGAATCTTCTCATCGATCAAATCCGCCTTCGATCTAGTACTTGTCGCCATCGGATCTCACCGCTCTGATACCAATTTGATATGATCCGGTAAATCGTATAAGCAAATCGATAAATTTAAAAGTGGAAAATGGAAAAGGTTGACTTTTTATAGAATAGAAATGCGAAGAACTACAAATAAAGTGTGTTTCTTTCGAGACGAAATCATATCTCCTAGCTTTGAATGTCGGATCAAAGCATAAGAACCTTCTCTACGATGCCTAACAAGTTTCTTCACAAATCATGCATGAAAACAAAAGAAGACGGCTAGCCCTAATATATAGAAAAGAGAGGATTTACTAATCTAGTCTGAAAAGACTAGAATACCCATAGAGCCACTAAACCCACTACGCGATGACCTCGTGCCTCCTACGCCTCACGTAAGTCACGATAGGTGGTCCCGCATCCTCGGCAGACGGTGGGGTGGGTGCGTCCGCATCAGATACATCTATCATAAGATCTGTGTACAAAGATTTGGATTGTTTAAAGCCTTCTAACATATACTTAAAGTGTCCCTAAAATGGATGGCTTTCAAGTTATCTGGAAATGTACCAATATTGGAATTGGTTGATTTGTAGTTTTAGGGTTCAAAATAATTTAATTTCTTTTGGGTTATATTTTTTGGCATGTTAAAGATGGGCGATATTGATTATTTATTAGATTTCTTAATTCGGCCATTTCACTAAAGGGAGCCATCTCGCCATTTCATTTCGATAGGATCAATTCGAGTGGAGTACATATGCGTATAGAACGCACTTAAATTTAAAATTAGGCAAGCCAAATGAAAACTTCATTTTGTTAGATGTGATGTAACACATTTAAACTACTGAAAATCTAAATATTAAATCATTTAGTCAAGTTTTACCCGTACAAATGTGGTTGCAAAGTCAACATTTCGGAATTGTCATAAAATCGATTAATTTAGCAAAACTTGATTTGAATTTTCATTTATAAATAGTTAAGACATTAGATCACATCTAACAGAACAAATTTATTGTTTGATTTTAAATTTGAGTGGGTTGGATTTACATATATGATCCACTCGAATGGATTCTATTCAACACATGCACACACACATATGAATTGGATCACAAATTTTCGTTTATTTTTTGAACGAAAACTTAACGCCACAAATAAGAAATGATGAATTTCATTAAATGCCTGTAAATTATAATATTAGCGGAAGCTACTTATAAAAAATATTCTTGTTCTATTGGTATATTGATACTAACATCCTTGTCTTAGTATAATTTCTACGAATATCATAGTTCAATGATGTTTAGTGACATATCAACTATAGTACATGGTGTGTTAGCAGAAGTTATAAAAAAATTATAGACTTAAATCGTAAATTCATTCCATTGGATATGATCTTGTCCATCTAAGCTATTTACAAATACAATTTCAAAAATAATATTGGTCGGACCATTTTTACATCTGCCTTCACGACCGTAGCTCTATACATGCATCAAGAAGATAACACATCATTCACTTAAAATAAAATTATGGAATGTTGATTTTATTGCCATTTAATACATTGATAAAAAATTCAAATCATTTAAAATTTTATTTCTACATAGTTTAGATGTGTCATATCATATCTAACAGACGGGATTTGTGATTTCGATTCACAATTGTTCTGGTTAAGGCATTAAATTTTTGGCTAAAAATAAGCAGAATTTCAATAGTCTAACACAATCTATACACAAACAGAAAGTGATCTTTTAAGAATGGTTCTTAAACTAATGTTTGTGAGAATTCCATGGTGAGACATCCTATGAATGATCCAAACCATTCATCTTGATCTACACACTTCAATTAGCATAATTATCAAAAGTCAAGTGATATTACGCTTGTTTGCATATGTTTAAATTAGTTCAATAACATCTTTTTTGACGATAAGAAAGGCTTTCTTATATATAGGGTAGTGATATCGTGAGAAAAATTTTCTTAGATGAGAAGGTGAGAAACATCATTATAGCTGTTGGGTTACAATGTATGGCTAAGATTAACGACATTGTAAACGATAAAAGAGGAAATGGAATGGGCTTTAGATAAACTAGTAAATAATTGTACCGATCTTATTCCTTCTCAAATCCCTCGTCTCCTTCGAATCTAAATACAAGTCATGTGCCTCTTATATTGTTCTCTCTTGGATTTCGTGTCTCCTACCTGAACAGTGTCATCTCCTTCCAAAAATGCTCCTTCCAAAAATCACTTTGCTTTCTCCTTTTAAGTTCTTTATTCCATCAATTCCAATTCTACCACTCCCCTTCAACTCTCTTCCCTTTATTTTTCATCTGAAAACTTTCTGTTTGTCTCATCAGTCATATCCATATTCACAACTCCAATATTTAACTTGATGCCACCAAGATCTTCAAAATTTATACATGATCAACCCCAAGAGGCCTTATTTGAACCTTTCTCGCCCATAACACAATTCTCACCTCTTGCACCTGACCTTCCAATGGTCGCATCTTCTGCTCTTCCACATGCTTTTAGGTCTTGCCCAAATCTCCTTTGTCGCGACTCGTCGAACGCAATCCCCTTCTTTTGCTGCGATTAGTTATGGGCCTCACGCTAAATCCCAACACTCTACCACATTTCCCTCCTAGAGAGGTTGATGACGATTCCTGCATGGTCCGCATACTGCTCGGTGAAGAAAAGGAAAGAAAATCATATAAAGATCGGTTCAAGATTTTTTACGCTATTAATAAAATAGAAATCCAGTTTTCTAAACCTTATTCTGTTATAACTTATTTTCCTTCACATTAATTTGACCTTCCATTGTAATCCAATGAGCGATAATGAGTTTTCTTATCGTCTCACATAATAAGCCTTTCTCATCATATCACCGCTTTCTTTATGCATGCATGCATGCATGTGGCCTATAGTGACATTGTAGGCAACATATTGCAGTGTTGTTCTGTTCCATCATTGGAATTGCTTTGAGACTAGTGGATTGACTTTTTACACTAATGTCAAAGCCAATTCAGTGGTGAGAAGGGGCTTACTGTTTACGGTGTCAATACAAGCTATTGCATGCAATGTCATTGTAACCTGTGTTATATACTAGCAAAAACCCGTGCACTTTTGCACAAAAAACACACGCCTCCTCACAGGATGCGGGCCCCATCCGTGAGTAGGTGTTGTGGGTGCGGACCAGCGTTAAAAGGGAGAGAAGAATATGCGTGAGTGAGTGTATTGACTTGGGTGGAAGATGATTTATGAGAGGGTGGTTGTGGGGCCCACAGGGTGAGATGATCAAATCATGGCCACCACTCTACCTACTTGGTTGTCCTAGTTAGAGCTTGCCCATGGGGCAAACTCCATCTTTTGTATAATAGATTAATGGGTCTTGGTAAGATTAAGGGGTTTTCACATAATTAGAATTGTTGTTGCATCTGTAACTATTGATTTGTTCATTATGTAATTTGTTGGATCCACGCCTGTATCCAAATTCACGTAGAAACGCTGGGTCCTTGGGTCTGAACCCAATAATCTTATTTCATTTGTTGTATCCAAATTCAACTTCCTTTCATCATATCTTTTTTTGGAGAAACTAGTAGGAAGTAACATAGGGCCCACTACAAGGCCCGCTGGGCGCCCGGCCTGCAAAAGGCCCATAGAAGTCTACAAATGGAAGAGTAATTAGACTTTGTGAGGCAGCTTTGATGAAAAGTTAAGTTTGGTATAAGTTTGGTATAAGTTTGGTCTTGTTAGGTTTATGCCTTTCCTTAGCACTATGCTCAATTTTTCGCGTCGCTGCTTTAGCAGCTACTAGGAGCCACAAGCATTGTTGATAGTGGTACATTCAAAATATTAACAATGTATTTTTTTGAGTTCTTTCCCTCATGGTTGATACCCGTGCTGTTACGCTATCATCTCACATGGATTTGTATAGATGTTTACTAGATCCCACCTTCAAATATACCTTTGGATTCTTGTTATATGCTTCACGGCTTCTTGTATAGATGATTACTAGATCCCGCATTCAAATCTAGCTATGGATTCTTGTTATATCCTTAAAATAAGTGCAATAAGGTTATATACTAGAAATTCCTAAAGAATACACCAGAAGCACTTTGACACCATTTCTAATAGTGAAAGGAATATACAAAATTGTAGAAATTATCATGCAATAAACCTGAATAGCCATACTGTGGAATTTTGGAGTGCTAATTAGCTATTGATGCGATTAGAGAGAGATGTGCGAGGTCATGTAACTAGCGTGAGGACGGGTTGGTGCTGACCATAAGGCTTAAACCAAGGATCAATGTCGTTATCTCTCTCCATTGGTAATTGACCAACTTACTAGGCATGTTCAAGGTAAGGTTCTATAGCATCAGTTGTTTGCCGGTGGCGAGGTATAGTTGATGACACTAGAGAGGTTTAAGCTAGGTCAAAACATAGATAAAGTTTTATAATCTAAAGGATTCAGGGCAAAATAAGCATGAAGAGAAACAAGAGCATCCATATTCGGGAAAATTCTGTGAATGATTATCATTGTTACTTCGGAGTGGACAGTGAATATTGTAACGGGCGGAAGTGGGATAGCTGAGGATAGCTAACATGAAAAGAAAAGTAGAAATGCTTTAGGTGTATACACGTGCTTTATGAATCAATATGTGGAAAATTTTAAACAATGTCCTGGCAGAGGGATTCCATTTTCTCTTTGGGCATCCCTTCCTGAGAAGAAATATGCCCCTAGCTAGAATGAAGGCTAGAGCTAGTCGTTGCGCGGTGGGTTTTGTGTGTGTGCACGTGTTTTGGCACAAGGGCGGGGGCATTTGATTTTGACATTTTGTGGTTGCAATAGTAGTTAACATTGTCCATGTTGTTTCCTTTTTGAGATAGTTTTAAAAAGACAAATTACATCCCATGCCTATGATGTGGATTTTCAACTTGGCATACAATAGGATAGTTAATTTCAGCATTTATCTCAAGAAAAAGTGAGACAGCTTCTGGAACTTTGGAACTTTTATTGAAAATGACTTTAATTTTGGATAATACTTGTGTTTCAAAGTCATGCATGCACACCTAGATATATTTTTGAGTTGAGAGTCTTGCATTTATTATCGAAAGAGTTGACTGTCTCAGTCTTTTGTAGCAGTGCTTATTAGAACAAAGAGCTGCTGTCGAGTATTATGTTCACAATTAGGATATTTATACAGATATTTGCTTACGGAGATTGACAGTAGTGCCTTTTTGAGTGCAGTTGGAAAGTAGCAGATCATTTCATTTGGAGGGTAAGAAAGTATCTCTTCTTGAAGGAAACTGAAAATTCTTCACCGGATGCGACGCCAGATGTGCTGTATGTTTTGTAGAATTTAATTATAGATGAGGCAAACTTCAGAAACGGCAATTAATTCAGTTTTATTAATATTTTCATGTTATTTTCCCATTTTTATTCATATGTTTATGCATGGTTTCTATGCAAAAACTATTGCCTGTGCGAGGGATGCAATGTCTCCTACTTGCAAGAAGGAATTTTTGTGAATGATTATGTGATGGTTTGGAAACTAGCCCAACATTTGTTCATCTAGTTATATATATGGGATTGGTGTTGGACTGAGGTCCTGAATATTGGAAGATTACGCCTGTGAAACTTCATCGGTGTTAAATTGTCAATTTTTCCCTCAAGTGTACAAGCTTCTATATGTGCTTGTACTCGTGAGGTCCCACCTGTTTGTGTCTTACACCTGATCCAGTGGATCAGGTGCCATCTGATAGACATAAATCCCATTCATAAATGGCAAAATTTTCTTGGGTGTTTGAAATTAGAATTTTTTATAATTAAGGAAATCATTTTGTTGTTTAAAGTTTTGATCACCCTAAAAACTTAAGGGTATGTTTGGATTGTGGAGATTTTTTCTAATCAAAACAATTGATTTTGTCGTCGAGGTCCAAACGATGCAAAATTAGTGATCACATTACAAAAGAAGACGTAGCGTAAAAGAGGAGGAAAAAAGATGCATTGGTAAATTGGTAAATTGAAGATACCACAATGGTATAAATGTCACATTACAAAAGAAGACACTGTTTCATGTAGCGTAAAAGAGGAGGAAAAAAGATGTGTTGGTAAATTGGTAAATCGAAGGTACCACAATGTCATAAATAGGTCATGTTTTTGTCATATGATAATATTATCTGACGAAATATCGTAACTGTTGTGAAGGTGGCGGCTACTGGACCTGTAGCCATATATTTATAGGAAAAGTTTACATAATGTGTGGATACCCTAGCCCTATGTGTGCTTCACATAGGCCTACAAAAGGCCATTCATAACACTTCCCTTTATTCATCTATCATTGTAAGCTTGGTATATGAATACTTCAGGATTCATAAAGCTTATCTGATCATAATGATTTGGATACTTCTGGATCCTAAGTTAGGAGGTCTTGCATCATTAAAACCTTTGACTATGGAAAACCCAGTGGGAAAAAACCAATAGCTAAGGAAAAAGAGTACAAGTCTCCTTAACTTCTCTTGATCGGTGGATATCACTAGGGGTGGATACTTCTGGATGCAGTGTTAATGTGGTTGCATCGTTAAAACCTTTGGCTATGGAAAAGCCAGTGGGAAAAACCAATAGCTAAAGGAAAAAGAGTACAACTCAACATTTAACTCCTCCCTGTTGTGTGCAAGCTTCAGGCTTGTAAGTCTCTCAACTGTCTCATCCCAATTCTTTTTACAAGATTCCTAAAAGTACATCGAGGTAATGCTTTAGTAAACAATTCTACTAAGTTGTTGCAAGACTGGATTTGCTGAATGTCGATCTGTTTGTCCTCATGTAGTTCGTGCATCCAGAAGAGCTTAGGGGAGATGTGCTTCGTCATGTCATCCTTGATGTAACCACCTCGTAGTTGAGCTATGCAGGCTGCATTGTCTTCGAACATGGTGGTTGATTCCAGGTCGCCCGTCTTCTGGACGGTCGTCACTATGATGTGGTGAATGACTGAACGTAACCAAAAACATTCTCTGCTAGCATCATGGATCGCAATGAGTTCAGAGTGATTGGATGTGGTTGTTGTCGTGGTCTGCTTCACAGATCTCCATGAAATGGCCGTCACACCGTAGGTGAACACGAACCCAGTCTGTGACTTTTCGGCGTGAGAGTCTGACCTGTAACCTGCATTTGCATAACCAATCAAGTTGGAGGATACACCTTTCTGGTAATATAATCTCAGATCAATTGACCCTTGGAGGTAGCGCAGAAGGTGCTTAACTCCGTTCCGGTGACGTTTTGTGGGCGCTGCACTGTATCTGGCTAGTAGGTTTACTGCGAACGCTATATCGGGGCGCATGCAGTTTGCTAGATAGAGGAGTGCTCCAATGTCACTTATGTAAGATACTTCAGGACCAAGTGTTTCCTCCCACTCTTCCAGCGGACAGAAGGGATCTTTATTTACATCTAATGATCAGATGACCATTGGTGTACTCAGCGAACGACATTTGTCCATTTGGAATTTTTTCAGCAATTTCCGTGTATAAGTGGATTGATGCAACAAAATTCCACCGCTGAGGTGTTCAATCTGTAAGCCAAGACATTATTTGGTCTTGCCAAGGTCTTTCATCTCAAAAGTATTTGTAAGGCTGTTAGATATATCAGCTATCTCTTCAGGAGATCCTATGAGATTTAAATCGTCTACGTAGACGACAATTATTACAAATCCTGTTCCATTTGCTCTTATAAAGGTGCAATGGCGGACTTCATTATTGGTGAATTCTTGTTGTACACATTCTTTCCAATTGTTTTAGACCATGCAATGATCTTTGTAGCTTAACAGAATAGACGTTCCGAGGTCTATCTTTCATTTTTGTTGGTAATTTATAATCATTAGGAAGTTTCATATAGATATCTTTATCTATATTATCATATAAGTATGCAGTCTCAACGTCCATGAGCTGCATATCTAGGCCTTCCGTAGCTGTTAAGCTTATTATGAATCGGAAAGTGATCGCATCCATAACCGGGGAATATGTCTCTTCATAATTTATTCTCGGTCGTTGGGAAAAACCATGTGCTACATGGCGTGCTTTGTAGTGTACGACTTGATTATTTTCATTTCTCTTTCTTACTAATACACATTTATATCCCACAAGTTTTACACCTTTTGGTGTTGGAATTACTGGTCCAAATACTTTGCGTTTCAAGAGTGAGTCTAGCTCTACTCCTATTGCCTCGTTCCATTTTGGTCAATCCTCTCTGCATTTACATTCTGCTAGAGAGTGTGAATCGATATCATCGTCGTATTCAGAGACGTGAATGGCAATATCGAACACAAAGTCGTCATCGATGATAGTGCATTTTCTGTCCAATACCTCTCTAGTACGGTCATAATTTAATGATATTTCTCCTGTGTTTTCCTCTTCTGTAGAATGAAGGAGTGGAGATGTATTTGGGCTGAGCTCAGCATCATGTGGTGGTATCGTTATATTTTCTCCAATAGTTTTTCTCTTTCGAGGAAACTTATCCTTGGAGCCTGGGGGTCGTCCTCTCTTTTGTTGAGGTACGGCCGCTTTTGCTGCAGGTGGATTGCATCCATCTTTGGATATGTCAATCCTAGCTGGCATGTTTATAGCAGGGACGCGTGATCTGACAATTTTCTGGTTGTCAGTGAATTTATCTGGTAGTATATGAACTGTGTTCTGTATTTGGAGGATCTTCATGATCTCACCCTCACATTGGTTTGTACGCGGATCAAAGTGGGACAAAGTCTTGGTATCCCATGAAATTTTCTCTGAAGCTTCAGGCTTCTTAGAATTTAAGCCTAGTTTGGAAAAAGTATTTTCGTCAAACTCACAGTCTTCAAGACGTGCCTTAAAAGTGTCCCTCGTTAGGGGTTCCAGATATCTAATTATCGAGGGTGAGTCAAACCCTACGTATATACCTAGACGACGTTGAGGACCCATCTTTGTCCTCTGTGGTGGTGTAATGGGAATATAGAATGCGCATCCAAATATCCTCAAGTGAGATATATTTGGTGGAGTTCCATATGCGAGTTACATTGGAGAACATATTTTACTTCCAGATGGTCTTATCCTTATTAGTGATGCAGCATGCAAAATTGCATGTCTCCATACAGTTATAGGCAACTGAGATTGCATTAGCAATAGACGAGCGATCAATTGTAGTCTCTTTATAAGAGATTCAGCTAACCCGTTCTGGGTGTGAACATGAGCTACGAGATGTTCAACTTCAATGCCAGTTGCTTGGCAGTAGTCTTGAAAGACTTGTGATGTAAATTTCCACAGCATTATCCATACGTATTTTCTTAATCTGATTGTCTGGGAAATGTGCCAGCACCTTAATGATTTGTGCCAGTAGCTCTACAAAAGCTAAGTTGCGGGTGGACAGTAGGCACACATATGACCATTTAGGAGATGCGTCTATTAGTACCATAAAGTACCGAAATAGACCACTTGTGGGTGAATATGCCCACAAATGTCTCCATGTATTCTTTCCAGGAAGCTAGGAGACTCTAAGTCCACTTTGAGTGGAGATGGTCTCGTAATCAGTTTTCCTTCGTAATAAGGAGGACAAGGAAAATCACCCTTTGAAGGATCTCCACGGGATTGGGATATGATGCGGTGCATCATTACCGATCTGGCTTGTCCGAGTTTGTTATGACAAAGTAAGAACTCTGGTTGATTTTTGCACTTCTGGTTGCTCAGTTATATTAGCTTCCATTGCTCGAATTTTTGTATGGTAGAGACCTGACAAGAGTCCATTGAAATGCTCAACGATGGTTTTAGCACCGTCTCTTAGATTCGTTACATACAAGTATTCATTATTAGTTATGTCCACCATTTCTAGGTGGTATCCTTTAAGGTGGAAGTCCTTGAAACTTAGTAAGTTTCTATTCGAGCTTGGAGAGAATATAGCATCTTTTATTGAAATTTGTGTATTATTGGGGATCAAAATATTTGCTTCCCCTGATCCTTCTATTATACTTGAGTATTTATGGTGCCATCGTAATTATTAATGCTTAGGAAAAAGCTATTGTCACGAAGGATCGTGTGCGTAGAAGCATTGTCCACTAGGCGTTTATTATCCATCTATATCAAGAAAAAATTGTAGCATAATAAGACATAATAAACTAGTTTATGCTTGACATATTCTGGAAATAACATCATGTTAGCAAAAAGCAAACATATAGGAAAAGGAATTGTTTTCAGTTACATTCAATTTGCTAAAAGAGATAAAATGGAGCATCAGTCTAGGAGGTCATTGTTCGATAAATACTCGGCAGTGAACCGAGGTGGAGCTAGGTCATTATTTTCCACCAAGTTTGTTTCAGCATTAGGCTTCTGGCTAGCTTGGTACAAATCTTGGAGGTGGCATGGAGTACGACAATTTCTGGACCAGTGTCCAGTCATACCACATCTATGGCATTTGACTTTCCAGTCTTTCCTGGGGGCAGATGTCTGGCCGGTGTTCTTATTCTTCCACACAGCTTGCTTTTTCCCCTCATTGTTGTTCTGTTGGGGGATCTCTGGCCTGCTTCTTCATTGCTTTTCCCTAGGGGGTTTGCATTTGTGTTTGTTCTTCTTCTGGGAAGAAATCGTATGTGCCTCAAGCACAGGAGCAGTGCCAACAGGGAGCATGTTATGGGTGGCCAGCAAAAGATCTCTATTTTGTTTTACCATCAGAAGACATGAGAGAAGCTCTAAGTATTTCATGAATTTTCGTTCACAATACTGTTGCATGAGGATGACATCCTTCTCATGGAAGGATGTGTAAGTTTTCTCCAACAAGCGGTCCTCTGTGACTTTTTCACCACACAACTTCAGGCGTGAGGTGAGACTAAAAAATAATTTCGAGTGGTACTCGGCTATGGACTTGAAGTCTTTTAGTCAGATGTTCTCCCATTCATAGCACGCTCAAAGGAGGAAACATCTTTCTGATGTTTGCATCACTCCTCGAGTGCAGACCATAACTTATATGAGTCTTCCACTGTTAGATATTCGGCCTTCAGGGTCCGATCAATGTGGCGTCTGATGTAGATAATGGCTTTCGCCTTATCTATATCAGACGCCTTATCTCTAGGAGCGATGACTTAACTCAAGCCTTGTGAGCGTAGATGGAATTTAATATCCAGTTGCCAGCTCAGGTAATTATTGCTAGTGGCGTCCAAAACATCGAAGTCGACGCTCGCTATCTTTGCCATTTTATCTAAGCGTGTAAATTAGCAACAATTAAATATGTGAAAAATAAATAATTATGTAGTCCAGACATAGATACTTGTTGCGTGGATCGGCTAGTCACTATTTACAAATTACAAACCAACGTCCATATATAGTCCCATTAAAAGAAAAAGAAAAGTACAACTTGGGAACCTATATAGGGCTCCATCTTCTAAAAGTTGGTCTTCTTCTCCATGGGACGTGTACCAGCCCGAGATGTTTACAAATTAATCCTCACAATAATTTCTCTTTAAAAAAGGAAAAATAATGCGAGGAAAATAAAATGGTGACAAATAGCCGATCCAAAACCACAACAAAGTATAAAATATGCATCACAGAACATAGAATATGTAGCATTCATATAATATCATCACATGCATGTAGTTATGCAACAGACATTTAAAGAAAATATCATAAAGATTTAGCATGCTTCATGCATTTAAATGAGTTTATCGCAGATATATAATTATGCTACATGCATTAAAAATATATCAGGAAGATGTAGCATGCTCGAGGCATTTTAAAAAGCGATTCGTATTAAAGGCATGTATGGACTAATAATAAAGGTGAAAATTGGATTAAAAATTTTATACTGTACCCCGTAAAATTCTCGGCGTTCAAATTTGTCCCAAAAACCCTAATTAGGATTTGTTATGTTTTTCATGTATCGTCGGCTGTCAAGGTCGTGAAAAAAAAAGTTTTGCGCAAGTGCGCGTCTGTGGCCTGCGGGGTCGCAGAGATTACCGTTCTAGGGTTTTGGCCTTCGAGGTCGTTTTCCACGAAAAACGTGGTGACACGGGGTGGGGGGGGGTTGCCGACCCCACACATTGAACGCCGTGGGGGGGGGGGGGGGCTGCTAGCCCCCCTGATCTGTGTGTGTGGGTGTGTGTGTGTGTGTGGGGGGGGGGGGGGGGGGGGCTGCCCCCCCGTTTTGCGGTTGATATGGCGGTGGGGGGCGGGGGTTCAGCCTCCCTCTTTTTGTGGTTGTTTATGGCGGCGAGTGGCGAAGGGTTCGCCCCCATTAGGGGTTGCGACGGCGGAGATTTCCACGGAGGGTAGCGAGAAAAACACAAATCCAACAAAAGAACACCTTTTCAAATAAAAAACTATTTTTTGTAGAAAAAATTGATTTTTATTATTGAGATCAATGTTTTCATTGTAAAAATTTGATTTTTATTGTTTAAACATTGATTTTGGTCCAAAGATAAGCAGATCTAAACTATTCTAGGAAAAAATAAGTTTAGATCGAGATTATGTATGATTACCTCTAGATCTATCCTCAGATCTAGCGTCGTTTGACAAAGCCTACGCGTGTAAGATGACGTCCACACTGGTGGATCTACCTCCTCCTTGTCACCCTAGCAAGATTGGATCTTCAGAAATTTTCAGAGAATCATGCTGATAACGTGTTGTGAAGGTGGCTACTACTGAACCTGTAGCCATTTATTTATAGAAAAAGTTTACATAATGGGTGGATACTCAAGCCCTACGTGGGCTTCACATGGGCCTACAAAAGCCCATTCATAACAGTAACTATTAATATCCAATTTTTTATGAAACATTGATGTATTTGAAAGGATCCGGAAAAAGAGGATAATATTTCTAGGCAAGACAATGTAACGTTTTGGGTATTTCATGCAATTGAGTCAAAAAAACATTTTAAGATTGAACTTTGAGAAAGGTGAAGATGTCAACTAATAAGATGGCAACAATGGGATTCTTTTTTTTGGGAGGGGATCTTTTTTTTACAAATGTGAATCCCTCTTAGTGGGGGTTTGATTAACATTTAACTAGATTTTATATCATTTACTAAAAAATGTTACAAATGGTAATTTCAAATTATTTACAAGATTTGAATTACTTATGAGCAAATCCTATGATTTAGTGAACTCTTTTCATGTCAAACATAATTTGATGGCACCAAAGATTTCACATTCTATTCACCCGAATAGGGACTTGTGTTGTCTTTATCTTTAAAGCTCGACATGGAACGAGCTTATGATAGACTGTGGTGTGGCTATTTTGATAAGATGATGGAAACTATTGGGTCTTATTACCCTTCCAAGGAAGTGTGGGCATTAAAGAAATCTCGTTGATTTTTGTTAATGATGTTGTTACTTGGTTTAAATCCATTATGGTCTTGCGACAAGGGTGCCCACTTCTCATCATTTGTTTATTATGGGTTCTGACGTCCTATTTGTTCTGCACAAGAGGCGCATTGTGACGACATGAAAACGTTAATAATATTTTTAGTGTTGTGAATGGATATTACTGAGTTGATTAGGATCACGGCTTATCTTATTGATAAGACAGTACATATTGTATCTTATCTCTGTACACTCCTCCTCTAATATAAATAAAGAGCTGAAGTTCCTCTCCCAGATGATGATTCATAACACGTTATCTGTACGAGTCTCTAAATAAAAATTCCACACAAAAAAACCGATCGTTGCGAAAGCGAAGGAAAGACAGGAGATCCACGCGCGCGTCGTCATCTACCTTCAAACGGGTGTCGTTATCAACGCGTAGGCTTCGTTCAATCGTCACTAGATCTGGAGGACGGATCTAGATGTATTACTCGCTAAAAATCCAATTTTTATCATGCGCATGATCGTTTTATCCATAGATCTCGCAAGATCGAAGTGGAAATAGGGCTAATCGCCCAAATCGACGATTTTTATCGTCTAAAAATCCTGTTTTATCATGTTTTAATCTGATAAATAAAGTAAAAATAATGTTCCTCCCCCGGCATCACCGGCGGCCTTGCCGCCAGCCGCCGTCGTCTTCCCCCGCCCCGAAGGCGGGTTTTCCCTACCCCTCACGGCAGTAATGCCATCGGATTGTCCCAAACCTCCCCTGCCTCGCTGCGGGGGGCCGCCGTAATTATCACCTGACCCCCCTCGCCTGAAAGCGGAGTGGGCTTCTCCGCCGCCCCTGAAGAGGCGTGCTTTTTCCCCCGGTGGCACTGACGGGGGCGACGGCGGCATGACCTAGCCGCCGCTCCCTCTTCTCTCAGAAATAATAAGTGGGCTTCAAGCCCACACAAAAATGAAAAAAAAAGTGAAAAATGCGGGCTTGACGCCCGTAGCCAAGCTGCGGGCCTCAGGCCCGTGGCCAAGAAATTTTCTAAAAGAAAAAAACAGAGAGAATGAAAGGGGGCTGCGGCCTTCAGGCCCGCATGCCGAATTTTCCTTAAAACAGAAAGTAAATAAGTGGGGAAGGGGCTATAAATAATAAATAAATAGGTTTTCAGGTGCCTATAAATCGCAAAAAATTATGATAAAATGTGGGGCTGAAATGGGACATTTTGGGGACTTGTGGGGTCAATTGGGGGAATAAAAAGGAAAACTCTTTCCTTTTCATGAAGACCATGTCAATTTGGGCTCTTTTCAAACTCTTTTGAATAATCCCAACATGCATAACTTTTTGCATTATATGATGCCTTTTTAGGATCATAATTATATGCTCTGCATCATTTTTAAATGGCTTATTCTATGGATAAACTGATATTCTGTTGTGCAATATTAACTCAATAATTAGGAAAACCCCGCAACCGCTCTGTCGTTAGTCACCTAACCTAACGGTGTATGACGTTACCCAGTGGTCCAATAATTGTTAAGTATTCAAATTGTTTATCCTTCTGTGAATATGATGCATGCGATGCCTGTGATGAAAATGTTTGCTGAAAATGTTTAATGAGCACAAATTTTTGCATGGATGTCTAATTGTGGTTTTGGATTGGCTGTTTAAGTCTCACATTTTACTTTTCCTGCACTTTTCTTTTTTTTGAGAGAAATTGTAGTGAGGAAATTATGTAATGTCCAAGACCGACTACTACTTTCCATGAAGACGGAGGTCACACTTAAAGCTGAAGAATTTATAAATGGGACCCACGGGGTTTTCAAAGTTGTAATCTCTTTTTCGCTTTCATTTGTGTAATATAGACTGTAATATGGACTTTGGACTCTATATTTTTTATGTGGGACTGGCCAATCCACGCAATTAGCCCTTCATTTAAAAATTGCCTCCGCATGAAAATGTTTATTGTATAAATTATTAATTCATGCAAATTTGTGCTCTGCTAGATAAAATGGCCAAAATCGCAAGTGTCAATTTAAAAGTGCTGGATGCATCAGGAAAAAATTATCTTAGCTGGCAGCTCGATGTGAAATTTCACCTGTGGGCTAAGTCCCTCATTTCTGCTATGGCTAAAGCTGAAAATGTAAGCGATATAGAAAAGGCGCAAGCCATTATTTATATTCGTCACTATGTGGACAAACCCCTAAAGGTTGAATACCTTACGGTCGAAGATCCACTTGAGCTGTGGACTGCCCTTGAGGATAGATATAAACATTAGAAAGATATTATATTACCAAGGGCACGATATGAGTGGGAGAACGTGAGACTGCATGACTTTAAGTCCATAGCTGAGTACAACTTAGCTCTCTTTAGCATCACATCACCTCACGCCTGAAGTTGTATGGTGAAAAGGTCTCAGAAAATCGCATGCTGAAAAAGATGTACACGTCTTTTCACTAAAAAGATGCGATACTAATGCAGCAATACCGTGAATGCAAATTCACCAAGTATTCTGAGCTGCTGTCATGTTTACTCATGGCTGAAGAAAACAGAGAGCTTCTCCTCGCCACTTATAACATGTGCCCCTGGCACTGCCCCCTCCTAGAAGCTCACAATGCATCTTTTTTTTCCAAAAAGAAGAGAGACAATAAAAGAAAAGAAAGACCACAGAAAGGGGGACATAACAAAAGGGCTAGAGGCCAAGTCCAGCATCAAAGAAATGAAGGATGCAAAAGTTCACTTGGCAAAAAAATGAAACCAATAGAAATGATGCACCCCCACCCAAGAGGGAATGAGAAGACCAGTGCCATAGTTGTGGCATGAAAGGCCACTGGTCTAGATTGTGCCGAACTCCGTAGCATCTCTAGGAACTGTATAAAGAAAACAAGAAAAAGAAAACTGAAACAAACCTGGTGATCACAAATGCTCCAGTCAAGTTCACAGCTGACGACTTCGAAAGAGATGACCTGTTAGATTAGCCATTTATCTTTGTATTTGTTTCAGAACAATTTATGTCATGTGAGCAATTTGAATTAATGAATTTTTTTGAATGAAAATGTTTTTCTGAAAATGTGCTTATATGATTCATCTTTTAATAGATGAACTGCTCTCATGACTGATTAGTAGACAATAAACACATATGATCCTTCAATACAAAGCCCAATAACAGGGTCATATTGAAGGTTCTGGGAACGCAACACAGTTGCTCCCAAATGACACAGAAATAGAAATAAAGGATGCATTATTCTTTCTGAATTCCAATAGAAACTTTCTAAGTTTCAAGAATATCCGTTTAAACGGATTTAATTTGGAAACAACAAATGTAAAAGAAAAAGAATTACTGTATATAATGTCTCAAGAAAAAGGAGTAAAATCCATACCTGAACGTTTTGAGAGCCTTTCAGGCATATACTATACAAAGATTCGGAGAGAGGAGGCGAATTAAACGGAGCACCTGAAGTGCCCGACATCCGCCAAGTTTTTATTTTGGCATGATAGACTTGGCCACCCTGGATCAGTGATGATGCATCGCATCTTACCCTATGGATATGACTTGAAGAACTAGAAGATTCTTCAGAAGGGAGAATTTTCTCACATCCCTTGCTATAAGGGAAAACAAATTACAAGGCTATCTCTAATTAAATTTGACAAAGAATCTTCATGCTTCCTCGAAATAAAATAAGGAGATAGATGTGGACAAATCCACCACCCCTAGTGGGATATTTCAGTACTTTATTGTACTGATAATTGCATCCTCAAAATATTTGTATGTATGTCTACTATCGACCAGTAACTTAGCTTTTTCAAAGCTATTGGCATAAATAATAATGTTGCAGACACATTTTATAGACAATCAAATAAAGAAAATAAGACTGGTTAATATTGGAGAATTTACCTCCCCGTCATTTCAAGAGTACTGCTAAACAACGGGAATAGAAAATGAACATCCAGTGCCGCATGTTCATACCCAAAACGGGTTGGCAGAGTCACTGATAAAAAGACTCCAATGGATTGCATGTCCATTATTAATGAAATCCCAGTTGTTGGTGGATGCATGGGGACATGCAATTCTGCATGCTGCAGCGTAAATGAAAATAGGACCCTCTGGAGGTCAGAGTCTATCTCCAATGCAGCTTGCATATGGAATGCCACGAACATTTCTCACTTGAGAATCTCCGATCGCGTAGTTTACATCTCCACTGCACCACCACAGAGGACATAAATGGGTCATCAACGTCGCCTAGGTATCTATGAAGGGTTTGACTCACCCTCAATTATTAGATACCTAGACCCCAAACGTGGGACGTATTTAAGGCACGTCTTGAAGACTGTGAATTGATGAGACGAGTCTCCCCAAATGGGCCTAGATACTGAAAGGCGCGAATCAAATTATAACGTGTGATACAAAAAGTTTGACCCACTATGATCCGGTAACAAAACAATGTGAAGATGAGATCCTGAAGATCCTTCACATATAGAACACTGTTCACCAGTTACCAGACTCATGTAACTGACAACCAGAAGATTGTCAGATCACACATCCATACGGAAAATACTCCAACTTGGATTGACATCCTCGAGAATGGATGCAATCCACTAGCAGCAGAAGTGGATATTCCTCAACAGAAAAGAGGCAGACCACTAGGCTTCAAGAACAGAAATTCAAGAAATACAAACAAAAGAAAGAAAGGAAAAACTCCTCAAGACCTAGAGACAATACTACCACAGGACAATGACCTCATGTCCACACCCTCACCCTTCCCAGAATTCACTGCAGAGGAAATGCTGGGAAAAACTGAAATGAAAGTAAATGTTGTACGTACTGGGGAGGTGTTGGATAGAAAGAACATAATTTTCGACAATATATTCACATATCATATTGCCATATACATCGCAAAAGCGATGCTATTTATAAAATATCGTTCCATACTCCGTTGCTAAAATGCAAACATAGAGATTGGCCAAATATGAAACGAGGCAATAAAAGATGAGCTGAACTCACTTATGAAACCTGAAATGTTCAGACCTGAAGTCCAGACACCAAAAGGTGTCAAACCTGTGGGTAAAATAAGTATTGCACCCATAATAGAAAAATAAGTACAAAATCGTATGCTATAAGGTACAACCTATAGTTCAAGGATATTTTCGCTGAAACTAGGAAATGAACAAATTAAAGTAAGTATGACTCATAAATAATGCATCAGACCTCCTAAGTTATCCAATGCGAATACCTTATGATTTGGCAAAGGAAATTTTGGATATGCCGTTATTGGATGTTGTGATGGCATGCCTTTATGGATATCTTGGTAAAGATAAATTCCACATTTCCTTAAATGTTTGAATAGACTTCGGGACGTCTATTCTAATGAAGAAGAATAATGAGAATAACAAATAATGTACAACCAAGAGAATCACTTGACAAAGCAATGATTCCCACTAATGGTTGTCTTTGCATCTAAGCAAAGGACAAGATTTGAGATCATAGTTGTAAACAACTTAAATCTCATCGGATCTCCTGAAAAGAAAATCGAAATATCTATTCAAGCCTGACTATTAAATATGAAATGAAAGTCCTGGGTAAAAATAAATTAAGTCATGGCTCAAAGATTTATTATCTTAATAGAATCCTGTTATAAATGCCCATAGGTGCGTTGGAGAAATTACAAGGACCATTGTCATCCAAAGTACACATATGGTAGTACACTCTATGGATGTACAAAAAGACATCTTCCGATCACTGGAAGAGGTAGAGGATATAATTGGTGTAACGGCCTGTTTTCCTAGTCGTGTTTGACTGTTGTGTGCAAATGATTTTACTGCGTTCTTTCATTTATTTTCGTCTGAGTAGATTTTTCGTTTGTGCGTTGACGCGAGCGCGTCGTTGTTTTCAATTTGATCGTAGCGTAATTTTTAACCTGTTAGATCGTAATCATTTTTAATTACTAATCACTTTTAATTAAGAGTTGATCTCTAATTAACTTATTACTTTTAAACTAATTTAAATCAAAAACTACTTATCACTTTTAACTAAATTATTTTTACTAAACTACTTTTCATATATTACTCTTAACAATTACCTTTACCCTAATCCCTTTTTACTTTTACCATTTACCTTCTCCCAACTTCCACCTACACTAATCAAACCCCAAACCATACTGCCTTCATTCTCACCAGATTGTTGGTGAGATCGAATGCTCAACACCCAACAATCAATCTGTCTCCTCTTCTCTCGTTCTTAAACAACCTACAGACACCTACAGAGAACAAGCCAAGCCTAGCAACATCATCATCCCACCGCCATCAACCGCCTACAGCATCATCTCCTCCACCAAATCGACCATCAGCCAACGCAACAACAACCCAACTCCACCATCTATCCCCCATCGGCCATCACCAACGATCACATCAACAACGACCCATTTCACCATCCCTCTCCCCCATTCAAACCAGCCTACAGCATCTCCTTACAGCCTAATACAACATCATCCACCTTCAGCCATCCTCATCCATACGACCCAAATCAAAAAGACCAGTTTACAAATCCAAAATCAAACCAAGGAGAATCAAACAGAAACCACAAATCACAAATCCCAAATTGAACCCAACACATCAACCCCAACTATCGGAGGAGCCGTCGCATCCCTGATCCGCTCGCGCAAACCCCGATCACCGATCGCCCGAAGCCGCCGGGGATCTTGCCGTCCGCCGTACAGCTCGGGAAGCCGCTGTTCTCAGCGCCAACGCCCAAATCCCGCCGCCACACTCCCCGAAGCCGCCTTGAATACCGCCCCGCCGTCCCGATCGCCGCGTGCCCCGGATCCGAAGCCGCCGCCGTCGATCGTGCCCGTTCCGCCAAGCGCCGCTGCCCTTCGCCCCCTTCGTCTGCGAGAACAAGAAACAAAAAAAAAGTAAAAAAAAATGAACAGGGAAGAAGAACGGGAGACAGAGAGAGGAGACGAGAGAGAGGGGGGAACAGAGAAAGGGTGGGGTTTATTAAATGTAAGAGTTATAATAATAATAATAATAATAAAACTATTATTTATAAGTATAAAGTTAAGTTATTGTTATTAAGATTTAGTTTTATAAAGTTTCCTATTATAAATGTGTTATTTTCTTAAATTAAGTTAATTGGGTATTTGCCTAAAGTTTATAGTAAGGTTGTTAGCTATGGTCATGTAGACTTTAAAGTTATACAACTTATTTTAAAGTTGTATTTTAAAGTTGTATTTTAGAGTTAGTAGGTTGATGTTAGTTTCCTCCAGATATGTTACTTTTAGTAACTTAATTTAGATATTTAACTGGATGATAACCATTATAAACTGATGTCACAATTTAATTTACGCAGATAAAACGTGACTCACGTTACCGCCACCTGGACACCCACACCCGCGCAAGGCAAGTATTTATTGTAATTAAATTTGGGATAACTGCTTAAATTAGTGTAACATACCATTTTAACATACTCTTAACGCACATGTTGCATTTATTTGGTAGATGAACGTTTTATCAATGTTTATCCATTTTAAGAGTAATTTTTCTTACTTGTTATTAAGTTGAACCCAAACGGAACAGAGGGTGTGTCACGACCCTCGGAAACATGTGTAGAATGAATTGCAAACTTGGTCTATAAAACTTAGCATTAAACCTGGTTTCAATATGTTTGACAAATTCTAGTAGCCAGACATTATGTTTCACTTTACTTATTGCTCTTTTTTGTTCTTAACGGGACTGTTATTGCTTTTCGCATGTTAACAAGATAAACAAATTTAGAAAAGACGAGTATGTTACTACACATATGCGATAACCGTCGAATACAGACGGGGTGAAACCATCGACTACAGATGGGGTGAAACTCAATCAGTAAATAAACATACACAAAAAGCCGAGTTGGCTACTCCCGTCAGGTCATGTGTGACTAGTCTGGCTCGTGTTCCAGTAGGGTCACATATGACTAGTCTGGCTCGTGTTCCAGTATAAGGCGGTACACTTTGGGTGGGGTTGGTCCATTGCAGTAGGGTTTGTGAGTGTGTCTCGAACACGATTACGGCCCCTCCGGTGGAGGCAGCCAATGTGTGGAGCGTCACGGTAAAACCACCGGTGATAAGGTGTATCGAGAACATTTCACCTACCCAGGTATGGACTTATCACGAGCACAAACAATCAAATACTCAACATACAACTGTTTTACTTTACTTTAACTGCAAAAATATCCATGCATGCTCATGCTTTACTTTTCTGCACTTATTATTTATAACTGTGTACTAACGCTCTTTTATCATCTTATAATTGTTCCTCATTTCATTACTTTAAATATCTTGCCGAGCTTATCGCTGACATATATTTCAATGTGTTATGAAATATATGTTAGGTTCAGAGACAGAGTACCGTGAGGACCCTACCTTTGAGGATCCCACTTTAGAGGTGGACCCCGCTGACTAGAACTACGAAGACACTGAGATCCTCCCTGCAGAAGACTAGAGCGGGACATTTATATTTCAGTTTATTATTTGTATTATTATTTTCAGGTGTGTTTGTTTTCAGCAGATTGTACGGCCATGCTAGGCCCTAATTGTTTGTGTGTTTACTTTGGACGCTGGTATTGTAATGTAATAATTATTTGTGCTGTTTCTGAGAAATTCGCGTGCAGGGACTTGCCTTCGCTAAAATCACGCTTAGTGTGCTTAAGTCAAAGAAGGGAGAAAAAAATAAATACCTCTTCTTTGCTTTAAGCACATGCGGACCCGCTCGCGTCCTCGCCCCCAAGTATACTGGGAAGCGGGGCGTGACAGGTTTTAGTGGTGGCCCACGCAGGTCCTCTTGCACTCTGCAAGACACTTCAGGAATAGTATAAATATTATTACTAACCAGATCGTTTGGGTAAACTAGTACACAAATATTTACCTTATTTGATTGCAGCATGGCAGATCAACCCAACACTCGTCATGTAAACGGTGACGCCTACAACGAGATCGTGGGACTCGTAAGAGAAATGATGGAACTCCAAGCTCGATTAATCTCTGCGCTCAGTCGTTTCGCCCCTCATCTGGTCAGAGATCCTGAAGACCAAGCGTTCCAGTCCAGTCAAGGTTTAATCTACAACGCCCAAGCGCCAAGGACATCTGTCGATCTAACACCCGATGAAGAAATACTGGGAGCAGCACGTAACTACGAGGGTGTAGATAAACTTCGAGAGACATCCCAAGTTGGAAGGAGTAAGCATCCTGAGGAACCAACAAGAGACGCTCTTGGACCAAAACAAACTGCCCGGTTTAAAAGGCATGCACCTCCAGTCAGCAACCGATATCAGATGAAGTGCCACCATTGTAGCTGACAGGGGCATGTCAAGAAGGACTGTCGGGTGTTGCTGAGGCAATGCTTGATATGCAGAGCATCTGAACATGCTACCAGGGACTGCACTCGCCGCACCAAAAAGCCAACTACTACTCAGCATGGACCACCTCTGGCCCCACCACAGAAGGCTTCTTGCACAGGCGAGGCAGAACCAACCGAGACGTCAGATTGTCACCATGACAACCGCGGAGACTGAGTCGGATGGACACGTGATTTCAGGTGTTGTATTGATAGCCTCTCATCCAGCCTTATCTCTTTTGATTCGAGAGCCACTCACTGCTTGTATCCCGAGGATTTGTAGAGAGACATTCTACTCATGCCGACCCTCTACCAAATCACCTGAGCATCACTACTGCGAGTGGTGTAGTGAAGACTTCTTCTGGCTGTCGATCTTGCCCCATAGTGATTTGTGGACACGAGTTGTTCGCAGAATTTATGATAGTCGACATGTCAAACTTCGATGCGATATTCGACATGGATTGGTTAGGAAATTTCTATGCTACTATCGATTGTCACAACAAGAAAGTAGTGTTTGAAATCCCTGATCATCCTGTGTTTGAATTCATGAGCAGAGATCGTTCACTTGATCCTATCAAGTTTCGGGCCAAGCTGAACGGACTAATCATTTCATCGATGCAGGTTAAGCCCGAGAAACCTAGAGTGATTCGAGACTTTGCAGACGTATTTCCTGAAGATATTTCAGGATTACCGCCTGATCGAGCCCTGGAATTTACTATCGACCTTACGACAAACACACGACCTATTTCGAAGGCTCCTTATCGCATGGCTCCTGCTGGACTAGAGGAACTTCGGAAACAACTCGACGACCTGTTGCAGAAGGGATTGATTCATCCCAGCGTATCTCCTTGGAGTGTGCCAGTTCTTTTGGTCAAGAAGGAGGATGGTGCTGGAGATCCTGAGACGAGTCAATCGTGACATGCAAGCGTAGGCTGTTGCGTCTTTTCATCCTTGAGCTTGTATTTCTGTTCTAACCCTACTTTCATCTTGTACCTGGCTTTTCCATAGGTTTGAATTCTTTTCCCACCTACCACCTCCCCCTCATTATTGCCTTTTGTCTTCATTCTCCTCATCGAGCCCCGTTTCTGCCTAACCTAGCCTACCCTACCTTACCCTATCATGACTTTCGTCACTGCTTTAAACCCTCATTTTTTTCCTCTTTTAAAACCCCCTCTCCTCCCTCACCAAGCCATCCCACGGTTCCCCCTTCGCCCCAACATCACCTCCACCTCGCCCCTCTCACCCGAGCTCTTCCGGCCTCTTCCGGCCTCACCCGAAACCCCACCAGCTCCACTCCATCCCGGAGGCCCCCGCCACGTCTCGCAGTCGTAGCCATCACATCTCGCCGCCTTGGATCAACAGCCGCAGATGGCCCATCAACGACTCTGGGGATTGTTGGGCTTAGCGACAGCCCTCGCCGCCGCCCTCGCTATTGCCGTGTGGACGGAATATTGGGAACCCGCCGCTTTTTGTATTCTTTGGAACTCCTTTTTCTGGTTCTTCTCCCTTGAGCTGCCCCGCTTCGATTCCATCTTAGGGCCGCTCCTTCGTGTTTGTTGGTTCGTGAGTTTTTGGTCGTTGAATTGCTTAGAACTGATGGTGATAACCGTAAATGTCGACCAATGGTATTGGCTAGCAGTATCATTGGGATTGAGTATTGGCTTGCTTTTGGCCTTAGGTGTTGAAGTTGGATGTCGATCCTGTACTCGGATTTGGGAGACGGCTAGGATGTTGACTTCTTGTTGGATGTTATTGAGATTGTTGGAAGAAGTGGTAGCGATGATCTTGACCCTTGAGAATTGGCCTTTTGTTTACCTTTTTGTGTCGATCTGGATATTGGCTTGTAATTTGGTAGCATGGCAGATGAAGTCCTTTGTGTTTGGGCTGGTTAAGTTGTAACAGCGCAGATACACTAGGTTTAGCCCTTACGTTTATGTATGCTATGGTGATGATTTACATGATTAAGACCATGTAAGTCATCATTAGCCTAAGTTGAAATTTTAAACTTTATGATCTTCATGTTATGTTATTTGATTAAAGCTTGCTACTGGCTTATCACCTCAGGTTCCAAGTTCGAACAGATGTCATCATCATAATAGCTCTCGTTTTCATGTAGTGCCATTATCTCGTATTTTGGCTACTTGATAAATTCGGGATAACCATGGTAATGATACTAGGTTTTGAAACTAGTTACGGAAGTTACGGTGATATCAATAGTATGTATTTATGTGTTCATCTCTTGTTTTCTTGATGCTATGATGTCACATTACATTGCATGTTAGTAACAACTTATTTTCCTATGTCGTAATCATTCATCAAGCCTTCCTTTCGAATCGTTTAAATTGCTTAGGCGACTAACGATCTTCTAAATTCCGAGGACGGAATTATTTTAAGGAGGGTAGGATGTAACGGCCTGTTTTCCTAGTCGTGTTTGACTGTTGTGTGCAAATGATTTTACTGCGTTCTTTCATTTATTTTCGTCTGAGTAGATTTTTCGTCTGTGCGTTGACGCGAGCGCGTCGTTGTTTTCAATTTGATCGTAGCGTAATTTTTAACCTGTGAGATCGTAATCATTTTTAATTACTAATCACTTTTAATTAAGAGTTGATCTCTAATTAACTTATTACTTTTAAACTAATTTAAATCAAAAACTACTTATCACTTTTAACTAAATTATTTTTACTAAAATACTTTTCATATATTACTCTTAACAATTACCTTTACCCTAATCCCTTTTTACTTTTACCATTTACCTTCTCCCAACTTCCACCTACACTAATCAAACCCCAAACCCTACTGCCTTCATTCTCACCAGATTGTTGGTGAGATCCAACGCTCAACACCCAACAATCAATCTGTCTCCTCTTCTCTCGTTCTTAAACAACCTACAGACACCTACAGAGAACAAGCCAAGCCTAGCAACATCATCATCCCACCGCCATCAACCGCCTACGGCATCATCTCCTCCACCAAATCGACCATCGGCCAACGCAACAACAACCCAACTCCACCATCTCTCCCCCATCGGCCATCACCAACGATCACATCAACAACGACCCATTTCACCATCCCTCTCCCCTATTCAAACCAGCCTACAACATCTCCTTACAGCCTAATACAACATCATCCACCTTCAGCCATCCTCATCCATACGACCCAAATCAAAAAGACCAGTTTACAAATCCAAAATCAAACCAAGGAGAATCAAACAGAAACCACAAATCACAAATCCCAAATTGAACCCAACACATCAACCCCAACTATCGGAGGAGCCGTCGCATCCCTGATCCGCTCGCGCAAACCCCGATCACCGATCGCCCGAAGCCGCCGGGGATCTTGCCGTCCGCCGTACAGCTCGGGAAGCCGCCGTTCTCAGCGCCAACGCCCAAATCCCGCCGCCACACTCCCCGAAGCCGCCTTGAATACCGCCCCACCGTCCCGATCGCCGTGTGCCCCGGATCCGAAGCCGTCGCCGTCGATCGTGCCCGTTCCGCCAAGCGTCGCTGCCCTTCGCCCCCTTCGTCTGCGAGAACAAGAAACAAAAAAAAAGTAAAAAAAAAGAACAGGGAAGAAGAACGGGAGAAAGAGAGAGGAGACGAGAGAGAGGGGGGAACAGAGAAAGGGTGGGGTTTATTAAATGTAAGCGTTATAATAATAATAATAATAATAATTAAACTATTATTTATAAGTATAAAGTTAAGTTACTGTTATTAAGATTTAGTTTTATAAAGTTTCCTATTATAAATGTGTTATTTTCTTAAATTAAGTTAATTGGGTATTTGCCTAAAGTTTATAGTAAGGTTGTTAGCTATGGTCATGTAGACTTTAAAGTTATACAACTTATTTTAAAGTTGTATTTTAAAGTTGTATTTTAGAGTTAGTAAGTTGATGTTAGTTTCCTCCAGATATGTTACTTTTAGTAACTTAATTTAGATATTTAACTGGATGATAACCATTATAAACTGATGTCACAATTTAATTTACGCAGATAAAACGTGACTCACGTTACCGCCACCTGGACACCCACACCCGCGCAAGGCAAGTATTTATTGTAATTAAATTTGGGATAACTGCTTAAACTAGTGTAACATACCATTTTAACATACTCTTAACGCACATGTTGCATTTATTTGGTAGATGAACGTTTTATCAATGTTTATCCATTTTAAGAGTAATTTTCCTTACTTGTTATTAAGTTGAACCCAAACGGAACAGAGGGTGTGTCACGACCCTCGGAAACATGCGTAGAATGAATTGCAAACTTGGTCTATAAAACTTAGCATTAAACCTGGTTTCAATATGTTTGACAAATTCTAGTAGCCAGCCATTATGTTTCACTTTACTTATTGCTCTTTTTTGTTCTTAACGGGACTGCTATTGCTTTTCGCATGTTAACAAGATAAACAAATTTAGAAAAGACGAGTATGTTACTACACATATGCGATAACCGTCGAATATAGACGGGGTGAAACCATCGACTACAGATGGGGTGAAACTCAATCAGTAAATAAACATACACAAAAAGCCGAGTTGGCTACTCCCGTCAGGTCATGTGTGACTAGTCTGGCTCGTGTTCCAGTAGGGTCACATATGACTAGTCTGGCTCGTGTTCCAGTATAAGGCGGTACACTTTGGGTGGGGTTGGTCCATTGCAGTAGGGTTTGTGAGTGTGTCTCGAACACGATTACGGCCCCTCCGGTGGAGGCAGCCAATGTGTGGAGCGTCACGGTAAAACCACCGGTGATAAGGTGTATCGAGAACATTTCACCTACCCAGGTATGGACTTATCACGAGCATAAACAATCAAATACTCAACATACAACTGTTTTACTTTACTTTAACTGCAAAAATATCCATGCATGCTCATGCTTTACTTTTCTGCACTTATTATTTATAACTGTGTACTAACGCTCTTTTATCATCTTATAATTGTTCCTCATTTCATTACTTTAAATATCTTGCCGAGCTTATCGTTGACATATATTTCAATGTGTTATGAAATATATGTTAGGTTCAGAGACAGAGTACCGTGAGGACCCTACCTTTGAGGATCCCACTTTAGAGGTGGACCCCGCTGACTAGAACTACGAAGACACTGAGATCCTCCCTACAGAAGACTAGAGCGGGACATTTATATTTCAGTTTATTATTTGTATTATTATTTTCAGGTGTGTTTGTTTTCAGCAGATTGTACGGCCATGCTAGGCCCTAATTGTTTGTGTGTTTACTTTGGACACTGGTATTGTAATGTAATAATTATTTGTGCTGTTTCTGAGAAATTCGCGTGCAGGGACTTGCCTTCGCTAAAATCACGCTTAGTGTGCTTAAGTCAAAGAAGGGAGAAAAAAATAAATACCTCTTCTTTGCTTTAAGCACATGCGGACCCGCTCGCGTCCTCGCCCCCAAGTATACTGGGAAGCGGGGCGTGACAATTGGTCCTGAAGTCCCTTATCTAAGTGCAATCATGCACTCCTGGCTAACTGAACGCTTTCCGATATAGCAGTTGCAGTAAACTCATTAGCTAGAGATAGTTAGGCACCTAAAAAGGGCCATTAGACCAGAGTTAAGCATCTTCTACGCTTCCTCCAAGGGTCGAAAGATTTGGGCTTATTTAATATAGTATCATCCTCCATGTTTATGCAAATGCAGGTTACATGTCCGATTCCAATACTGAGAAATCACCGACTGGGTACCCACTGTGGGATGGCCATCTACTGTAATTCTGCAAAGCAAATTGTGAAGACAACATCATCTTATCATTCCGAGATCCTCACCATTACAGAAACACACCAATGGTGTATTTGAGGGCGTCTGGTGGTACATCACATCCCAGTGACGACTAGGATAGAGGCTCGTATTGTGGAGCTAACCACGTGGTCTGAAGACCAACTTACCTCACTTTGAGGAGACCACATCAGAGGCGACAAAACTAAGCACATCCCTCCAGAGTTTTTGGATTCAGCAGCTACTTAATGGTGATGATATTTGTAATCTGTGTATATTTTTGGAATGGTGTAAATAGGAGTGATGAGATACACCTAAGAGATCTGAAAGACTAAGAGCTTGTACAGATCATGGGGGTTAGAGAGTGTTTGTAATCTTTTTCCTTAACCATGAGTTTTCCCACAGGGATTTTCGTATCTAAAGGTTTTAACGAGACAAACCTCATCAACTCGGGATCCTGTAGTATCCACCCCATGTGAGACTCCTACTACACTCAGAATCATAAAGTATTCATGAGTAGAGTCCACACATATGGCTGGATAAGGGGGAGTGTTGTGAATGTATATTTTTAGTTGGTTAGGATCATGACTTATCTTATAGATATGACCATATCTATTGTATCTTATCTCTGTACACTCCTCCTCTACTATAAATAAAGAGCTATGTGTCCTCCCCCAGATGATGATTCATAACATTTAGATCATTCCTCTCATTTTTCTGTATTTTTGGACACATTTACTTTTTAAGGTAAGAAAAACCGTTATAGTAAATTATTAACTTAACTTTAACCCCTTTTAATTCCCCTGAACCCCACTTCATAACCCACCCCAAGGAGTTGGTCAGATCCGAAAATTTCGGATCCAACATATGCATTTGAACGAGGGAAAGGGATTAATAACAAAAAAAATCCCTACATCATTCATTATCCACCTATTTTAAACCCCACCTCATTATCACTCCCCCTTTATCTGCATCCATTAAAAAGCCCCTGATCACCTGCACCAGCTCTCTCCCACTTCTTACAACAAAGAAATTTAATCAAAAACACACACACTTCATTCGTTCCTAAGGCAACAACAACAAAAGCAACAAGATCTTCATCATTTTTCTCTACCCCCACTCACTCCCGAAGCAACTTTGGTCCCTCTCGCGGGCACTCCGATCAACTCGCATTCTCTTCCGAACAACTCTTAGGCCTTCACAACACCTCCCCGAGCTGCCGCGCCTCGCCGACTTCAAGCCGTGTGACCCCGAACCCTCACACGAGAGGTAGGCTCTCTACAAAGACTTGTATAAATCCATGAACTTTCAGGCAAACTGTAGGCTACATATTATTCCAAACCATGCATCTTCTTGGCAACTTGTAGGCTACAATATTATTAAAATGTCATGCAATTTTGGGCAAACTTTGGCTGTAGGCTTTTGTAAACCCATGCAAATTGTAGGCAAACTTTTGGGTTGTCTTTTTGCTCCATTGTGTTGAAAACCATAACATAGTGCATTTAAAATAGAAATTTAATAGTAGTGTACATGACAGGTATGTAAATATTAACATATTACACGTAGGCAAAATAATATCCCCTAAGTGCATGTAGTTAATATTAACATTTTAACTTCTTACATGCGTATTTGGATTAATTGTATTATTTTGCAAATTCGGTCTATTTAGTGTATTCCAAATAATTTATTACTTGGGAGACATTTTACAGATCAACCTTGTTATCTCAACTAATCACCTCATTTAGTTTTAACAAGCACTAGTTGTAGTTTTAATTGTATGTAATTTAATGTTAATCTGATGGTATGGACATAATGTTGAGAGTTGATGTTAAGATGCATTACTAGCAATGCGGACATGTTCTTATGAAGTTACTTTACCATGTATTGAGAAACATATGTGATGCAAGACGATGAGTTTAAAATTGAGTTATTCGAGTCAGAGGTATTCATGTTGAAAACATATGCTATGATTGTTGCGAGTATAGAGACAAAAATGACACTTGGGTTGGGGTAACTTTTGTAACGAGTGTGCGGGAGCAACAAGGGTCCCCTTAGCCGGCCATTCAAGAGAGGGATGCGACGAGTTACCTGACATTATATTTTTATAAGTTGCCGCAGCTGATGCCCGATTGTAGCTGTGGGCGAGTGCCCACGATATTAGTCCGGACTCTAGATCATTGGGTGTGGTTGTTCCATGGATGATAGACCGATGCTACTTCATGAGAACTGTCCCTTTGTCCATATTTTTGAGATCACTGTTCCGAGTGGACGGAACACCCTGTCACGCACTTAGTATAGAATTTCAAAGTTGTCACTATTTCTATACATGTTCACTACACTTGACACCATTTCTGATGATCTTGTAGCACCGATTACTTTTTGTTACCATGTAAGTATTATGCCATGTGTATTAGTTTAGTTTACTTGTTTACTTTTCCATGCTTTAATTTCCATATGAACTCTGTTTATCGTTATGCTTATGTTGGTCTTTGTGGGAGCCTACCAAGTTTATCTCGCTGACCCCATTCATGTTGTTTTGTGAATGTGGGTCAGACCCTGAGAATCGGTATGTTAAGCTGGAGTGGAGCCTTACAAGCCAGTTGCTAGGGAGAAACCGTTCTACCACATGAGCAGTTTTCCAGTTTTTAACTGTAATTTGTGGACCATCGTGTGCTAGTTGTGTGCTTTCATTCGAATCATGTTGTAATAATTAAACTCCTACTTTTGGAGGAACTCTAGTATGATGAATTGGGATGTAATTTATTATTTCTACAGTTTGTTAAATAATTGGCATGGAGGACCTGTGGATTTTATTTTTACGTTTGGCGTATTTAGATTAAGGGAAGAGTGGAGAAAAAGAAGAGAAGAGGAAAAAAACCCCATTATTTCACTCGTTTTAAATACGACGCAGCCTTCACATACCGCTCTCCAGGTATTTTGGGAAGCGGGGCGTGACACACATGAAGTTAGTGTTGTTTGTGCCATAAGCCTTATATTGAATATTGAGACACTCCTAGTGAGATTTTGATAATGAACAAACAATTAAATGTGCTAATCAAGATTTGTGCATGTGTATGTATTTGAGATATATTGCAAAAGGTTGAGTTCAAAGTTATGGATGACAATCTACATCAAAGACTTAAGAAGCTCACCAAAGATTCTTGAAGACATTCAAAATGGAGAGGCACTCAAGTTGATGATGAAGCTCAATCAAGGCAACCCAAGGCTAAAAAAGAATCAAAGCCATAACTTGGACTTCATGAATACATCAATACTACAAGAGTTGGGTAATATTGATGTAAACTTTTGTATGGCTTTAGATTCTATGTAAAGCCATAGATTGAAGCTTCACACAAACCTAGGAAGCACCCTAAAAGTTTTGAAAAAGTTTTAAAATTATTTTAAAGAGTTTTTCCAAGATTTTCTAGGCCATAATACTGATTTTAGTCAAACTAGTCGACCAGACTTATACGCCAGTCGACTAGTTGCTGATATAGAACTTGTCTAGGGTAGTGTTAGAAAATTAGTCGATCAATGTCGTGGAACTAGTCGACTCGTGATTACATTGTAGTCGACTAGTTCTTGTACTATGATCGACTATTACTCTTGGGGAATTTTGACTGTGCCAAACTAGTTGACCATAGTTCACTCGATAATCGACGAGTGCATTGCTAGTCGACTAATGGTTGAACTATAGTCTATTAGAAACCCTTAGTAATGAGAGATAGTTGCTCTTCAACTTCATCTTTCGACCCCTCTATCTCCAATGGATTTGAGAGAAATTTCCTTCTTCTTCTTGGCTCGCTTCTTATCTTTCATTTGTTGTAATTGGAACTCGTACGCCAAGAAGTTGCCAGTTAGGTCTTCCAAGGTGAGCTTGGAAAGATCATTTCCTTTCTCTATGTCCGTCATCTTCATCTCCCACTCGAGTGTGAGAAAACGAAGAATCTTGCTCAAATGCTCGCCTTGAAATAACTCTTATCAAGCCTCGCAAGAGTGTTGATGATTTCTGTGAAGCGAGTATACATCTCTGTAATTGATTTTCCTTAAATCATCTCGAAGGCTTCATACCTATGAGCATAAATAGAGACTTTAGAATTTTCAACTCTATCATTACTTTTGCGTGTTACCTCAAGAATCTTCCATATGTCATGAGCGATGGTTGTTAGAGACACTCGGTTGCACTCTGTCGATGTCACGATAAAACGTATCCATTACTTTGGCATTCAATGCATCTCGCTCTTTTTATTCTTGGGTCCATCCGCTTGATTTTGTTGGTGCTTTATATGGGGTCTCCATCATGGTCCACAAGTCGTACGAGATGGATTTGAGATAGATCTTGATGCAATTCTTCCAACTCCTATAGTTTGATCCGGTAATAAAAGATGAACACAAAGTAGATTGGCCTTCGGGGAAAATGTTGTTGTTTGATGATGCTATCTTTTAATTCCTTGGCTCTGATACCACGTGTTGGATATCTTATAGATGACAAAAAGAACACTAGATGAGGTGAATAGTGTTTATGAAAAATATAATCTCTCTGAAAAATTCTACCTAAGATTATAATTAGTATTACCCAATTTAATCTTAATCAATAATAATTATATCTCGCTATAAAGTATGCAGTGGAAATCTAATAAGCATGAGATAATTCACAACACAGAAATTCAATAATTGCAAGCTCTGAGAATTATCCTAGTTCAGCCTCCAGGCTACATCCAGTCCCAAGTCTCACTTGGAGTTTCCACTATTTCAACAAATAGTACAACTACATCTTTCCAAGAGGACTTTTACAAAACACCTTACAATTGAGGATTTCCAACACCCACCTCTTCCCAAGATGATTTTATATTTACAAAGATTTGATACAAATACCTATAGCCAAAGTTGAAGCTCTTGTGCAAGTAATGTAATTGAAGCTTTTGGAAGATCAAGTGTTGGCCAAACAAAATATTGAAAACTTGGAAAACCTGGCCAAAGAAAAGAGGAGGTTTCTCTTAAAAATTTTGAGCTTAAAACAATTTTTCTCTTCTAAAATTAAGCATTAAAATCGTACATTAAAATCTAAACAACCCTATATATATGGTGAATTTTGGGTCAAGATAGAATGCCTGAAATATCCATCCAATGGTCAAAACGGCTAGTAAAAATCTTCCCGTTATAAGCCAATTGCTAGTTACTAGTCAGCCGGTGTACACTTACTACTCGACTAGGCCATGACTAGTAAATTTACCCTGGTCGACTAGTCCAAACATGTCACAAAGCTGTTATGCTCTTTGAATTTTCTAGTCGACTACAGTACATCTGCTAGTCGACTATAGTCAATTGTTTAGTCACCTAGCTCATTTACATTGGTCGACTAGATTGACATCTTTGCTAGCATATGACGTCTATGTCAAGCCTAGTCGCCTGGGTGTCAGACTGGTTAACTGGTTGTCTTATAAAAATGGTTTTTAACCAATAAAACTAAGATTTTTAACCAAGAACACTAAGAAAATCATTTGAAAACTTTTCTAAACATTTTTAGTGAATTCCTAAGTGTGTGAGAGCTTCAACTAAGGCTTTAACATGTTAAGACAAGGTAAAATGAAAATTACTTCAAATAAAATTTACATGAAGCATCTTGATGCAATCTTGGCTCTTATTCTTCTTTGGCTTGATTCCTTTGATTGCAATGCCTTATTGAACTCACAAGCTTTTGAGTACACTTTGATTTGATTTAGACTCTTTATACTTACACCCATAGATGATGAGATGACACATTTGCCTATCATCAAAATACACATGGTCTGACTCAATATCCTAACACTCCCAACATGATTAATTGCATAGAAAGTATGTTAAATTAGAAAAATTACATAAAAATTGTTTTTTATTTAAAGCTTTAGAAAAAGTAAACGCTAGGCTAATAGAGGAATTGATGCATTTAAAGAACATTCCCGAAGGGCTAACTCTATTAAATCGAGAATTAAAAAGTGAGAATAAAATGCTTAGGGATGAAAACAAACATTTAAAAGATGAAAAATAAGAGTCTTATAAATAATAATAGAAATTTGAACAATAAGATAGACAACTCAGGTAATGATATAGATAATATTAAAAGTAAGTACAATAATTTACACTCTAATGTAATAAAATTTAACAAAGGAAAAGAAAACCTAGATTATTAAATAGGATCTCAAAACGTTAAAAATAATAAAAATGGATTAAGATACAACCAAAACACTAACCATACATTTATCTATACTAGGTTACCTAAAATCATAATAACAAGAAAAATAATGTTAGCAACCCCATTAACAAGCATAGTAAACAATTATAATAAGAAATCTATTAAAATTTGTGTTCTTAACAGACTAACTAATAAAATGAAAAATATATACATAAGTAACTTTATGACAGATGTACACTTTTCATCTAATTATAAGTATGTAAAAGATGGGAAATCCAAACCTAGATAGATTTGGTTTCCAACCTAAAATAGCTTTAGAAAAACCTAAGTGAGATACCCACACAATAACCCTTGGCATCTCACACAATTAGAGTTCATTAATATGTGCATAATTACTTGTTGAGTTCTAAAATACAACAATTAATTAGTTGATTAATAACCTAATTAAAACTTGAGTATCAAATGCCCAAACTGATTTTCAGACACCTGGTCGATTAGGAACCCTACAGTATTCGACTAGTTTAAACAGGAAGTTTGTTGTTCATTTTCTTACAGATATTAATCGACCACAGTATATTTATTTGTCGACTAATAACCCCATTGGCCTAAGTTAGCCCATTAACTGAAGCCAAAACTTATTTTGATGATGTTAAACCACAGATCTAATATGTCTATCTAGTGAGTTTCAGGTCAAACGGAAGTCTATCGGTGATAAAATGTGCAATACAGGGGGTTGCACGGCCGTGCATGTCAGCTGGCATGGTCATGCGTATCAGAAAATGAAGAATCAACGAACGTCCACAGCCACACAGCTGTGCTATAGCTGACACTGTCGTGCTAAACTTGCGTATTCATAGAAATCAGCTGACACGGCCGTGCAAGACTTGCACACGGCCGTGTCACCACTACAAGCATTTGGAAGAACCACACTCCAGCTGACACGGTTGTGCAAACTTGCACACAGCCGTGCCACATTTATGTAAGATGGCCAAAATCTGGGAAAGAGGTAGCATGGCCGTGTGGGCTTGTACACGATAATGTCCAAAGTGCAAATTCTATGAAGAGAGAATTGATCAACTAACACAGCCGTGCAGAAACTCCGGACAACCATGCCATATTTGTGATTTTAACAAGGAGGTCAGAGCTCAAGCAACACGGTCGTGCCAAATTGGCACTTGGCCGTGCCAAGTTGCAGAATCCCTATTAAAGGCAGATTTGACCAGTTTGACCAGGCAAACACCCAGGTTTGACTTCAATCAATCATGGGGAGTTTCCAATCAATGTGAAGACCAATTTAAAGGGGAGTTTCCAATCAATTTGAAGACCAATTTAAAGGGGAGTTTCCCAATAATAGAGACCTATCCAAGTCATGAAGATTTAATTGAAGTTTTGAAGATCAAGAGTTCTAATTGAACTTTCCATCTCCTCCCATCTCCTATAAAAGATAGCGCCATCCCCAGGAAAAGGCACATATAAGCATCTAGCCAAACAATTCTAGAGATCTACATCCTTGCTAGTCGGCCTTCAATCACCATCTATCTAAGCTTCAAGTTCACAGAGAAGAAGAAGAAGAAGGAAGATTTGTAAACGTGGATCTGAAAAGGCGAAAACTTTCTGTACACACGTTGGAATCAAGCAAGGTTTACACCTACACGTTTATTGAGGGATGATCTACACCACGATGACTTCTTTCAGTTTTTATTTTGGTGTTAAATTGTATTTATGAACAGCTTCACTCAAGCGCTATCTTTGTGCTTAATTTTTCGAACGGTATCTTGTACGGCGTGATCAATACTTGAAAGTGTGATCAGGTTGTTTTTCTATTTTTGGTTATAAAAGAGGGTGAAATCTTCAAGGATTTAGGGTTGGCGCAGAGGCGGGGAGCCTAGGCAGGGAGCCACTCTGCTGAAAATTTATTGATTGCATTACTCTATGCTTTGTGATTGGTTGTCTGCGCTTGAATTTTTCTTTTTTGTGCTTACATGTTATTCACTACCTCTCTATGTGATTTTCAATTGGTATCAGAGCGGGATTTCTTTAGACTCAAAGTCTGGTAAAATTTTGATCATAATGGCACAAATTCTTTATGCCTATTCCAATGACCCTCATAACCAAAAAGAAGGTCAATCATACCTTCGATAACCTTTATTTGATGTCACAGACTATAGTTACTTAAAACAAAGGATGTCCATCCATATCAAGGGTATTGAAACAACCCTCTTGAATATTATTAGTGAATGGTTCTCCCTAGTCGATAAGCCTATGCCGGAGCAACAAAAAGAAAACGATCGGTTAAAAAGTTTAAATGCTAAGGCCATGAGCATATTGTATTGTGGTCTTAATAAAAATGAATACAATCACATTTGCTCTTGTACCGCTGCTAAAGATATATGGACTAAGTTAGAAGTGACCCATGAAGGAACATCTGAGGTCAAGAAGATACGAATTCGTATGTTGCTACAAAAATATGAGAACTTTTCTATGCTTCCTATTGAAACCATTGACTTTATGTTCTCTCATTTTGCAGACATTGTAAATCCTCTCAAGGCGCTGGAAAAGATGTTCCAGAGGAAGAATTGCTAGTAAAAGGCCTATACTCACTATCTGGAGACTAGATTCAAAAGAGAATGGCTATTGAGGAAGCATATAACCTAGCAACAATCACTTTTGAGCAACTCATAGGAAAGTTGAGGGCATTCAAAGTTCAGAGGAAGATGATAATAGATGAAGCACCAAAGAAGGAGGAGACACCTCTTAAGGCAGAAAAGAGCGAAAAGAACTTAGCCTTCAAGGAAATCAAGTTGCTTCAAGATGCAACTAATGACTCATTCGATAATGAGATTGCCCTTGTTGTCAAAGGATTCTCTAATTTTCTATGCAACAACAAGAGAAGAACCAAAAATATGTGTGGAAATAAGAAGAAAGAGCAATATGACGAAGAAGGTTCTATTCCTAGGTGCTTTAGGTGCAAGAAATAAGGACACTTGACGGCGGATTGCCCTATCCTAAAGGACAAAGGAAAAGAGAAGGTTGGCAATGGAGGAAAGAATGCAACCAAGCAAGGAATGATGGCTACATGGGGGGCGAGAGTGACGCTGAGGAACTCTCTGATGATGATGCTGAAGATAATGAAGCTTTCTTCATGCGGGCGGAGCAAAGGTAAATTCTAAACCAAGCAAGTTCAATTTTGATGATGGTATGCAAATAAGTGAAGACATGTTCCAGATATGGAAAAGGCTTACGAATATCTACCCTCTGACATGTTTCAGACATGTTCCAAACATGTTATGCAATTAAGTGAATTCTCACCTACCTTCTAACACATTGCATCAAGCGACTGTGAGTTCTTCATCAGTCGACTGTATGGCGCGTATTTTCTATTTGCTGGCTTTTTCCAGACTGATTTCAAAGGGGGTTTTGGATTTTTGCTTGAGGGGGTTAGATAACTTAAAAGGGTCTCCTACTGTTCCATTTGAGATTTCTTGAACACTTTGCATTAATTCTTACCCTCAATCTCTCATATTCTCTCTTCCTCAAGTCTCAAGCCCTAGAAATCTCAACTCTAATCTTGTATTCACACTTAAACCGAATCTGAGCTTCAAGATTTGGTGAAGACAAGTACAATGGCTTTCTCTCATCTTGGAAGAGCCATCAACACACACACTTGCTCCTTCAAGTTCTACTTCAAGGCATATGTGTTTGTAAGTGTTTTTCATTTCGAATTTCATTATCTCGTATTTCAATTTCACTCTTGGTTTGTGAGAGTGGTTTGCTTGATCCCAAGCTGTGGGAGTCAATGATATCGATTGTAGTTTGATTACACTTGTAGGGTTGCTACAAGTGGGTTTAAAGAAAACCTCAAGTTAGGATTCTAACTTGAGTATCCGATGGTATCTGGGTGGAAGGGACGTAGGATTACCGGGAACAAGTCGGGTTTGGACTTGGGTAATCCGAACCCTTGAAACATTCTTTGTGTTAGCTTGTTTCATTTTGCGTTAATTTATATTTCCTCATTTATTGTTGGTTAGGGATTTAAATTGGTATAACTATCGTTTTAATTTTATAAACACTATTCAACCCCATTCTAATGTTTTCCTCATAGCCAGGGCCCTTACACAGGCAATCCGAGTTCAATTCCCTGATGCATACCGAAATATTTCTTTTGGCTTTTTTGCCTAGGCCAGCAAATAGATCTGGCTTTTTTGGCTTTTTTCCCTTGGGGGCCAGTGAATTGGTCGGCCTTTTTTTCTTTGCATGGCCTTTTTTCTGTGTGTTTTTTCCAAGGGGGTCTGGCAAATAGTTCTTGGTGGTGAATATTTTTTTCTTCGTTTTTCCTCGAGGGCGAATAGGGTTGGAATACATTGTCTGGTCAAAAATGATGCAAAAATAAACGTGGGTGGGTTCAGTTAAATTATTATTTATTAGGGTTTTATGAAATTTTCTATCGCACTCCCTCTATAATTTTTCTATGCTCGGTTGCAGAAATTTTCTACACTCTCTAAAAAATTTTGTTCGTGATCTAGCGGACTCGAGAGGATCTTGTTGGGGGAAAGGTTGTTGGATCTGGATCTAAGCCTAGCGGGGGGTGAATATGCTATTAAAAATTCTCGTGCAACCTATGAGCAATCACACGCAGTTATACAGCACAGATATAGATATATATGGTAAATAAAAAAATCACAGAGTACACACAGATTTACCCTGGTTCGGTCGCACTCACGACCGACTCCAGTCCCCAAGCAGATACTAGCATTAATATGGTCCTTTTGTACAACTACAATGAGTCCTGAGCTACCTGCCCCCACCAAGTTTGTACCACACTCTACCGGTGCAGAACACTATCAACCTAGTAAATGCTCTCTCTTGACTAGCTACAACTTGTCAAGATCCTCTTGTCTAGCACCCACTAGATAAGACCCCAAAACACAAATAATGGTAAATTTTTCCCTACAGAGATCTATACAACTACACAAAATAATAATAAGGAGTTTAGAGAATCTCAGTTTGTGTAGCGACAGTCGTCTCTGTCAATCATCACAGAGGTCAGATCGTATCTAACAGGTGCCGTCGCCAACGTCACGTCCTCGCCTTTGGAAGCTGCGACCTGGGTGACTTGGGCTCCTCAAAAGTTGCGGCCTTGGTGTGCTTTGGCCTCCTTGATGTGTTGCGCAATGTGTGAAGCTCCTCCTTGAAGTGTTGCGCAATGTGTGAAGCTCCTACTTGAAGTGTTGCGCAATGTATGTTGCTCTCTCCAATGGAACTTGTGACCAAGGCTATGGATAGAGGGATAGATTGCGGCCTTGTCAATGGATGTGAGCTTTGGATGTTGATGCAATGAAGAACTCCCCTTGGATGTTTGCGCAAGGTCCTATGGCAATGGATGTTTGAACTTTGGCTTGATGCTTTGATGGCTTGCAATGGAGAGGGAGATCTTGAATATTGAAACTTTCGGCCCTAAGGAGATGGTTGGCTTGCGCAATATGTAAGGGAACTTGGCAATGAGGCTTTGGCAATGTGCTTGGACAATGGAGCTGGCCTTGGAGATGGGAGATGCAAGGAGGAAGGAGATGAGATGTTTGGTTATTGAAAATTTTGCACCCCCTTGTTCTTTGATGTTTGGCCGAAATTCCCCCACATGTTTTGGTTTTTCTCTCCCAAAAATTCCTCTCTTTGACTGTGTGTTTATATAGGGGAGGATGAGATATGATAGGATCAATTAAAATCCTTTGATGGAGATTGGAAGGAATCCTAATTTGATTAGGATTTGAATAAATCTCTTAGGATATGGAGTTTGAATATGAATGGCTATGGAATTCAATTTGTGTAGCTATAGGATTTGAATTAGATCTCATTTAATCACCTTTGATTTGCATGAGATTCTCCATATCTCTCCTTCTTTGACCAAGTCTCCAATTTGCATGGCATTAGGATTTGAATATTGCACCAATTGATTTGAATCAATTCAAATGTGGATTTGAATTGATTTGCTCCTTATCTTCTCATCTTTGACTTAGTCCAATAGTTGTAGCCATATTCTCCATCTTTGACTTAGTCCACTTGAAGTGTGTATAGCAATTCCTCCATCACCTTTGGCTAGTCTCTCTTTGGGTATTTGCGAGAGTGTCATTCTTGAAAACACTTAGCACATACATTAAATCGTTCACACATGTTTGTTATCATCAAACACAAAGTCATCGATCGTTGTATCCAACAACACATTGTATCCAACAAAAGTTAGGTTTTTGAAATATCTAATTAGTGTAATTTGGTATTTTGGTAGTTGATTCTCTAATTATGAGAAAATTCTAAGTTCTATTAAAAGTTTTTTGGATCACTTATGTTTTTGTTTTGATTTTTTGTAGATGTTTTTCTAAGCTCCATCTCTTCCTGTGAATCAAGAGGCTCCGTTTTGATCGAAGTCGTCGCGTCGAGACTCGAGCGGATCTCGTTTGGCGAAAAGGTTAAATTTTTGAACTATCTAAGTATGAGTGTAATTTCGATGTTGATTCTGGGAAATTTTTTAAGTTCTTATTAGGAGAGATTCTTCAATTTTTTGGATTAATTTGGAGAGATTCATCAGTTTTTTGGATTACCTATACTTTTGATAATATTGAAATTTTTAATATTGTTAAAATAGCTAATACATGAATAAATTAAGTAGGAGAGATTCGTTAATTTTGGATTACTTACGCTTTTAATATTGTTGAATTAACTACTGAGGTTCTTTTGAAATCATTAGGTTCTATGGAAATTTTTAGGTTCTCCAATTTTCATCATCAATTTATATTAGTATTGTTTATTATCTTTGATATATATAATCATTAGGGGTGTCGGGGTTGGTGGTGGGAAGTGACGACGCTTGTGTCCTCTCATTCCTCCATCAAAACTGACTCCCCTGGCCCGACACCTTGTATTGTTTTGTACATTCATCAATAAAAACTAACCTTACCTTTCAATATATATATATATATATATATATATATATATATCTATTATACATTTGACAACGTTTTTGAATTCTAGGGTTGAATAGGACAAGATAAAGAATGAATGTGATTTGATCTTGGGAAATCAATGGTTGAGATTGGATTTTGTGAAAATTTTAGTGGGAAACTTGGAAAAAGTGTCTTGGAAACCAAAACTTTGAAATTAGAAGTGTCTTGGGAAAGATTGTGGAGGTTAAATTAGGGGAGAAAGTGCCTTGTGAACCTAAACTTTGAAATTACAAGTGCATTGGGAAAGATTGTGGAGATTAAATTTGGAGGAAAAGTGCTGTGGAAACCTAAACTTTGAAATTACAAGTGCCTTGGGAAAGATTGTGGAGAAGCATGATCCATTAAATTAAACAAAATAAAAAATTTAGCGTAAAACAATTTAGCGGAACAACAAATTAGCGTAAAAATACCCTGAGGTTTGTTGTTCTGCGCCCGCGCCGATTTTTTAGGCTAATTTGTTGTTTCGCACCGAAGGCGCGGGCGCCAAATTTGTTGTTCGACGCTGAATTTGTTGTTCCGCGCCAAAGGTGCCCGTGACGCTACATATTTTTATGCTAATTTATTGTTCTGTTAAATTTTAGTTGTGGAAATAATTTTTCGGGGAACAAAGATTTCGAGGTGGAAATCTTAATGAACCGTGCCCACGGGCACGGGTTATGACTATATATATATATATATATATATATTAATTTTTTGCTTTGTTATTTTTTAAAAATTATTCTTTGTCAATGTTATGTTTCATTTTTGCTACAATTTTGCAATAAATAAAATAAACAAAAATTATTTCTGACAAAAAATTGTGCCCCCTATGAGTTTAATTCCTGAATCTGTCACTGGGGCCAGCCCAGGTCGAACTGGGCCTGGGGCGCCCAGGTGCTGGGCTTGGGCACCCATCGCCCCGTCTGGGCGCTGGGCGCCCAGACCCAGCTCAGCTAAGCCCCACCAGTTGTATGTGGGCTCCACGGTGGGGCCCACGAGGTTTGGGAAACCCTACTGTTTTGGCGGTTGGAAAATCTACGAAAAGAAATTTTTGACAACTTTGGACGTATGTTTGAGGGGTCAAACGACATCGGAATTGAGCCTAGTTTGTTTCTATGCATTCACCGTTCAGTGGTCTTCGATTTGATATATTGATATCAATTACAAAGCTCAACGGCGATTGAGGAAAAATTCGCTAAAAGTTGGCCTTTATGAAAGGCAAACTTTAATTGATTTTTTTCACTCCAATATTTAGTCCCACATCGATAAATGAGAAAAGGGAGGGGTCAGCCGCATATATAAATAGGGGTCAACCTCCTTCTTGAAACTTGCACCAAGTCTTTAATTCGAGGAGCTCCAACAAGTTTTGAGCACGCTCGGAATAAGACTTAAATTAATATTTCCTCTTTCTTCCAAATTCTTTCTTACTCCTGATCGGGCTCTAGCAAAGCTACGAAGGAGTTCGGATCAGATCTGAAGTCTTGACGGATGATCCACTCAAGGTGAAACTTTCTTTGGCGCGTGGTTGACTCGACGACAAGGGTGTTGCTTGCCTCGAGACGCGGTTCGGTTCGGGATGCGGTTCGGCTCGAGACACGGTTCGGGACACGGTTCGGGAGAAGCAGCATGGGGTATCGCTTCGGAGATAAAAAACGTTGCTGAAAACGACGATTTTTATTCTGTAGAAACGACGTGAAAGGTATGTAGTTTATTTACATGCGTTTAAAATTGCTTTTAGATAGATCTATCTTTAGGGATTGGTTGGACCCAACCCTGGGATAGTAGAGATTCTGGCTAGGGTTATTTATTTAGGGTTAGACTTAAAATAGTTTTAAGTTGGTTTTTGCTGCTTTTATGTTTTCCTCGTCCATCCGACTTATGTTGAACGTCGATTTTATAGCCCTAAGGACACAGAAAACCCTTCAGTTGAGAGCTTGCATGCTATACTTCAAGGGTTCCTAGGAGGAACACTTATATCTTGTGAAGTTTACATACAACAATCGTTACCAAGTGAGAATTTGCATGGCACCATTCACTGTATTGTATGGGAGGAAGTGTCGCTCTCCTCTAAGCCAGGACGACGTTGGGGGTCGTAAGCTTCTGGGGCACGAGATGGTCGTCGAAGCAGTTGATGTGGCAACCTTCGTATTGCCTAGGATCATTACAAGAATTTGGGGAAACAAAGTGGTGACACTTGGAGTTTCAGTAAGGTGATAGTGTGTTCCTGAGGACTTCACCGACACGTGGATTGATCCTTTTTGGCAGGCGTGTGAAGATGGGCCCTATATTTATTAGTCCATTTGATGTCTTGGATCGCATTGGGACTTGCTTTGCCACCGTCCCTCGAAGGTATACACGATGTGCTTCACGTATCTCAGCTCCGGAAATACGTGGGAAACCCCAATCACGTCGTGGACTTTTTAGAGATCGAGGTACGTCCGGATTTGACAAATAAATAGCAGCCAGTAGCTATTCTGGATCAGAGACATAAGTTGCTGAGGAGGAAGGCCATCAGCCTTGTGAGGGTCATGTGATATCAAGAGTCTCTAGAAGAGTCCACCTGGGAAATTGAGGATGAGATGCGATAGAGATACCCTCATTTGTTTTCGAAATGGAGTTTGTTTCCATGTACAGATATTTTTGATTTAATGTATAGAAGGATTATTTCCTTTTAATTTTGTTTTGAAATTCTGAGGGCGGAATTTGTTTTAAGGAGGTTAGGATGTAACCCCATGATTTTGATGTACGATATATTATACTATGTATTTTTGGCCGTATTTTAATCATTAATATACATGTAATTTTCTCGATTTTTGGGATTTTCCATGATTTTTGTAGTAATAAATATACCTTATTTATATATATTTTAAATTATTTCCAAATAAAAATACATTTTTATACACTTTAATTAAACATAATAATGTTTTCCATAATGTTTTATATATTTTAAAATAAACCTAAAACTAATTTTCTTATCATGACACCTAACCCATGACTAATCCAACATTAGAGGGAGTCCGTATACACTTGGCATTCTCCGCTTAACCATCATCCACATGCATGAATAAAAAGGAAGAAAAAAAGAAATATGGAAGAAAAAGGAAAGAAAAAGGAAAATCTTGCTATACTCCCCCCTTCTGTTCAAGCTCTCTCATCTCTTTGCTTAGGCCCACCACCATCATCTCCCCCCCTCCTCCTCCTTGGCCGAACACCACCACCACCACCATCTCCCCTCTTCATCCCCATGGCCGTCCACACACTCTCCCCTTGCTCATTGGTATAATTCTAAGCTAGAAGGAGGAAAGGATTAAAAGAAGGGGCTCATCTCTCTCACTCTCTACAATTTAAAATGGTATGGATTCACAACTTGAGTGTATGGTTACTTAGGATTGTTTTATCCAAGTGGCAAATACTTATACCTTGATTCCATGTTCATATTAATATTTATAGCATGTTGCTTAATGCTAATTTAGTAGTACGTTACCATATTGTTATTTCCATTAGAATTGTAGCAAGTTGCCATATTGAGATTTGTAGTATGATTCCATGTTGATGTTGATAATTGTAGCATGTTGCTTAATGCTAGTCTAGTAGCAAATTGCCATGTTGTTATTTGTATATGTTGCCATAGAATTGTAGCAAGTGGTCATGTTATATTTGTAGCATGATTCCATGTTCATGTTGATATTTGTAGATTGATGCTTAATGCTAGTCTAGTAGCAATTCACATGTTGTTATTTGAAGTATGTTGCCATTGGAATTGTAGCAAGTGGCCATGTGATATTTGTAGTATGATTCCATGTTCATGTTGATATTTGTAGCTTAATGTGTAATGCTAGTCTAGTTGTAGGAGGATATATGCCCATAAGGTGATTTATCCTAAGTGTACGTCTTGTTCATATAATATATGGTGTCCATTATACTAAGTATGAAATCGTTTATATATATACACTTAGATAATGTCCATAGACTTATAGTTAGGTCCTTGTGTATCCAGATAAGATCTCGATTATGAGTAGTAAGCGACCGTATAGAAACGTAAGTCTTAAATAGATCGTGGTCATATATGTGTTGAGAACTGGACATCGACACATCGGATAGACCACTGTGTCTTAGTCTTACCTTAGGGTAATGATGATCTCATAGTCATTCAACTTGGCGAAGTCGGAGACGAGACACATGTACTCATTAGAGAATGAGTTCACTGAACGACCAACTTAGAGTTATTAAATGGTTAACTTTAACTAAACTATCTATAATAACTCTAGGGTGATGATAGGTAAGCTGGTCCTTAAGACCTTAAGTCATCTGTACGAACCTGTTAGTGAACAGTGTAGCTTAGACATATGATCTAGCTTCGAGGCTAGGCCTGCTGAATGATCTTAGTTTGGGTTGCACCCGAAGCTCTGGAGGCGAGTAGATGACTAAGATGAGATTCGTCACTTCCATTAAAGGGAAGTTAGTGTCACAGGCTCAGTACGGTCTTTGTGTTAATCCTCGACCGGGGTACATTGTAACAAGTACAACGTATTTACAACTGAGACCGCCATATACTGACCAATGTTGTCTAATAGGGTTGACAGTATACCATATCCTAGGCCAATATGGACACAGTCTTGACGAAGGGACTATAGCTAACGGCATTCATCATTGACACAGCCAAACTAAACCTAACGATGCTTTTGCAAATGGGTCGATCACGTTATGATGATTCTGAAACAGGGACGACAACTACTGCTTGTGGTGACCGTCGTCTAGGGGTTTCGAGCCCCAACCTGTAGTAAGGTCAGGCTGTAGGGTCTCACACCGTGTAGCGTTTGTGTCTTAGTAATAGGAAGATTAATTCAAAGAGAGATTCATTTGATGATATTGAGTAGTTGATATTCACAAAGCTAGTTGTGAAAATAAGTCGTAAATGCAATAGGGACATTGTTGCATTTGATGCAAACAAAGATTAAACGTGTCGTAAATTGGTTATGACAATATTTGTAGGAAACAATACATTGGAAAGGGTTATCTGGGTGACGGGATCGTCCCGGTCTAAACGCAGGTTCAAACCGCGTCCAAATCGGAGCTCAAACAAGCCCAGAAACGCGAAAACAGTCCAAGGCAAAGTGGGTTAGACCTACTGGGCTAACAAGCCCATCAGCAAGGGCAAACGGGTGCGGCCCGCTGGCGGCAGCGTGCGAACGCCCACTGGCTGCAGCGGGCACGGCCCGCTACACAGCGGGCCAGTGCTCGCTGCCCAGCGGGCTTGCGCATGCCCTCCTTGTCTTGGGCGGGCACGCCCGCTAAGCCTAGCGGGCGCGCCCGCAACTTAAGTGATTTAGGGTTTTTTGAAACCCCAAATGACGGCTACGAAAATTGATTTTTTGCCCATCTTTGGGCAATTGTTTGAGGGGTCAAACAAAGTCGAAATTCGTTACCGTTGGTTCCTACGCGTTCACCATTCGATGCCCTTCGAATTGATAGCTTGTTTGGTGTCTAACGTTTAATGAATGAAGAGAATTAATTCGTTGAAGTTGGCTTTTATGAAAGGCTTACTAAACTTCAAATAAGCTAAATTAGCTTAATTAAATTCCCTTCAATTTTACAATAGTCCCACATTGCTCACAACAAAAGTAGGAGTGCTAACTCCCTATATAAATAGGGGTGCATTCTCTTCGTTGAAAATGCACCAAGTCCTCGATCGAGTAGCTCCGGTTATTTGAGATAGCTCGATCTACGACTAAACTACTCTCTCTCTCTCTCTCTCTCTCTCTCTCTCTCTCTCTCTCTCTCTCTCTCTCTCCTTTCTATTCTCCGGACTAGTCCTAGCAAGACTACGAAGGGAGTTTGGATTCAGATCCAAATGTCTAAGACGCAGGTCTATTCAAGTGAAACTTTCTACCGCGTGTGATTGGCTTGGAGGCGGGAGTCGGCTCGGGCAAATCGGTTCGAGGGTGCAAGGCGACTCGGGTGGATCGAGTCAAGGCGGTTCGGCTACGAGGAGCGTCAGAAGATGGTGCGGTACAGCTTGCCCGCCCAGGGTCAAGATTCTGGGTATGTGGTTAAGCAAAAATAGTGTAGATTTAATTTTGTCACTGTAGAATAGATCCCTCTTGGGGTGGTCAGATCCACACCAAGTTGGCATAGATCGGGCTAGGTTCTGGCTCTCTCAGAGCCTAGCTAAATTGTTTAGCTAGCTTAGTTTTGTTTTTCCGCTGCGCTTTATGCCCATGTGGTCTGTCCGACTTAGGACGGACACAGATCTGAGCTCTGAGGGTCCGTCAAAACCCCAACAGTGGTATCAGAGCCACGGTTATGCTTGTAGATCTATTTTAGCGACATTTTTAAATCTTTTAATTGATTGTTTTAAACATACGGACCATTTTAACTTTATGTTAAAATACTGTTTTATGTTTTAAAATTGTTTTACACCATGAAATTTTTTTGAGCCGATTTAATCTTTATGCGATACATTTAAATAAGTCTCTCATATTTAAATGTTTTAAAATTTTATTTTATAAGATAAAATAATTTTAGCATACATTTAAAATTATTATAAAGTTTATGTAACACAAAAGGAATGTTTTATTTCATGCGATGATATTGAAAATTCATATTTTTGGTTACATAAAGATTGAAATTATTTTTAAAAAGGCTTTATCCGAAAGTTTATTAAATTAATTTCAAATGATTTTAAAAGGGTTTTAGAATTGTTTTAAATAATATGTGATATAAAGAAAATTTTATTCTCATAAGATGAAATAATAAATTTGTTTATTTTAAATTACATATTGGTTTTAAGATTACTCTATGCGATATTTTAATCTTAAAAAGTGTATCGTTAAAATTTTAAAGCCTAGGTTTTAAAATTATTTGATAGTTTTATGAAACCTAGTTTTATGTGATAAAAATGCTTTAAGCTTTAAATTTTAAATCTTTATATTTAAATGTTAAATTTTAGAGTTGCAAGTTGTTCGATTATGTTATAGATAATTTTTAACTTGCAAGCTTTAATTATTTGTCACTAAATGAACCTTTAATTTATGTGGTTAAATTAGTTGGTTTATGTTTTAATGGACATGTTGAATAATGTATTCTTGAACCCTTTAGGTTAGCCATTAACGGATTAAAATTTTATGAGATGAAATTTTAATGATTAGTGACATGTTACGTTTTTATAAACAAAACAACATCAAAACCTAATACCAGATTAGGGTAGTCCCTTTTGATTTACAATCATTGCCATAAATCGTTTAAATGATGATTATCATAAAAAGACTAAATTTGAAAAAATGTTGTTATTGTCTTATTAAAATCCTAATAAGATTGGGGTAGCACGTTGAATGTATGAACCTTATAGTTGATAAGGACTCAATAAAAATTGTTCAACCAATCCATAAAATTTCGAATTTTAGGATCCACTAGTTGATAAGGATTAACTAGTTTTAATTAACAGCCATTTAGTTGTTGGACGTACATAGAATTGATGAAAATCCTTCAATGGATCATGATGACGGTCAATGTACTTGGCTAAGTTTGCTGGACCACCCTAGCTAGTCTAGGGGCTGAGTGGTCCTGGCTTAGTCAATTCCCTGGCCGCGTCCGCTGGACAGCAAGGAGTCGAATCATGACTGTGTAAGTCCATTGACTATACTTAAGTCAAATACGATAATAATCTTATTCAAGATAAATTGTAGCCCTCCCTGTTTTAGGAGTTGGCAACTGTAAGACCCGTGTTACGGTTGTTGAGCTACACTCAAGCTGTGACATGGCAATCTTATAGAAACAGATTTCTTGATCAACATCTTGACTTGACCCAAGCCGTCGTCTCGTCCCTATACTGAGCACCGGCGTAAGTCTAACCAAAGATGTAGTCTAAGTCCTGACCCAAACCAACGTGTCGTGTATACACCAAGCGGCGGGGCAAGTCAGGCTAGACACGAAAACAAGGGTCCGACTAGGCTAGCCATTGTGATCCGGATGAGCACACTCATGATCACAAATGACTAGGGGTAATAACGATATGGAATCATATTTAATATGATTGACGACGAGTTCGTCTACCGACTGCAGAGTCGGACAACTTGTTGAGACACACTCAAGGTTGTCAGACTCAGGGTAGTCGGATCCCTCTCTCACAAATGTTATTTTATAATAAACTGTTTATTATTATGGATTTAATAAATTTAGTGGGAGAATATATTTTTATTAAAAACCATTGAAACTATACAACGAATATATACTGACTAAAGTATCTATAAAATTGCAGAATGGATTCAGGTCTAAGATATATGGTAGAGAAGAACGTGCTCGATGTAACGAACTATAACGACTGGCTTAGGAACATTAAGTTAGTCCTTTCTCTAGCCGGGATTAGATACGTGCTGTTCGAGGACGCTCCAGAGAAGCCTGATGACGATGCGACCTTCGAGAAAAAAGAAGCCTATAAACTATACCAGAGGGATGCAGAGAAGGCCATGTGCCTTACTCTGGCTTCGATGAATAACGAACTGCAGAGGAAGCATGAACATTTGGATGTTCAAAGTATGCTTTTGAATGCACAAGAGTTATACGACAAGCGGTCTCGAGCTGCCAAGTTTGAAGCCACAAGCAACCTCTGGGGCACAAAGATGGAGGCAGGGCCCGTACAAGATTATGTCATCAAGATGATCGGGTACATGGAGGACGCCGCCCAGTTGGGTTTTGTCCTGGACAATGAGATGTTCGTGGACATTATCCTTAAGTCTTTAACCCCGACCTTCAAGCCTTTCATCACTGGTTTCATAATGAATAGTCTTGAAACGGATCTTCCTGGTCTCCTCAATATGCTTAGGCAGTTTGAGGAGAATGAGAAGAAACCGACTGCATTGGTTGTTGGCTCTGCTTCTTCAGACAAGCCGAAAGGCAATGGTAAGAAGAGGCAGGTCCCGCAACCTACCAAGGCGAAGAAAGGGAAGAAAAAGACCAAAGGGGCCCCGTCAAAATCTGAGTGCTTCCATTGCCACAAGATTGGCCATTGGAAGAGGAACTGCAAGATTTATCTTGTAGAAAAGAAGAAGGGGCATACTGATGCCTCTACCTCAGGTACAACAAATCAAAATCAATAAAGCATAATTATTTCCAATCACATAGTATGAGATACTAAGACATCTGTGTAATATATACAGGTGGCTGATAGAAGCGGAGTTAGAAGAAGTTCGGAGGACGGTTGGCATCTGAGCAATCGTTGCTGCTGGGGCCGTGCGAAGACTTCGAGAGACATGAAGAAGGAGCTGATACTCAATTTTAGTTGAATAAAATATATCATTCCTTAAATTTAAAACAATGATTGAGTGTCCAACACTCAAAGTTTAGTTGATAAACATATTATTGTTCATCTTTTATGAATCCGTTGTTTTGAATAAATGTCTCAGAAATTGTGCTTTCTGTTGAAATTGAGATTTTATTGAGATTGGCTTAAATTTATCTGATTGTGGTTTTCTGAGTTGGTTGCAAAAATTCTCAAACTATGATGCAGAGCTTCAGAAAATTTTGGTTGTTTTGAAGCTGGCTTAATGTTATAGTCAATCGATAGTTAAGTATAGGTTCCAGGAACGTATAAATTGTGTGTAAATCACAATTATACGCATATTAAGATTAATACTTAATATACTACATTTGATTCTTAAAGAGTTAATATTAAATGTAGTTAAGGGAAAAGTACAGTATAGGACGTTTGATTGAGTGAGTCAACGTTAAGATTCCTTAAACTGATCTTGATTTGACTCATTCGTCAAACCCAACCTGACACTAGTACATTCCATCTAAAGCACATATCAAATGGTTATGTCATCATCTATATAATCTAAATATGATTTAGGTATATAATTGAAGTACTTAACCGGGTAATTCTTAAAGTCAATGGGAGCTAGCTCGTATACTTAGTTTCGGTTTCTCGGACTAAGTAAAAAGGATTCCAACTTATTTGAATCATCTATGTAAAACATTGAATCAAAATCGTTTTGATTTAATCGACTATATAGAGACTTAGGGTGTCATGTATGTACTTGACATATTGACACAAGACGATTGGAATGAGCTGAGACTGACTTATAGAAATGTTAGACCCTACATCTAGATTGTATAAGCTAATTGTTAGCTATACAAAGAAAGGAAAAATTGATCCAAATCATTTTTCAAAGGATCAATCCTGTGTGATCAAGAGATGTATTAATTAATAATCCATTAAAATGCATTATTGATACTCGTTAGTAAATCCACTCTTAGGTTTGTCATATAAATGTCAAAGTGACTGATATGCTATAACGGTATGAGATACCGAGATAAATAGCCTAAGTGCAAGTGGGAGATGTAGGAGGATATATGCCCATAAGGTGATTTATCCTAAGTGTACGTCTTGTTCATATAATATATGGTGTCCATTAGTCTAAGTATTAAATCGTTTATATATATATATATATACATACATATATATATACATATATATATATATATATACATATATATATATATACTAGTCATAACCCGTGCCCGCAGGCACGGTTCATTTAAGATTTCCCTCGCAAAATCTTTGTTTCCCGAAAAATTATTTCAGTCAAAATTTAACAGAACAATAAATTAGCGTAAAAATATTTAGCGGCATGGGTGCCTTCGGCACTGAACAACAAATTCGGAGTTGAACAACAAATTTGGCGCCCGCAGGCGGAACAACAAATTAGCGTAAAAAACTTTTCGGCGCCCGCACCGACGCGGGCGCCTTTGGCGCAGGACAACAAATTCGGCAAAATTTAGCGGGCGCCTTCGGGCGAGACAACAAATTCGGTAAAATTTAGCGAGCGCCTTTGGCGCGGAGCAACAAAACTCGTGATATTTTTATGCTAATTTGTTGTTCCTCGAAATTGTTTTACGCTAAATTTTTTATTTTTTTTATTTTAATGGATCATGATTCTCCACAATCTTTCCCAATGCACTTCTAATTTCAAAGTTTAGGTTCCCAAGGCACTTTCCCCCCAAATTTAATCTCCACAATCTTTCTCAAGACACTTCTAATTTCAAAGTTTTGGTTCCCAAGACATTTTTCCTCCCAAATTTAATCTTCACGATCTTTCCCAATGCACTTCTAATTTCAAAGTTTAGGTTCCCGATGCACTTACCCCCAAATTTAATCTCCACAATCATTCCCAATATTTTCTAATTTCAAAGTTTTGGTTCCCAAGACACTTTTCTCACCAAAATTTTTCCAAAATCCAATCTCAACCATTGATTTACCAAGATCAAATCTCAGCCACTCTTTATCTTGTCCTAGTCAGCCCTAGAATTCAAAAAACACTGTCAAATGTATAATAGATATGCACACACACACACACACTTAGATAATGTCCATAGACTTATAGTTAGGTCCTTGCGTATCCAGATAAGATCGCGATTATGAGTAGTAAGCGACTGTATAGAAACGTAAGTCTTAAACGATTCGTGGTCATAGATGTGTCGAGAACTGGATATCGACACATCGTATAGACCACTGTGTCTTAGTCTTTCCTTATGGTAATGATGATCTCATAGTCATTCGACTTGGTGAAGTCAGAGACGAGACGCATGTGCTCAGTAGAGAATGAGTTCACTGAACGACCAACTTAGAGTTATTAAATGGTTAACTTTAACTAAACTATCTATAATAACTCTAGGGTGATGATAGGTAAGCTGGTCCTTAAGACCTTAAGTCATCTGTACGAACCTGTGAGTGAACAGTTTAGCTTAGACCTATGATCTAGCTTCGAGGCTAGGCCGGCTGAAAGATCTTAGTTTGGGTTGCACCCGAAGATCTCGAGGTGAGTAGATGACTAAGATGGGATTCGTGACTTCCGTTAAAGGAAAGTTAGTGTCACAGGCTCAGTACGGTCTTTGTGTTAATCCTCGGCCAGGGTACGTTGTAACAAGTACAACGTAATTACAACTGAGACCGTCGTATACTGACCAATGTTGTCTAATAGGGTTGACAGTAAACCATACCCTAGGCCAACATGGACACAGTCTTGACGAAGGGACTATAGCTAACGGCATTCATCACTGACACATCTAAAGTAAACCCAACGATGCTTTTGTAAATGGGTCAATCACGTTAGGATGATTCTGAAACAGGGACGACAACTACTGCTCGTGGTGACTGTCGTCTAGGGGTTCTGAGCCCCAACCTGTAGTAAGGTCAGGCTGTAGGGTCTCACACCAAGTAGCGTTCGTGTCTTAGTAATAGGAAGATTAATTCAGAGAGAGATTCATTTGATGATATTGAATAGTTGATATTCACAAAGCTAGTTGTGAAAAAAGTCGTAAATGCAATAGGGACATTGTTGCATTTGATGCAAACAAAGATTAAACGTGTCGTAAATTGGTTACGACAATATTTGTAGGAACAAATACATTGGAAAGGGTTACCTGGGTGACGGGATTGTCTTAGTCTAAATACAGGTTCAAACCGCGTCCAAATCGGAGCTCAAACGAGCCCAGAAAAGCAAAAACAGTCCAAGGCAAAGTGGGTTAGACCTACTAGGCTAACAAGCCCATCAGCAAGGGCCAACGGGCGCGGCCCGCTGGCTGCAGCGGGCACGGCCCACTGCACAGCGGGCCAGCGCCCGCTGCTTGCAGCGGGCACGGCCTGCTGACCAGCGGGCTTGAGCCCGCCCTCCTTGTCTTGGGCGGGAGCACCCGCTAAGCCTAGCGGGCGCGCTCGCAACTTGAGTGATTTAGGGTTTTTTGAAACCCCAAATGATGGCTACGAAAATTGATTTTTTGCCCATCTTTGGGTAATTGTTTGAGGGGTCAAACGAAGTCGAAATTCGTCGCCGTTGGTTCCTACGCGTTCACCATTCGAAGCCCTTCAAATTGATAGCTTGTTTGGTGTCTAACGTTTAATGAATGAAGAGAATTAATTCGTTGAAGTTGGCTTTTATAAAAGGCTTACTAAACTTCAATTAAGCTAAATTAGCTTAATTAAATTCCCTTCAATTTTACAATAGTCCCACATTGCTCACAATGAAAGTAGGAGTGCCGACTCCCTATATAAATAGGGGTGCACTCTCTTCGTTGAAAAATGCACCAAGTCCTCGATCGAGTAGCTCCAGATATTTGAGCTAGCTCGATCGACGACTAAACTATTCTCTCTCTTCTTCCTATTCTCCGGACTAGTCCTAACAAGACTACGAAGGGGGTTTGGATTCGGATCAGACGTCTAAGACGCTGGTCTATTCAAGTGAAACTTTCTACCTCATGTGATTGGCTTGGAGGCGAGAGTCGGCTCGGGCAGATCGGTTCGAGGGTGCGAGGCGGCTCGGGTGGATCGAGTCAAGGCGGTTCGGCTACGAGGAGCGTCAGAAGACGGTGCGGTACATCTTGCCCGCCCCAGGGTCAAGATTCCGGGTATGTGGTTAAGAAAAAATAGTGTAGATTTAATTTTTTCGCTGTTGAATAGATACCTCTTGGGGTGGTCAGATCCACCCCAAGTTGGCATAGATCGGGCTAGGTTCTGGCTCTCTCAGAGCCAAGCTAAATTGTTTAGCTAGCTTAGTTTTGTTTTTCCGTTGCGCTTTATGCCCCTGTGGTCCGTCCGACTTAGGACGGACACAGATCCGAGCTCTGAGGGTCCGTCAAAACCCCTACACTAGTAACAAATTTCCTTGTTGTAATTTGTAGTATGTTGCCATTAGAATTGTAGCAAGTTGCTATGTTGATATTTGTAGTATGCTTCCATGTTCATATTGAAATTTTAGCAAGTTGTTTAATGCTAGTGTAGTAGCAAAGTGCCATGTTGCCATGTTGATATTTGTTGAAGAATTGTAGCAAGTTGCAATGTTGAGATTTGTAGCATGATTCCATGTTGATGTTGATAATTGTAGCATGATCATTAAACGCTAGTTTAGTAGCAAATTGTTGTGTTATTTTTAGTATGTTGCCATTAGATTATATTATTAATAACTATATGAAAGATGTTGATTAAGTTGGCTATTGATTTTTATGCTACTTGTCATCATGTTTAGGTTGTTCACTTTATGTCATATTTCATGCTATGTTTACGTTCCTTTATGCACATGGCATTTTGTAATGTGATAACAGTTGCCTAAGTTATGACATTAATGTAATTATGGCTGCTATGAAATAATGTTAGCATGGATGTGATACTTTTATACATCCTTGATAAACTAAGAGAAATGATGAAATGAAACGATATTTAGCGTATACATGGCCGTACATATGTTGAGGCGGGGGACATGACTGCATAGGATTTGAGTGAGTACCCGAGTGTATTATGATAACCTAGAATATCACAGTCTACCCCGAGGTGGGTGAGTATTCCAAATATGGTGTTAGAGAAAACGCGAGTAAAATTGAACAATGAGGAACTGGACTATACTGTAAGTGTATCTCACTCGCACTCCCGGCAGCCGGCAAGGGGAGTTGGACATAGTTGGGAGGCACATGGGTATACTCGTGATGCACCATGAGGTATATCTGGATATTATATTCTCACTCCCGAAACGGTGGAGTTACGAGAGGCCCCGTTGACAGTGCTCGTGTCCACTTGTAGGGTACCCTTTTTGCACCAACCCTATGTGAGAGTCCAGAACCTTATGTATTACATTTTACCTGGATTCCAAAACATTAGTTTAACAACGAAACAACAACAACATTACAAGTGTTGTTTGATAACCCTTCTTTTCAATGCAATAGTATATTTACTTTCACTCCTAAGGTCATTGCATGTTTTCATTTCTGTTTAGTGATGTTATTTCATTGAGAGTGCTCCTTCATTACCATATGTGTTGATGTCATAGTTGTATAAAACAATCTTAATTGTAGTATTCCACATCTCGAATTGTGTTTTTCCTATTGGACATGCTTTGACGTGTTCATCCCTTTTTTCCCAAACTAGAGCCAGAGATTACAAATCAAGTTCTCGCCAAGGAGACTGCCTAGGATTTTGAGCCTGAGGTCGAGCCCTCAGAGGTCGACTTCCTTAAGTTGGCCACCCAATGCTAGAAACCTCCTTTTTAGGGTGTGAGTTGTACCTTTTGGGTGTAGCCTTTTTTTGGAGTATGGACTTCTTATGTATTTTGTTTTCTCAGTATTAAGTGTATTTTTCATGTATATAGGATATATACTCTTTTTGAGATGGATGTGTGTGTGTGTGTGTGTGTGTGTGTGTGTGTGTGTGTGTGTGTGTGTGTGTGTGTTGTAACTCTGTGATATCTTTGTATTGAGAATGTACATTTAATTTTTTTTGTCGTGGGTATTGTCCCAGCATTCACCACCACTAAGAAGTGAAAGATCTGTCACAGATGAGGGTGGAGGACTTGATAGGTAATTTAATGTCCCACAAGCTTGAATTGCAAAATATTGAAGAAAGAGAGAAACCTGAAGAGAAGGAAAAAGCTTCAAAGCCACTTGCTCTGAAAGCTAGCGAAGATGAAGATGAGGAGGAGGAGATAGCGCTGATGGTCAGAAATTTCAGAAAGTCTCATTCTTTTAGCTCCTTAGTCAAATGACGACGCGAATGTATATCTTTTTCCTCTTTGCATCCATTGCATACCTTCATAGTTTTTGTGTGTGATTGACTTAATTTTTGTTTGTGTGCTTGTTTGTTTGATTTTTAGGTTTGTTTTAGTTCTTTATAAAATAAAAACAAAAAAATTGAAAAACCAAAAATAAAAAAAAATTGTGCTTAACGAATACCTTTTATGATTCATTATAAGTGGTATTTCATGATTGTTCATTCATATCCTTTTTAGAAATCATTGTATTATTGTTATAGCTACATGCACATGTTAGAAACTATTTTGTAGCCATGACATGCCTCATGAAATGATTAATTTGATTTCTACACCTACATACGCACTTCGACGAATATTAAACTTGTTATACTTTTGGAGATGCTTTTGATAAATGTTTGGAAGTGAATGTAGGACGAATAAAAACTGAATTATCTAAGGGATATAATGTGTTTTGCCATGAATAATTGAGCACAAAAGAATTGTAAATGAAAAAAATTATACATGAAAATTGCTCCGTATGAAAAATGGATACAGTTCATGGCAAATACACTACCCACGAGTATCCAACATATGCTTTATGGGTAATCTTTAGCGTTGGTGTATTTTATTCGTCAAGCAATGCCACCCCACATCTAAGAGTCCTTATAGGATATGTTTTGGGGTTTGGTACCTTGAACTCATTTTTAATGAGGTAGGAAAAAGCAATCCTAGTGAAATTCATGTTAATCGGAAAATGTGGATTGTTTTGGTTGATGTTCTAAATTGAATCTTCCTTTGTAATTCAATATTTATATTATCACACTTACACATTGGTGGTGAAGTCTAAATTATGATTTTCTATGAACTTGGATTGTCTACTTTATGCAAAATGACATGCAAGTGCTAGCTATATTCAATAAGCCTCTATTTTTGCATGTGGTATATGATGACTTCGTTAGTCCACTTTTGATGATAACAAAGGGGGAGAAAGGACAAGATTTGCATGTGGTATTGCATGTGGTATTTTTGCATGTGGTATTTTTGTATTGTTGTCACATAATATGGTATTATTTGTTGAAAGGGGAGCATTAGAAATACATGAAAATAGGTGGAGCTTGGAAAGAGGGGGAGCATAAGCATGCCTATCTACTTGCTACATTTGTTGTGTATGCTTGTAATGCTTGTTCATTGTATATTTCATATTGCATTACATCCTCCATCACACTTCACACACACACATTTATTTGCTCAAATCTTTTATGGGTTTGTCATCATCAAAAGGGAGAGATTGTTGGAAGCAACGATCTAAGATCTTTAGTTTGATGATGACAAACATGTTTTGCTATTTAACGTGTGTGCTAAGCGTGTTTCAGAAATGACTAAGTCATAGCGATGCAGAAATTGCTATTCACATAGTATGTTGGTATTGATCAAAGAGCCATATACATAGCAAAGAGGACCTGGTCATATATGGGGTGAGTTGAAGAGAATATCTTTGGATTTATTCCAATCCTATTTGAATTAGATGAAGATCTATTCAAATCCTAAATCATCCCTATTCAAATAACAAATCCTATCTCGAATTCCTACTCCTAGCTAGATACAAATCTCTCTCTCCATGAATCTAGGGATCCATTCTCATGCCAATCCCTCCTTGCCTACAAACCCTCTCCTATAAATATTCATATTCAAAGAAGCTAGGTGATGCGGCAATAAATCGACTAAAAAGAGAGGAAACCCTAGTGCCCTCCCACAGCCGTAACCTTCACAAACAAAAGAGAACTCACGCAAGCCAAGCACCGAAAGCCTCCATGCTAAAAACCCCGGGCTTACACAAAAAGAGAATTCATGCAAGCACAAGCTGTTTGATAGTGTAGGAATATGGTGCCCTCGAGGCCATTTATTCCTGTGTGAATAGCACAAACATCTTGTTCGAAATAACAGTAAGCTGTTTGGTAATAATTTATCTAAGTTATTTTATAATTAGATATCGACTTAGGTAAAGTCCTGAGACTTTATGCAAGGTCAAACGTGTATCGAGATGAGTATCTCGATCATGGAGAAACGTTTGACCGTCTGTAGCATAAGTCTGAAATGGTTCATGGTCGTAGATGTTTCGAGACAAGGATATCGAAACATCGGATAGACCATTGTGTCTTAGTCTTCACCGTTTAGCGGTGGCGGTGATCTCATGATCGCTAGACTTGGCGAAGTCGAAGACGAGACACAGGTGCTCATTAGAATGAGTTCACTGAACGATCCACTAGAGTTATCATATGGTTATATTGACCAATCTGTCAGTGATAACTCTGAGTGATGATAGGATAGTTGGTCTTTTGACTTGAGGTCATTTTGACGGACCTGTGCGGTGAACGGTGCCACTTAGATCAACTGACCTAGCTTCGAGGCGAGGCCTGTCGAAAGGTCTTTTGATTGGGTGTCACTTGAAACATACGAGGCGAGTAATGACCAAGAGAGGATTCGTCTCTCCCGGTCAATGGGAGTTAGTGTCGTAGAGTTAGTTCGATCTTTAGTAAAAACTCTGCGCAGAGTATGTTGGAAGAAGTCCAACATTAGTTGACTAAAGATCGATAGAAACTAACCGGAGTCAAGTTATTGGGGTTGACAGTTTGACCGTACCCCAGACTTGATCTACACGACACAGTTAAGACGAAGAGACTATAACTACGGAATTCATCACGGAAACAGTCAGGTGGTCCCGACAATACTCATGTCAATGAGTCAACCACATAATGATGATTCCTGAAGCAGGGACGGCAACCACTGCTCGTGGTCACTGCCGTATAGGGCTTCGAGCCCAACCTGTTGTAAGGGTCAGGCTGTAGGGTCTCACACAGAGTGCAACGCTTCGTCTAGTAATAGGTAGAAATCAGTTAGGGAGAATAATTGCATTTGATGCAATATGATAATTTAAGCTTAGATAGGGACTATTTTGCATTTGATGCAAAAGTGATTAAATATGTATTAAATTGTTTAATACAATATTTAATGAAATAAACGCAAGGAAAAGTTCACGGGTAAGACGGGAATGTCCCGGTCTAGACCCAGGTTCGAACGGCGTCCAAATCGGACACCAGATGATCAAGTTATGCTCAAAACAGCCCATAGGATCAGACCGGGTCAGACCAGGCTAACCCAGACCAGACTAAGTCTGGCCTGGGCGCCTGGCCAGACCTGGCTGAGCCAGGTCGCCAGCCCAGGCGCCTGGGCTCAGGCCCAGGCGCTGGGCGCCTGGGCCTGCGCCCAGGCGGGCCCGCCCAGGCGCCCTGGGCGCCTGGGCCAGGCCCAGGCGCCCTGGGCGCCTGGGCCAGGCCCAGGCGGGCCTGCCCAGGCGCCTTGGGCGCCTGGGCGCTGGCCCAGGCGCCCTGGGCGCCTGGCCCAGGCCCGGGCCAGGCGCCCTGGCCTGGGCCAGGCGCCCAGACTGGGTGCACCAGTCTGGGTGCGCCCAGATCAGGCGTCCAGCCTGGTCTGGGCTCACCCAGTTGGTCTGGTGGGTCCCGCTTGTGCAGAAATTCTGCCCTAGGGCAGAACAGATTTGACGGCTCAGTTTTTATGAAAAACTAGCCGTGGGTTGATCTTTGGACGATCAATTGGAGGGTCAAACGAACTCCGATTGACGAACGGTTTTTTCCTATGCGTTCACCGTTGAACGCTTGTCGTATTGATAGGTTGTATCAATCTTGAAGCTCAACGGTGAGTGAGTTAAAATTCACGGAAGTTTGCACTTTGTGAAGTGCAAACTAACTTGATTTTAATTAACTCTATTTTTAGTCCCACATCGGATTTTGAGAAAAGGGGAGAGTCCGCCGCCTATATAAATAGGGGTCTCCCCCCTTCCTCAAAACTCGTCCCAAGCTCTAGATCTGAGCGGCTCTCGTAAATGTTGGAGCACGCTCGGATCTTAGCTTAAATTAATATTTCTCTATCTCCCTAAAATTTCTGCCTTACTCCTGCGGGCTCTAGCAAAGCCTCAAAGGAGTTCGGATTCTGGATCCGAAATCTTGGCGGAGGTTTCACTCGCGTGAAACTTTCTTCGGCGGTTGGTTGGCTCGGCGGCACGGGGATTGATCGCCTCGGGATGCGGAGCGGTTCGAGGAGCGGTTCGGGGAGCGGTTCAAGGAGCGGCTCGGCGTGGGACGGGAGCAGCTCGGAAGACGGCGCGGAACATCTCGCCTGCTCCAGGGCTGAGATTCCGGGTATGTGGTTAAAGTAGTTTATTAGCATTAGTTTAGTTTAATCGCAGTAGGCTAGATCCTTCTTGGGATGGTCAGACCCATCCCAAGTCGGCATAGATCTTGGCACAGGGTCTTGGACCTTAGGGCCAAGTTAAAATTGTTTTAACTTGCATGTTAATTTAGTTAACATAGTTTTTCTTCCGCTGCTTTTGTTTTCTCTGTCTATGTTCCTTCCGACTTAGGACGGGACTAGAGTTTTTGTGCCCTAAGGGAACGCCCAATTCCCCTACAGTGGTATCAGAGCCTAGGTTTGCGTAGCGATCTAGGTACTGCGATTTTATTAAACGTGTTTAATGCTTTTAAATACTTTTTTAATTTAAAATGTTTTTAAAATTATGAGATAAATTTTAAAAATGTTTTAGATGTTCTAAAATTTTCCTTTGAAATTTTTGAACATGGAAATTTTTAAAATGACGTTTTAAAATTTATGTGATAACTCTTAAAACTAATTTTTTTAAAAAAAAAAGTTTAAAATTTATTTTGGATGCCTAAAAATTTTTATATGAAAAATTTTTAAGCATGAAAATTTTAAAATGATGATTTTAAGTTTATGTAAAATTGATTTTAAGGCTTTAAATGTTTATGCGATAAATTTTTTAAACGTAGCATGCAAATTAGTGATTTTAAAATTAAGTTTTTTTTATGAGATAAAAATAAAATAATTTCAAAATCATATTTTAAATTTAATTGTTAAATTTATGTTTGCATGCAGAAATAGTTTATGCGATAAACTTAGTATATTTAAATGTTAAATAGTTGTGCACTATCTTTATGCGATAAATTAGTGTAGCTTTATTTTTATGGCTTGTTAATCTTGTCCCTTATTTGATAACACAAGACAACCTCTTAGGTTAGCCATTAAAAATGATTAAAATTTATTACTTGAATTTTAATGACATGCTATGTTTTAATAAATCATTAACAACAATATTAAGACCTAATTCCTGATTAGGGTAGTCCTTTAAATGAATTTTCAATTCTAATTGTTATAATTAATTTTCATTAAAGGACTTCGCTTCTAGCGTTGTTAATAAAAATTTATTAAAATCCTAATAACGATTAGGGTAGCACGTGAACCTTATAGTTGATAAGGACTTAATAAAAGTTATTAAACAAATCCTAAAAATTTTGAATTTAAGGATTCAACTAGTGATAGGATTAATTAGTTGTTAATAAAAGCTGTTTAGTCTATGGCATACATACAAAAATGACAAGCTTCATTCAATGGACCATGATCCAGTCAATGTGCTTGGCTAAGAGTTCTGGGTCAACCCTTGCTAGTCCAAGGGGTAGTGATCCTGGCTTAGTCAATTCCCTGGCTGAGTTCCGCTGGACCGCAATGTCGCGAATCATGATTGTATGACACCCTGGACTATATCTAAGTCAAATACGTTAATGGTCTTTTTCAAGATTAGCCGTAGCCCTCCTTGTTTTAGGGGTTAGCAACTATAGGGCCCGTGTTAGAGTTGTTGAGATACACTCAAGCTGTGACATGGCAACCCTGTAGAAACCAACTCCTTAAATACATAAGATGAAATCTTGACTAACCCTAACCGTCGTCTCGTACCCCGAGCGCCGGCGTAAGTTAAGTCAACGATGAAGTCTGACTAGATGTAGTCTAAGACCTGACCCAAACCGACGTGTCGTGCATACACCGAGCTGAGGGGCGAGTCAGGCTAGACATGAAAACAAGGGTCCGACTAGACTAGACATTGTGATTTGGATGAGCACACTCATGATCACGAATGGCTAGGGGCAAAAACCGATTAAGAGAGTCATATCCGATATGATCGATGAAGAGTCATCTTCCGATCGCAGAGTCAATCAACTTGTTGAGCTACACTCAAGGTTGTTTAGACTCAAGGTGATTGGAACTCTTACCCATTAATTTTTAATTCGATTAAATCGTTCGTTATTAAGCTTTAAAACGATCGTAAAAATAGTGGGAGGGTATAGATAGATAAAAGCCAATCTACCTATATTTAATATTGAACATATGCTAAAACTAGGGCAAGACTATGTTTTTCGTAGGAATTAAAATATAATATTTTAATAAGTTAATTGGTCAATAAGTTGATTAATTGAATATCGAGTTAAATTCTAATTGATAGAATTAAAACTATATTCTCATTGACATTAAATGACCTTCTAAAGAACAGACTTAAGAAATATGATTTCATTAAGTTCTGGGTCCAACAAATAAATTAAAAGCTACATGTCACTCGTCTCTATATGAGGCAGCTTGAACATATAGGACATTCAAAGTATGTTTCTCCCTACAACTTGTCGAGCTACCCTCAAGGTTGTATGGACAAACAATTTTGATCCGCAAAGTTCGAAAATTCGATCAAACCGTTTGACTCGAATACGAGTGCATGAGCGGTGCAAGACTATGTATCCCAACCGGATCTTGAGACTAGCAACTTCTTGAGCTACACTCAAGATTGCAAAGCTCAAGCGTTTGGATACATAAGTTGCTTGCAAAGCTATTTATTTATGTTGATATCTAAATGTGATTTAGAAAAGGTAGAAGGCACTTCGGAAAGTCAATTGAGAAAGTTAGTTTAATTTATCATTAGTAAAGGCATAAGTAGGAGGAAATGAAAATGTGACATATTCTGATGTCACGATTTCAGAATGAATTGTTATACAAAAGACGTTTAACACATTTTGACGAATGTCGTCACATTGCTTCTGAAGTAATGTTTTGCGTTAAGTAATTTGTAAATAACTAAATATATATTAAATGTTAATATATAAAATACACAAGATAGTAGCAAACTTATATGGAAAAATTAGACTAGGCCGTATCTAGAGATTAAGCTTCACAAGTCACATAAAGAGGGGTCTGACCTCTCGTATTATGAAGTCTACGGACACTTGTGAGTCTTAGCCTCTTAGATACAATGGCCGAAACCCATCTGTGAGACAGTGGGAGAATGAGTTGTCGAACTCAGTCTCGTACATACCGATGTACCGGAGTCTAGATTAACCAAAATAAGTTATTCGTATATTTTATTAAGACACGTGTTCTTGATGAAACGCAAGTCTGATAAAATAAAGAACGAAATGACTAAAGTATTTAAACTGATTCGATTAGATCGAATAGTCAAATACTTAGCTAAATAAAATCTTGTGTAATTAAAAGAAAATGTGATTTTCTCTCAGATCAAGTCTGTTAACACATCGGAGTGTTAAAAGGTATGAATCACACTTAGTTAGACTTGGTGCGATCCACTGTAAGTGACTCTGAGTTAAATCCTCCATCTGGGTTAAGTCCCAGATAGTAATACCTAGGTTTTAATAATGTTCTATGAGGACATTATCAAAAATATATTCAATAAATCAATCGTAAGGAAGTTGTATTATTACTCGAATCTCGTGAGACGAAAAGTCGAGTTAAGACATCATACCTGATGATGACTTAATCAACTTCTAGGATGAAATTCGGAGTAGTAACTCCGATTTAAAACTTGATGCAATCAGAATAGGTCCGTGTGCGTAAATAAAATTGAGAATTTAGTTTACGTACCCAAGGAAAATGTTTCCTCACTTACTGCAAGTAAATCTTTAAAGTTGAAAGATTGGTGCAGAAAAGAAAATAGTGAAGTACAATACTGTTGGACGGGAACGGTTTTCATCCTAATTTCTTTAAAACGGATTATGATGAAACCGGTTTCGCCAACAAATGTGTACAGATCTACTCGGACCAAAGCCGATGTAAAACGCTTAAGTTGACCATGAAAATTGGAGCATTCACTTATAAGTTCGTTTTTCTAAATATGATTTAGACGGACCAACTTATATGAATTGGCCAGAGAATTTTCAAGGTCAGTGGGAGCGTGTAAATTACATGCGAGACATCAAAGAAATGGAATATATATTTTGATTAAGTAATCAAAGAGTTTGATTATTTATCAGAAATGAATATGAACCATTTGAATTGACCAATAACTAATTTGAAATTATTATCGTAAGGTACGATGAACTGGATAAGATCCAGGGAAATAAAATATTATAGATTCCGACAGACCAAATGAATTATTTGAATGAGATTCAAATGTTTGGTCTAACATAAACGTAGAAACCCCTTAAGTCTATAGTATAGACGGTTTTAGCAGATCCACTCACGAATGCTCTATCACATGAAGTCGGGAAAACTTATGTGTAAAAATGGTATTAGATATCGAGATAAATGGGCCTGAGTGCAAGTGGGAGATGTAGGAATATGGTGCCCTCGAGGCCATTTATTCCTGTGTGAATAGCACAAACATCTTGTTCGAAATAACAGTAAGCTGTTTGGTAATAATTTATCTAAGTTATTTTATAATTAGATATCGACTTAGGTAAAGTCCTGAGACTTTATGCAAGGTCAAACGTGTATCGAGATGAGTATCTCGATCATGGAGAAACGTTTGACCGTCTGTAGCATAAGTCTGAAATGGTTCATGGTCGTAGATGTTTCGAGACAAGGATATCGAAACATCGGATAGACCATTGTGTCTTAGTCTTCACCGTTTAGCGGTGGCAGTGATCTCATGATCGCTAGACTTGGCGAAGTCGAAGACGAGACACAGGTGCTCATTAGAATGAGTTCACTGAACGATCCACTAGAGTTATCATATGGTTATATTGACCAATCTGTCAGTGATAACTCTGAGTGATGATAGGATAGTTGGTCTTTTGACTTGAGGTCATTTTGACGGACCTGTGCGTGAACGGTGCCACTTAGATCAACTGACCTAGCTTCGAGGCGAGGCCTGTCGAAAGGTCTTTTGATTGGGTGTCACTTGAAACATACGAGGCGAGTAATGACCAAGAGAGGATTCGTCTCTCCCGGTCAATGGGAGTTAGTGTCGTAGAGTTAGTTCGATCTTTAGTAAAAACTCTGCGCAGAGTATGTTGGAAGAAGTCCAACATTAGTTGACTAAAGATCGATAGAAACTAACCGGAGTCAAGTTATTGGGGTTGACAGTTTGACCGTACCCCAGACTTGATCTACACGACACAGTTAAGACGAAGAGACTATAACTACGGAATTCATCACGGAAACAGTCAGGTGGTCCCGACAATACTCATGTCAATGAGTCAACCACATAATGATGATTCCTGAAGCAGGGACGGCAACCACTGCTCGTGGTCACTGCCGTATAGGGCTTCGAGCCCAACCTGTTGTAAGGGTCAGGCTGTAGGGTCTCACACAGAGTGCAACGCTTCGTCTAGTAATAGGTAGAAATCAGTTAGGGAGAATAATTGCATTTGATGCAATATGATAATTTAAGCTTAGATAGGGACTATTTTGCATTTGATGCAAAAGTGATTAAATATGTATTAAATTGTTTAATACAATATTTAATGAAATAAACGCAAGGAAAAGTTCACGGGTAAGACGGGAATGTCCCGGTCTAGACCCAGGTTCGAACGGCGTCCAAATCGGACACCAGATGATCAAGTTATGCTCAAAACAGCCCATAGGATCAGACCGGGTCAGACCAGGCTAACCCAGACCAGACTAAGTCTGGCCTGGGCGCCTGGCCAGACCTGGCTGAGCCAGGTCGCCAGCCCAGGCGCCTGGGCTCAGGCCCAGGCGCTGGGCGCCTGGGCCTGCGCCCAGGCGGGCCCGCCCAGGCGCCCTGGGCGCCTGGGCCAGGCCCAGGCGCTGGGCGCCTGGGCCAGGCCCAGGCGGGCCTGCCCAGGCGCCTTGGGCGCCTGGGCGCTGGCCCAGGCGCCCTGGGCGCCTGGCCCAGGCCCGGGCCAGGCGCCCTGGCCTGGGCCAGGCGCCCAGACTGGGTGCACCAGTCTGGGTGCGCCCAGATCAGGCGTCCAGCCTGGTCTGGGCTCACCCAGTTGGTCTGGTGGGTCCCGCTTGTGCAGAAATTCTGCCCTAGGGCAGAACAGATTTGACGGCTCAGTTTTTATGAAAAACTAGCCGTGGGTTGATCTTTGGACGATCAATTGGAGGGTCAAACGAACTCCGATTGACGAACGGTTTTTTCCTATGCGTTCACCGTTGAACGCTTGTCGTATTGATAGGTTGTATCAATCTTGAAGCTCAACGGTGAGTGAGTTAAAATTCACGGAAGTTTGCACTTTGTGAAGTGCAAACTAACTTGATTTTAATTAACTCTATTTTTAGTCCCACATCGGATTTTGAGAAAAGGGGAGAGTCCGCCGCCTATATAAATAGGGGTCTCCCCCCTTCCTCAAAACTCGTCCCAAGCTCTAGATCTGAGCGGCTCTCGTAAATGTTGGAGCACGCTCGGATCTTAGCTTAAATTAATATTTCTCTATCTCCCTAAAATTTCTGCCTTACTCTTGCGGGCTCTAGCAAAGCCTCAAAGGAGTTCGGATTCTGGATCCGAAATCTTGGCGGAGGTTTCACTCGCGTGAAACTTTCTTCGGCGGTTGGTTGGCTCGGCGGCACGGGGATTGATCGCCTCGGGATGCGGAGCGGTTCGAGGAGCGGTTCGGGGAGCGGTTCAAGGAGCGGCTCGGCGTGGGACGGGAGCAGCTCGGAAGACGGCGCGGAACATCTCGCCTGCTCCAGGGCTGAGATTCCGGGTATGTGGTTAAAGTAGTTTATTAGCATTAGTTTAGTTTAATCGCAGTAGGCTAGATCCTTCTTGGGATGGTCAGACCCATCCCAAGTCGGCATAGATCTTGGCACAGGGTCTTGGACCTTAGGGCCAAGTTAAAATTGTTTTAACTTGCATGTTAATTTAGTTAACATAGTTTTTCTTCCGCTGCTTTTGTTTTCTCTGTCTATGTTCCGTCCGACTTAGGACGGGACTAGAGTTTTTGTGCCCTAAGGGAACGCCCAATTTACAGATAGCACTCGAGAGCTCTTCGAGGTTCATCTCCGATCCCAAGTGCAGCATCCAGCGTCTTCATCAACTCATGCACCCAGGTCCTTGTGAACTCGAGTAACAGCCTACACAACGATGTTGCAGCAACACCAACATCCTTGCCTTTGCCGTGAACTCCTCCCAACACGTCATCATCATCATCAACATTGGCTTGATCATCTTGCCGTCGACGTGAACTCACTGCTCGGAGAATCATCGTCGAAATCAAGTCACCATCGGAGACGCCACTTAAGTCACTGAAGCATGCCGTAGTCGAGCTGCTGATGCCGGTCTCATCATCAAACGCCCGTCATCGGAGTTGCTTGCTAATGTTGCTCGTCGCCGTTGGAGTGCAGCAGCCATGTCGTTGGAGTTGAAGCCGTCGTCGTCGTTGAAGAGAGTCGCACATTGAAGAGCTTCTGAGGGAGACCGTCGTCGCTGAAGTTTTCGCTCGCCGTCGGAGTCATCGGTGCAGTCAAGAAGATCGACGCCTGCACGTCGAAGAGAAGTCAGAGACGTCGAAACCCATGTCCATGCCCACACATCGAAGAGTGCCGTTGTGATCTTCAAGCTCTTGTTACCGTCGAGTGGTGGGATCTGAAAGGTGCTTCTCTCAAGCGCAAGAGTCCGTTCAAGTAGTAAAATCTGGGAGTCCAGATGTCGAATCCTCGGGAGAATCTGTTGAAACCACAAGTCCAAGTCAAATAGAGTAACTACGAATAAAATCTAAGCACTTTAATAGTGATGGTGAAGGTGGTATGAAAAGTGTGTGGTGATGGATTTGTTACGTGCGATCAATGCAAACAACGAACTCTAGTTTGTGAAAAATAGATATAAAAGGCATGTACATGGCATGGGTTCATTAGGATCAGCGAATCGTAAGCTTTGGTTGATCAAGTATAACACAACGAAACCTCCTTTTGGGAGCGAATCGTCGGAAGATGTCCTTTTGGGAGTTAACGCATCAATTCTAATAGTATATCGCTAAAGTTGTAAACGTACATATGAAGTATGAAGCTCTCTTTTGGAGAGATCAAATCTCACCCTTGTGGGGTGATCATCAACTAGAACAATTCTTTTGGAATATGAAAAAGTAGATTTAAGAGCGACGATTAAACTTTAGCAAATATAGCGATTAAGCGCAATAATACAACCAATGAATACGATTCACATCACCTAATTACTCCATACCATGCACATAAAATATTTAGCTACTCATGGTGGAGAAATACACAACTTTCAGATCAGAATTCATAAGTTTATTAGCAAAATACGGAGGTTTAAGGGCAAAATACAAGCTAAAACACCCAAATACGAGCTAGAGTTGAAGAAAATATCACCAATTCTCCTTGAAAAGGCTTCAAAACTCTCTGGAAATAAGAAAATAGGCTCTGGAATTTTACAGAATTTTTGCAGAAGAAAATACGGCTCCTAAGTGCTCCAATACGCCAATAATACGCCCAAAAACCCTAGAATACGCTTAAATAAAGAGATTGCGGGTTTATTGGGCTTAACGGGTTCAAACCCGCACCAAATTCGCACCCGAATCGATCTGGACCGCTGATCTCGAGCGGAGCAATTACTGACCGTTGATCAAAGCGGGATCGAGCATGGGGGCTACGCGTGGCTTCCAAGATTCGCGCCCAGCACTTCGCAGATCCGAGTTCGCTTCGGAGTCGATCGTGTCCATCCGATCTCGCGTCAATGGCCACGATTCGGCCGCGTCGACCGCTCCGAAATCACGAAGCGGGATGAATGCTGGCCGTCAGATGAAGCAGGGATTCGGTCGATGGCTGCCGCGTGTCTCTTCGATTTCGCGCCCGTCGCTTCGTTCGTCGCGATGTCGTCCGTTGGATTAGAATCCAACGGTCATCCTTACGCCCGCTGCTTCGCTCTTCGCTGAGCGAGATCGCGAATGCGATCCGTTGGATTTGGATCCAACGGCCAGGAAAAAGTGTACACCAACTCAAAGATCGGGCCGTTAGATCAAGCGCGGACGGTGAGGATGATGCCACGTGGCGCTTTAAGATTCGTGTGCTTTATTTATTTTCCAATAAATAGTATTCTGCATTCAAAAATTCATAGAAATTAGCACAGGTCTCAGAAAAATACAAATAAATAGTCGTTGGAATCGTGAGAACGAGACCTTGCTAGGAAAAATATAATAAGTGCAGAAATACTTCGTTAATTGCTGTTTTGTGCTCAAATAGTGTGTTTTCTGTAATAAATAAATGTGTAGAAAATACGTATGAATTAGAGAACAATGTAGCATCACATGAGCACAAAATAGGGCTAAATGGGGGGTTAAATATGTAATATTGAACCCGAATCACACCCCCCAACTAGCGTTTTGCTAGTCTCTAGTAAAAAGAGCGATTAAAAATACGCCTAGATCACCGTATCAGATCTCAAATTACTCACCATCATACTACTACGACAAAAGAGATTACCAAACACTAATATCAATATTTCAAGCTCATCAAGTAATGGTACTTGTGGGTTTTCAAAAATGAATGTCAAGCATCTCAAATGGTTATAAAGTTGACTCAAATTCACTATCAATTACTTCATGGCTCATAGTATACAAAATCAATGGCCCACACTGTTCAATCAAATATTTTAACTTGGAGCGAAGATGTTTCATGCAAAGCAAGCATCAAAAATAGGATGGTATCAAGACATACACACGTCAATCTCTATTCATAGGGACTCACACCACATCTTGTGTTTTCTTTACGCTTTGGAAGTTCTCTTGCCTCGCTAATCATGCACACTTATTCTCTATTTTCTTTCACTTTTCTCCATAGTTCCGCGTAACGCGCATCAAGCAACATTCGCGGAAAAGTATATAACTTGGATCGCTCCATCAAATAATTGAGGTTTCGGTCAATGGCTCCCAAATCAGACGACCATAGGGCATTAGGCCAAGAAGGACCCCTCGGACTGTACTACTCGAGCCAACCAAGTTATTTCTTTAATAGCACATTTATTCATTCTTTCTTCCTCATTCATCTCATTTTTTCTTCTTTTGTGTGTGCATAAACAACTTGGCAAGATAAATTCCTCTTCTTTAATTTTTCACAAGAATGGGTATCCTAATCATTTCAAATGACGTGGTACGTTTTTCTACCCAAAATCACACCAAGCATGCAATTGGCAATGAATACGAGATAAAGAACAATGCTCCAGTTAATTTATGAATTATTGGTGCATGAACTTTGGTGTGTTCCAATGAAAGCATACCACTTGCTAATCCATAATTTCTAGATTCATTAAATCATCGATTAATCTTGCCATTGAGATGTATAAAAAGAAATTTACCACAAGCACTCACATTCATGTAAAATGAGATTGAAATGTTGAACAATAGTGGTGGAGGAAAATAAATCACGAGTGTACGGTGGTGAATAAATAACGAGAAATTTCATCACATATGGGTCATTTCTAGGTAAAGATAGATTTTGGTGATATTTCTTAACTCAAAATTTTTTTTTTCAATGCAAAAAGGGAACTAAAAAAATAAAATCCTAAAAGAAAAAGAAAAAGAAAATAAAATAAAAATCCTAAAAGTTATTTCCCTCCCCCCAACTTAAAATAGACATTGTCCTCAATGTTAGGAAGAGGGAATCATGGAAAGAACACACCTGATTAGTTCCCACCCGAAGGTGGGTCTGTGAGATCCATGGTGCTCGCTTCCTTGGTCCAAGGCTCGTGAAAATGCTTCAATCTCTGGCCATTCACCTTGAACTCGCTTCCATCTTTCTCATTTAGTAAGAGCACAGCGCCATGTGGGAAAACTTCTTTGACGACGAAAGGTCCATACCACCTAGAGCGAAGCTTCCCAGGAAAGATGTGCAGCCTAGAATTGTATAGAAGAACTTTTTGGCCTGGGGTGAACTCCCTCCTCAAGATCATCATGTCGTGGACGGATTTCATCCTCTCTTTTGATATTTTAGCGTTGTCGTACGCATTTCTCCTCAACTCCTCCAGCTCCAACAATTGTAACCTGCGAGAAGAAAAAGAGACATCAGTATCAAAATTCATTTTCTTTATAGCCCAATAAGATCTATGCTCTATCTCAACAGGTAAGTGACAAGACTTCCCAAAAACTAGACGGTAAGGTGACATCCCCAAAATTGTTTTGTAGGCCGTCCTGTAGGCCCACAACGCTTCAGGTAAGCGCAAACTCCAATCTTTCCTTGAAGGATTCACCGTTTTCTGCAAAATTCCTTTGATCTCTCTATTTGCCAACTCTGCTTGACCATTGGTTTGGGGGTGATACGGAGTAGAAACTTTATGTGTGACCACAAACCTCTTCATTAAAGTAGCGAACATGCGGTTGCAAAAATGAGACCATCCATCACTGATCAAGGCCTTTGGCACTCCAAACCTAGAGAAAATGTTCTCTTTGAGGAACTTAAGCACAACGGAAGTGTCGTTCGACCTGTAAGGAATAGCTTCCACCCATTTAGAAACATAATCAATACAAACCAGAATATAAGCATATCCAAATGAAGGTGGAAAAGGTCCCATGAAGTCTATGCCCCAACAATCAAATATTTCAATTTCCAAAATGGGGTTTAAAGGCATCATGTTACGTTTTGTAATACCCCCTAATTGTTGGCATGCAGCACAAGTCTTGCAATAATGAAATGTATCTTTAAACATAGTTGGCCAATAAAAGCCACATTGCGAGATTTTTGCCACAGTTTTGTTCGCAGAAAAATGTCCACCACATACTCCATCATGGCAAAATTGTATCACACTGGTTATTTCATGATCAGGAATGCATCTCCTAACAATTTGGTCACTACAATATTTATATAAGTACGGATCATCAAAGAAGAAATATTTTACCTCGTACTTGAACCGTTTAAAGTCTTGAAGAGACCAAGTGTCAGGGGTCTTACCAGTTACCAGATAATTAACGATATCAGCATACCATGGAGAGGTGGAAACGCTAAAAAGATGCTCGTCAGGAAAGGAGTCCTTCAAAGGCACATCCGCTGAATCAAGGCCTACTGTCAATCGTGATAAATGGTCAGCTACTAGATTCTCCACGCCTTTCTTGTCCTTGATTGTGACATTGAACTCCTGCAACAATAAAATCCATCGTATCAATCGAGGTTTAGCATCTTTTTTAGACAATAGATATTTTAAAGCAGAGTGATCAGTATAAATCAAAATTGGTGATCCCAAAATATAGCTCCTGAATTTTTCCAACGCAAAGACTACTGCCAGCAACTCCTTCTCTGTTGTTGTATAATTCCTTTGAGCGTCATTTAATGTCTTGCTGGCGTAGTAAATCACTACTGGAACTTTGTCTTTTCTTTGGCCTAGGACTGCACCAACTGTGTAATTGCTTGCATCGCATATTATTTCAAATGGTAGGGACCAGTCTGGTACCTGTAAAATAGGAGCAGAAATCAGCAACTTCTTTAAAGTTTCAAAAGAAGTTTGACACTCAGGTGTCCAAACAAAATCCACATTTAAAGTAAGTAAGTTGCAAAGAGGGCGAGATATAGCGCTAAAATCTTTGATGAACCGCCTATAAAATCCTGCATGTCCCAAAAATGATCTGATGTCCTTCACGCATTTAGGACTTGGTAGCTTCTCAATTACTGCTACCTTGGCTCTGTCTACCTGTATACCATCTTTAGAAACCAGGTGACCTAGGACAAGTCCCTCTGTGGTCATAAAATGACACTTCTCCCAATTCAATAGGAGATTCTTTTCAATGCACCTGTCAAGAACAAGAGCCAAGTTAGCTAAACAATCATGAAAAGAGCTACCATATACTGAAAAATCATCCATAAATACCTCAACGATTTTCTCAACCATATCATCAAAAATACTGAGCATGCATCGCTGAAAAGTAGCTGGAGCATTACATAAACCAAACGGCATTCTTTTAAAAACAAAAGTACCAAAGGGACAGGTAAAAGTAGTCTTTTCCTGGTCCTCAGGTGCAATCTCAATCTGATAATAACCTGAATAACCGTCTAGAAAGCAATAGTACTCATGTCCAGCTACCCTCTCTAAAATTTGGTCAAGAAATGGAAGAGGGAAATGATCTTTTCTAGCTCGGGAGTTCAACTTCCTATAGTCTATGCACATCCTCCAACCTGTGGTGGCTCTAACTGGGATAAGCTCATTATTCTCATTTTTAACCACGGTGAGGCCAGACTTTTTAGGAACAACCTGTGTAGGGCTAACCCACTTGCTGTCAGAAATAGGATAACTAATGCCTGCATCCAATAATTTTAAAACCTCGCCTTTCACCACTTCTTTTAATGTTGGATTTAACCTACGTTGCATTTCTCTAGTGGGTTTGGCGTCATCCTCTAAATAAATGTGATGCATGCATACAATAGGGCTTATACCTTTTATGTTAGCAATGGACCAACCAATGGCACCTCTATGTTTCCTCGGCACATCAAGTAAAGAGCTTTCCTGCTCTAAAGAAAGTTTAGAAGATATTACCACAGGGAAGCTGTTTTCATCTCCAAGAAAAGCATACTTAAGATAGTCAGGAAGTGGCTTCAACTCTGGCTTTGGATCCTCCACCTCAGATGAAATTTGAATTGATGCATTAGGTGGCAAAGCCTCGAACCTAGGCTCCCATACCGCGTTAAGCTCCTTCACGTTCTCCTGCATAAAAGATATGTCATCAGAATCACCAATAAAAGTCTCAACAATAGAAGCATCATCACAAAATTCAGAACAAATGTAATCATCCACCAACGAATCAATCATATGCACCTTCTCAATCTCATCATCCACATGTGGCAACTTGCAAGTATTAAAAATATTCAAGTCCAAAGTCATGTTGCCAAAAGTAATTTTCAGTTGACCATCCCTACAATTTATTAAAGCATTGCATGTCGCTAGGAATGGTCTACCTAGGATGATAGGAGTAGCATTGGCAGTTTGGGGTCCATGGATGTCTAGAACTATAAAGTCCGCGGGGTAGTAAAATTTGTCCACCTGAACGAGGACATCCTCAATGCATCCCTTTGGAACTTTAATAGATCTATCAGCTAGTTGCAATATAACAGATGTAGGCTTTATCTGTCCTAACCCAAGCTGCACAAAAATAGGATATGGCAATATATTGACACTAGAACCTAAATCCAATAAAGCATTTCCAATCTTTTTAGTGCCAATGGTGCAAGTGATGGTGGGTGATCCAGGGTCTCTAAATTTAGGTGGTGTATTTTGTTGCATAATAGAGCTAACCTGTTCAGTCAAGAATGCTTTCTTTTTCACATTTAACTTTCTTTTAACAGTGCACAAATCTTTCAGAAATTTAGCATATGCGGGTATTTGATTAATAGCATCAAGCAATGGAATATTGATCTGGCACTTCTGAAAAATTTCACGAATCTCAGTTTGATACTTATCTTTGCTTTTCTGAAGTAGCCGATGAGGGTAGGGTGCTGCAGGTACATATGCTGCGGGTTCCTTCTCTTTAATGACGCTTTTGCTCACACCCACGTCCGTGCTCTCTTCCTGCACCTCCTCTTGTTCTTTAATTCCCTCTTCTTGGATCTGAATTCCCTCTTCCTGCTCAGCTTGTCTGCTCGGTGGATCAGGCTTTTGAATCTCTTTTCCACTCCTCAAAGTGGACACCGCTTGGTAAGGCTTCATATTATTTCCTGCAGAAGAAGATGAGCCCATATTAGGATTTGGAATTGACTGAGATGGAAGCTTACCTTTTTCTAATGTCGCTGTAAGCCTCGCCAAGCTCTCGCTCATCTGCTGATTCTGAGTCTGCTGAGCCTGAAATTGAGCCTGCTGCTGCTGCATCAGAGCTTGTTGCAATTGGATAAGCTGCTGAAGCGCATCGCCAAATGGTTGCATCTGCTGTTGTTGCACTGGCTCATGGTCCCTCCTCTGGTTCCCACATTGATAGTTGTTGTTGTTGTATTGAGGTTGTCGAAACTGAGGGGGAGCCTGCTGCTGCTGAATCTACTGATTGGGGCCCCAGTTTAGATTAGGATTGTTGCGCCACCCCTTATTGTTGGAATTGAAGTTCTGGTAGTTCAAAGAAACTTGATTCACCCCAGTAGGATTTCCTAGCATGCTCTTCAAGGCTGGAAGTGTGGGGCATGCACTGGTGTCATGGCCACTGACGTCGCAAAGTGCACAAATCTGCTCTATCTCGACTGCCTTGGCCTCTTTCAAATTCATTGCATGAAGCTTGTTTGAGATCATGGCCTCCATCTTTGCCTCCAACGCATCCTCTTGCTTCAAATTGAATACCACTCATCGTGAGGGCTGGGATGGTGCAGAGTGGCCTCCTCTCTCGTAGTCTGAAGTAGTGTCCCATGTCTGCGCATTTTCTGCTATCTCCTCCAGGTACGTCCAAGCTTCATCTGGCTCTTTATCAAAGAATCCTCCATTGCACATCATCTCTACAAATTGCTTCATTTGCGGCTGCAGTCCATCGTAGAAGAAGCCAATAATCCTGCTTTTGTCGAAGCCATTGTGCGGACATGCGAGCAGCAACTCATTGAACCTTTCAAATGCCTGGTATAATGTTTCTTCGCTTTTCTGGGCAAAGTTCATAATCTGCCGCTTCAGTCCCTGTGTCCTGTGAATAGGAAAAAACTTCTTTAGAAATTCAGCCTGCAAATCAATCCATGTAGTAATAGAGCATGATGGCAATGCATTCAACCAGTTCTTAGCTTTGTCTTTCAATGAAAATGGGAACAGTTTAAGATATATCGTATCCTCGCTAGTTTTCCCATCAAAGCATGTCAAGCAAACCTCCTCAAATCCTTTAATATGAAGATATGGATTTTCCTTGTCTAACCCATGAAAGGTGGGTAAGAGTTGGATCACCCCGGGTTTAAAATTGAAAGAATTTGCATCGGCAGGTAAAACAAAGCACGAAGCAGTGCTGGTCCTAGTGGGTCTGAGTAAATCTTTTAGAGTCCTAGGCACTCCAGGTTGCACATTATTCTCGTTATTGTTGCTAAAATTTTCATCCATATTATTATTAGCCATATCAAAACGTCGAGTCAACCTATGTGTCCTAGGAGTCCTATGCCACATAAACTAGCACAATATATTTTTTTTGTTTTTAATAATGAAAGCAAACAAAAGTTTATATACAATAAAGTGGAAGGATCTCACCGAAGGTCCTCTGAATGAAATAAACCGTAGTAACAAACAGTTCTCCCCGGCAACGGCGCCAAAAACTTGGTGGGCTCCGAAAGGTGCTTCTCTCAAGCGCAAGAGTCCGTTCAAGTAGTAAAATCTGGGAGTCCAGATGTCGAATCCTCGGGAGAATCTGTTGAAACCACAAGTCCAAGTCAAATAGAGTAACTACGAATAAAATCTAAGCACTTTAATTGTGATGGTGAAGGTGGTATGAAAAGTGTGTGGTGATGGATTTGTTACGTGCGATCAATGCAAACAACGAACTCTAGTTTGTGAAAAATAGATATAAAAGGCATGTACATGGCATGGGTTCATTAGGATCAGCGAATCGTAAGCTTTGGTTGATCAAGTATAACACAACGAAACCTCCTTTTGGGAGCGAATCGTCGGAAGATGTCCTTTTGGGAGTTAACGCATCAATTCTAATAGTATATCGCTAAAGTTGTAAACGTACATATGAAGTATGAAGCTCTCTTTTGGAGAGATCAAATCTCACCCTTGTGGGGTGATCATCAACTAGAACAATTCTTTTGGAATATGAAAAAGTAGATTTAAGAGCGACGATTAAACTTTAGCAAATATAGCGATTAAGCGCAATAATACAACCAATGAATACGATTCACATCACCTAATTACTCCATACCATGCACATAAAATATTTAGCTACTCATGGTGGAGAAATACACAACTTTCAGATCAGAATTCATAAGTTTATTAGCAAAATACGGAGGTTTAAGGGCAAAATACAAGCTAAAACACCGAAATACGAGCTAGAGTTGAAGAAAATATCACCAATTCTCCTTGAAAAGGCTTCAAAACTCTCTGGAAATAAGAAAATAGGCTCTGGAATTTTACAGAATTTTTGCAGAAGAAAATACGGCTCCTAAGTGCTCCAATACGCCAATAATACGCCCAAAAACCCTAGAATACGCTTAAATAAAGAGATTGCGGGTTTATTGGGCTTAACGGGTTCAAACCCGCACCAAATTCGCACCCGAATCGATCTGGACCGCTGATCTCGAGCGGAGCAATTACTGACCGTTGATCAAAGCGGGATCGAGCATGGGGGCGATGCGTGGCTTCCAAGATTCGCGCCCAGTGCTTCGCAGATCCGAGTTCGCTTCGGAGTCGATCGCGTCCGTCCGATCTCGCGTCAATGGCCACGATTCGGCCGCGTCGACCGCTCCGAAATCACGAAGCGGGATGAATGCTGGCCGTCAGATGAAGCGGGGATTCGGTCGATGGCTGCCGCGTGTCTATTCGATTTCACGCCCGTTGCTTCGTTCGTCGCGATGTCGTCCGTTGGATTAGAATCCAACGGTCATCCTTACGCCCGCTGCTTCGCTCTTCGTCGAGCGAGATCGCGAATGCGATCCGTTGGATTTGGATCCAACGGCCAGGAAAAAGTGTACACCAACTCAAAGATCGGGCCATTAGATCAAGCGCGGATGGCGAGGATGATGCCACGTGGCGCTTTAAGATTCGTGTGCTTTATTTATTTTCCAATAAATAGTATTCTGCATTCAAAAATTCATAGAAATTAGCACAGGTCTCAGAAAAATACAAATAAATAGTCGTTGGAATCGTGAGAACGAGACATTGCTAGGAAAAATATAATAAGTGCAGAAATACTTCGTTAATTGCTGTTTTGTGCTCAAATAGTGTGTTTTCTCTAATAAATAAATGTGTAGAAAATACGTATGAATTAGAGAACAATGTAGCATCACATGAGCACAAAATAGGGCTAAATGGGGGGTTAAATATGTAATATTGAACCCAAATCATCGAGAGCTACTGAGTCGAAGCCTCCACCGCCGAAGTTGAAGCACGCCTTTCGCAGATACACCCTCGCCGACGGAGAGCTCTCGCTGTCGAACTGTCAAAGACGAATTGCCATCGAGTTGGGTTGTTGGAGATCACGTCGAGTCGGAGAAGTCGAGGTCTCACCTGCTACATGTCGTCGTCGGAGTTGCGCAGAAGTCGCTGCCATCGAGCATACACCGGTGCCGTTCAAAGAGAGGCGCTTGCATGAAACGAGGCTGACGAGGAGATCTATCCATGCAAACGAAAACAAATGCGGAGAAATGAGATGCTGATGTGGAAGGGTTTTTAATTGAGGATTAATATACGTACAGACCGCCAATTAATTGAATTGAACTGAAATTTCTTTGTGCACGAACCAGAGAGATATTAAAGCTACAACTTGACATCCAGGAGTCAGATTGAGACACCATTTGCGTCAGACTGGAGCTGACGACGTGCTGACTGACAGAGATGACTACACGGACACGAACTGAGCATTTCTAAACTCTTTACTCTTTATATTCGTGTAGTAGTGTAATGATCTCTGTAGGGAAAACTTTACCAATATTTGTGTCTTTTGAGACTTGTCTGGTTGGGGCTAGACAAGAGGGTCTTGACATGTTGGTACAGTCAAGATACGTATTTACTAGGTTGATAGAGTGCTGCACTTTAGTGAGTGTGGTACAGTCTAGGTGGGAAGTTGGAGCTAGGACTCCATTGTAGGTGTACATAAGGAACTTATTAATGCTAGTGTTTGTTTGGGGCTGGACGTAGGTCGTTGGTGCAACCGAACCAGGGTAAATCTGTGTGTACTCTGTGATTGTCTCTTATTTACTCTGATTGTGCATGTGATTTCTCGTGGGTTGCACGAGAATTTTTTTATTAGCCTATTCACCCCCCTCTAGGCTGGATCCACATCCAACAAGTGGTATCAGAGCAGGTTTTAGGATCTAGCCTAGGATTGTCCATGGATCACATTGATAGTGCTTTTGCTGAGGGTCAATCCATATCACGTCTCCCTAGATTTAATGAAGTAGATTATGCTTATTGGAAAAATCGTATGAGAATCTACTTAATTTCTATTGACTATAAAGTTTGGCAAATTGTTGAAAAAGGCTATAAACCACCTGTCATTAAAATTAAAAATGTTGAGATGATTAAACCTGATGATAAATGGGATGATAATGATTGGAGACTCTATTCGCTTAATGCTAAAGCTATGAAGGCTCTCATTTGTTCATTAGATAAATCTATATTCAATCGTATCTCACATTGTCTAACTGTGCAGGAAATATGGCATACATTGGAGGTCACACACGAGGGAACGTCACAGGTGAAGGAGTCTAGACTTGCACTTATGAGCACAGAGTACAAGGAATTTCGCACGAGGGAACGTCACAGGTGAAGGAGTCTAGACTTGCACTTATGAGCACAGAGTACAAGGAATTTCGCATGCTACCATCAGAGACCATATCAGAGATGTTTGCGAGGTTCACCAACATCGTCTACAAGTCTAGCTTGCTCAGCAATCCATATTCTAGCCTTGAACATGTGAGGAAGATATTAAGAACACTGTCAATCTCTTTCAGGCCTAAAGTCACCGCCATCCAAGAAGCGAAAGATCTGGCATAGATGAGGGTAGAGGACTTGATAGGTAAGTTAATGTCCCATGAGCTTGAATTGCAAAATATTGAAGAAAGAGAGAAACCTGAGGAGAAGGAAAAATCTTCAAAGCCACTTGCTCTGAAAGCTGGTGAAGATGAAGATGATGAGGAGGAGATAGCGCTGATTGTCAGAAATTTCAGAAAGTATGTCAGGACTCCTCAAGGAAGATCAGAAATGCATAAAAGGTTCATTCGCTCTAATACTTTTAATTCAAATAGAAATTCTTCTGAACAAGATTCTGCTGATAGATTTGAATGCTTTAAATGCAGGAAAAAGGGACACTTCGCGAAGCAGTGCAGACAAGAGACTGCTCAGGTTGATAAAGATAAAGGAAAAGCCAAGGTTCTAACATGGAGCATGGACAGCGAAGCTGAGGATGAGCCTGAGGAGAATGTAGCTCACTCCTTCGTCTGATAATGGCAAAGAACGATGAGGTCAATTCATTCACCAAAGCTAAATTGCTAGATGTTTGTAAAGAAATGCAAAGTGAGATTAATGAGCTAGAACTCACGTTAAATGATTATAGGAATGCCAACTTTAAATTACAAAAAAGAAAACTGTGACATTTCTGAAGAAGTTGACATCCTTAAAGAAAAACTTGATGCATGTGATTCTACCATTGCTATAATGAAAAAAGAAAAATCATGCTTTAATGAAGAAGTTACTTGTCTTTCTTGTCCCTCCTTATTGAATAATATTAGCATGCTTAAGCAAGAATTAATTAAGCTCGAAACTGAAAAGGATTATATGATTAGAGAGCTTAACGATAAATTGTGCATGCTAAATAACGAACTTAAAAGGAAAATGGATGAATTTGAAAAGAAGGAAGATGAAAACAAGAAAGCTTTTATAAGTAAATGTACTTTGCTTGTGGATGAAAATAAATTATTAAAATCTAAAGTTTCTAATCTAGAAGTGTCATTAAGAAAATTTTCAATTGGTAAACATTCGTTGGATACCATACTTGAAAATCAATTATATGGCAATAATAGAAGAGGACTTGGATTTGGTTTGAAAAACGTTGAAAAGTCCAAATTTAAGAAATTCCATAATGTGCCTTCTATTGTGGAAAAATATGCATGCAAAGTGCTTTACTTGTGATAGTTTTGGTCACACATCCCATTATTGTAAGTTTAGGAACACAAACATAAAGTTCAAACAAGTGTAGGTTCCTAAAACTTTAATGGCTAACACTAGTGGACCTTGTTGGATTCCAAGGTTACACCTAACATCTTTCTTGTAGGTGAGGTGGAGATTTGGCGAGGAGCAATGAATTGAAAGTCTCATTCTTTTAGCTCCTTAGTCAAATGGCGATGCGAAGGTATATCTTTTCCCTCTTTGCATCCATTGCATACCTTCATAGATTTTGTGTGTGCTTGACTTAATTTTTGTTTGTGTGCTTGTTTATTTACTTTTTAGGTTTGTTTTAGTTCTTTATAAAAGAAAAACGAAAAAATTGAAAAACCAAAAATAAAAAAAATTGTGCTTAACGAATACCTTTTATGATTCATTATAAGTGGTATTTCATGATTGTTCATTCATATCCTTTGTAGAAATCATTGTATTATTGTTATAGCTACATGCGCATGTTAGAAACTATTTTGTAGCCATGACATGCTTCATGCAATCATTAATTTGATTTCTACACCTACATACGCACTTCTACGAATATTAAACTTGTTGTACTTTTGGAGATGCTTTTGATGAATGTTGGAAAGTGAATGTAGGATGAATAAAAACTGAATTATCTAAGAGATATGATGTGTTTTACCATGAATAAAAATTGAGCACAAAAGAATTGTAAATGAAAAAATATATACATCAAAATTTCTCCGTATGAAAAATGGATACAATTCATGGCAAATACACTACCCACGAGTATCCAACATATGTTTTATGGGTAATCTTTAGCGTTGGTGTATTTTACTCATCAAGCAATGCCACCCCACATCTAAGAGTCCTTATAGGCTATGTTTTGGGGTTTGGTACCTTGAACTCATTTTTAATGAGGTGGGAAAAAGAAATCCTAGTGAAATTCATGTTAATCGGAAAATGTGGATTGTTTTGGTTGATGTTCTAAATTGAATATCCCTTTGTACTTCAATGTTAATATTATCACACTTATACATTGGTGGTGAAGTCTAAATTATGATTTTCTCTGAACTTGGATTGTCTACTTTATGCAAAATGACATGCAAGTGCTAGCTATACTCAATAAGCCTCTATTTTTGCATGTGGTATTTGATGACTTCGGTAGTCCACTTTTGATGGTAACAAAGGGGGAGAAAGGACAAGATTTGCATGTGGTATTGCATGTGGTATTTTTGTATTGTTGTCACATAATATGGTATTATTTGTTGAAGGGGGAGCATTAGAAATACATGAAAATAGGGGGAGCTTGGAAAGAGGGGGAGCATGAGCATGCCTATCTACTTGTTACATTTGTTGTACATGCTTGTAATGCTTGTTCATTGTATATTTCATATTGCATTACATCCTACATCACACTTCACACACGCATATTTATTTGCTTAAATCTTTTATGGGTTTGTCATCATCAAAAGGGGGAGATTGTTGGAAGCAACGATTTAGGATCTTTAGTTTGATGATGAAAAACGTGTGTTGTTATTTAACATGTGTGCTAAGCATGTTTCAGGAATGACTAAGTCATAGCGATGCAGAAATTGCTATTCACAGAGCATGTTGGTGTTGATCAAAGAGCCATATACATAGCAAAGAGGACCTGGTCATATATGGGGTGAGTTGAAGAGAATATCGTTGGATTTATTCCAATCCTATTTGAATTAGATGAAGATCTATTCAAATCCTAAATCATCCCTTTTCGAATAACAAATCCTATTTCGAATTCCTACTCCTAGCTAGATACAACTCTCTCTCTCCATGAATCTAGGGATCCATACTCATGCCAATCCCTCCTTGTCGCACAAACCCTCTCCTATAAATATTCCTATTCAAAGAAGCTAGGTGATGCGGCAATAAATCGACTAAAAAGAGAGGAAACCCTAGTGCCCTCCCACAGCCGCAACCTTCACAAACAAAAGAGAACTCACGCAAGCCAAGCACCCAAAGCCTCCATGCTAAAACCCCTGGGCTTACACAAAAAGAGAATTCATGCAAGCACAAGCCGTTTGATTGCGCTCGAGAGCTCTTCGAGGTTCATATTCGATCCCAAGTGCAGCATCCAGCGTCTTCATCAACTCACGTACCCAGGTCCTTGTGAACTCGAGTAACAGCCTACACAACAACGCCGCAGCAACACCAACATCCTCGCCTTTGCTGTGAACTCCTCCCAACATGTCATCATCATCATCAACATTGGATTGATCATCTTGCCATTGATGCAAACTCACTGCTCAGAGAATCGTCGTCGAAATCGAGTCGCCATCGGAGATGCCGCTGAAGTCGCTGAAGCACACCGAAGTCGAGCTGCTGCTGCCGCTCTCATCATCAAATGCCCGTCGTCGGAGTTGCTCGCTACTGTTGCTCGTCGCCATTGGAGTACAGCAGCCCTGCCGTCGGAGTTGAAGCCGCTGTCACCGTTGAAGAGAGTCGTACGTCGAAGAGCTTTTGAAGGAGACCGCCGTCGCTGAAGTTTTCGCTCGCCGTCGGAGTCATCGCTGCAGGTGGAGAAGATCGACACATGCACGTTGAAGAGAAGTCGGAGACGTTGAAACCCACGTCCACGCCTGCACGTCGAAGAGCACCGTTGTGATCTCCAAGCTCTCGTCACCGTCGAGAGCTGCTAAGTCGAAGCCTCCACCGCGGAAGTTGAAGCACGCCTTCCGTCAATACACACTCGCCAATGGAGAGCTCTCGCTGTTGAGCTGTCGAAGACGAATTACCATCGAGTTGGGTTGTCGGAGATCACGTCGAATAGGAGAAGTCAAGGTCTCCCCGCTGCAGGTCGACGTCGGAGTTGCGCAGAAGTCGCTGCCATCGAGCGTACGCCGTCGCCGTTCGAAGAGAGATGCTTGTATGAAACGAAGCTGACGTGGAGATCTATCCATGCAAACAAAAACAAATGCGGAGAAATGAGATGCTAATGTGGAAGGGGGTTTAATTGAGGATTACTATATGCACAGATCGCCAATTAATTGGATTGAACTGGAATTGTTTTGTGCATAAACCCGAGAGCTTTTTAAGCCATAACTTAACATTCAGGAATCAGATTAAGACATCATTTGCGTCAGACTGGAGCTGATGACGTGCTGACTGACATAGACGACTACACGGACATGAACTGAGCATTTCTAAACTCTTTACTCTTTATATTCGTGTACTAGTGTAACGATCTCTGTGGGGAAAACTTTACCAATATTTCTGTCTTTTGAGACTTGTTTGGTTGGGGATAGACAAGAGGGTCTTGACGTGTTGGTGCAGTCAAGATACGCATTTACTAGGTTGATAGAGTTCTGTACTTTGGTGAGTGTGGTACAGTCTAGGTGGGGAGTTGGAGCTAGTACCCCATTATAGGTGTACAGAAGGAACTTATTAATACTAGTGTTTGCTTGGGGCTGGAAGTAGGACGTTGGTGCGACCAAACCAGGGTAAATCTGTGCGTACTCTGTGATTGTCTCTTATTTACTCTGCTTGTGTTTTTAACTACATGTGATTTCTCGTGGGTTGCGCGAGAATTTTTTCTATTAGCCTATTCACCCCCTCCCCCCCTCTAGGCTAGGATCCAGATCCAACCTGGGGTGTGACACTTACACATATAACGATAATTTGATCATATTTGAGATATTGATACATGTCACTTTGATAATCATGGTAATATAACACTTATATGACATGTAAGCATATTGAACATTCTTTATGGGGTTTTTTGCATATTCATCCCTTAAATCTTGCATATTTTGATATATGTCCCTTAAAAATTCGTATTTGCTCTCAAGTCCCTCAAATATTAAACGTTAACCTTAATAGTCCCTCCATCCAGTATTCTGTTAAAAAGTTAACCTTAATTACATTAATTAATGCTTACAGTTAATTAATTAAGTAATTACATTAATTAACCATTAACCCCATAATTAACCATTAACCCCTACCCCGAAAACACAGGGGAGGAGGCGCCTCCTCCCCCCAGAAAACTAGGGAAGGAGGCACCGCCTCCGCCAGAAAACCAGGGGAGGAGGCGGCGCCTACTCCCCCTCCTCCTCAGACAAGGAGGAGGGGAGGAGGCTCCTCCTCGCTCCCCACCCAGAAAACAAGGGGATGAGGGGGATGAGGCGCATCCTCCTCCCCCGTCCTCCCCCTAACAGAAATTCAGGGGAGGAGGAGGCACCTCCTCCCCATCTCCTCAGACGAGGAGGATGGGGAGGAGGCATCGCCTCTCCCCACAGAAAACCCAGACCCCCTCGAAATGCTCGTAAGCCCTAACCCTAACAGAATATTCCTATTTCCGTTAGTTTTTAACAGAAAGTTAGAGAGATGGACTATTAAGGTTAAAAGTTTGAAATTTAAGGGACTTGAGAGCAAATGCAAATTTTTAAGGAACAGATATCAAAATATGCAAGATTTAAGGAACGGATATGCGAAAAACCCTACTTTATAATATCACACTTTTTGAACTTCAATGTGAATGTTGAATATGTTCTTCGAAGAAGAATATGTTGTATGACTCAGCAAATATAAAAATTTTAGAGATATAAAGTCATCCTTTTTGGAAATAATTTCATTTCTATTGAATGGCAAAAAATTGTCATACTATGAGCTATGTATAATATGCTTGAATCATTTCTTAATAACATATGATATATGATGTACCCTCTTCACCATTTTTGATAATGCCAAAGGGGGGAGAAAAGTATATGTAGAAGTATATGTAGAGACATAAAACATTTGCACCGTGGTACATGCTTGAATTGTTAATGTCTGACAACATGTAGTGCTTGATGCTTCACACTTGTTTTGAAAATCATGCTTGAATTCATATACACTCACCAACGTAAAAATATTATACATAAGATACATGGTCTGAAAATGTTTATTCTAACATGCATTGATGCAGAGTAAGCTTAAAAAGTTATTTTCTAATATTCTGCATCTATGTAGGAGTAAGTATTTATATTTTTGAAATTTCATATTTTATGTATCAATTTTTTGTCATCTTCAAAAAGATAAAGAATGTTAGATATTGAGTGACCCCAAATCAATTTTGATGATGTATAAACAATTATTGTGTGCCAATCAAATTTGTGAGTGTATGTATTAAAGATTAAGTACAAAATGCAATAAGTATAAAGCTATGATGATGACTTGCACAAAGACGTACAGAGCTCACTAAAAGAGGATAAAGCTTACAAGAAAGAGCTCAAAGTCATGTGGATGAAGCTCACCAAAATATATGCGTACAATGAGTCAATAAAATGACCAAGCTCATAGTGGACTACGTCAAAGCTTCATATTATATGTACTTTTGATGTATTTTTAAATCATATCTTAGACTAATTGTGCAATCATGAACTGAACCTTCTTACACTTAGAAAATATTTTTAATTGTTTAAAAATTATCTTAAAATCATTTTGAAAAGATTTTTTAGAGTTATAGGCCAAAAATAAGCTATAACGATTAGGTTAGTCGACTAGCATTGACATTCAAGCGACTAGCTGAAGTTTGATTTAGGCTAGCACAATGTCAGAAAAATAGTTGACCATTGTTATGCATCTAGTTAAATAGTTCTTATACACTGGTCGACTAGTAGCAAAGCTGTAGTCAACTAGTTTTCATCTCTTATTGGCATTGCTGAACTAGTCGACCAGAGTTCAACAAGTAGGCGACTAGTGACCCGATTAGTCGACTAATGAGTGAACTTTAGTCGACCAATAACTGGCCATTGCCCTATAACTGTAACATTTTAATTAGCCCTTTTAGCCATTGTAGGAGTATTTTGGGCAATCTTTTTTGGCCAAATTCATCCATAAATATATTGATAGTTGTACGAATTTATTATGAATTTATTGATCAATTTTTTGAGAAACAAATCATGTTTTTAAAGCTTTAAAAAGCCCCCTTTTAAAAGTTTTCATGGCCAAAGTTTTCAAAACTTTTAAGCAATCTTTCTTAGCCATTTAGTTTTGATCTCTCAAAACTTTAATATTAGGTTCTTTTGAGATCAGAACTTATTTTTCTTTAGCCATATTTACACTAATCTTCAATTTTTGGCTATAGAAAAGGTGTACTACTTCAACAAAAACTGTAAGTTGAAAAACCATAAGAGTGTGGTGATAAGTTTGTTATTGGAAAATCGATGGTGGTTGTTGTCCTTTTGTGAAGAGGTGTTGATTGGAAATCCTCACTTGATGAAGTAGTAGAAATCCTAACGTGGTAAGGTGATTGTAAATCTTCTTGTTAAAGGGGGGTTAAAGTCCACTTATAGAGAGACAACCGTAAAAGACAGCTTGAAACAAGAAGTAACCCCAAGGTGGACAAACAAAGATAAATTACTTGTGTCCACTTGCTCTCTTTGTATCTCTTGTGCTATTATTTCTTACTTGCAAGTGTGCTTAAATTTTGCTGCTTTATTTATTTGCAATTGTTATTGTTGATTAAAGAACAATTAGGTAACACTAATTGATTTTTAGGTGAAATTTTAGGATGAAAGTCTATTCTTCTACTTGCATAAGGGCATGTTTCTTTCGCCCATTTCTCGTTGCTTTGCTTTGAGAAAGTGCTCTTTAGCACTGTAGCCCGTCACTTCTCCCGCTATTACGCGGATTCCTCTCTCTTTTTCCTCTCGTGTGTTTCTTTGCCCCGCTCCTTTGCTCCCCTCCGGCGACCCCTTTCTCTCTCTTGTGTGTATCCCCCAAATCCTCCCTCTGAAATCCGTAAATTTCACGGGGATTACGGTGGTTTCTCTCTGATTTAGGCCCCACCTGTTTAGATCACCCCACCTCTCTCCTTCTTTGCACGGGTTTCAGTTCGTTTGGGAAAAAAACCCTAGATTAGTCGGATCTGTTGCTGGTGGAATCGGATCGGTTGCTGCCTTTGATATCTTGGTCGGATCTAACGAGGGTGTGCCTAGCTTGGTCGGATCGTATTGCCGACAAAGCTCAGAGCAAAACCCTAACTCCGATTTGGTCCCCACTGTCTCGCCGGAGTCGGAGCATCCTCGTGTGTGCCTCGATTGACTAGGAGGGAAGATAATCGAAGGAGATCGTTAAGATCGGTTAGCTTTACCCTATTTTTCTGCGATATTATCGACGAGGTGTAATTTCTTCAGCTCTCTTATTAATTTTACTTTGATCTGATGCTGCCATGGGATCCTCTATGCATTGATCTTTGCTACCCTTGTTGTCCTAGTTTGCATGCGGCTAGGGTTTTAAGGCTCAAACTGCAACATACAAAATTTTCGTAAAGAAACAACAATTGAAACTGCTACATACATCAGAACAACCCAAAACAAAAATGCTTTCCTGGTTTGCATGCGGCAATGGTTTCAAATTTCAAGGGATTAGGCCCTATGAAGATATTATTATGTGGAGATGGTATCGATGGTTGCATGAATTCTTTGTATGATGAATTATTTGAATGATGGCTGAAACTGCTACATAAAAAATTTTGTTACGTAAGCATCGTCTGAAACTGTTACATACATCAGAACAACCCAAAAAAATATGCCCCAGACCCAAAAAAATTCTCAGTCTCCATTCTGAAACTGATACATACAAAATTCTTAATAGTATCGATGTATGCATGATTTGTGCATTCTTAAAAAAGCCCAATGATGAAAAAAAATGAGGAATGATGGATGGATTTGATTACGTACGTACACGATGGATGGCTTGCTAGTTGGTTCCATTTAAGCCCCAATTTGATTTTTTACATTGTTGGATCCCCATTTCAACTGAAAGTTCATGATTTTATTTGTTTTCAATGAAGTATATTTAAAGTTAAAGTTTCAAACTATTAGAATTTAAAATTTATTTTTCAGTATACAAAATGTTTACTTACGTCAGTCTTGAGTGGGAATTTATTAAGATGTGTGTATTTAAAATTGATTTACTGATGGTGTATTTATGGGTGAAAAGACAGGAGCAACGACAAAGCAACCTCGTGTGTGACTATGATTACACGTTAAATCTGAGGGCTAATGTTTTGGATATGCACAATTTTATCTGAAATGTGTTATTCATATTTTTTTATGGTATGTATTTAATTTATAAGGGATATATGCAGGGTTTTTGTTTTGAGCTTGACATAAGTTATATAGGATAATGGGAAGAGACATGTATATTTTCCCATGCCATCCTATATGGTAATATCATATGTCAGTCAACTCTTTGTTAAGTATTGTTTGATTCAATTAAGGGGGACGTGGATACATAAGGAGACCATTCGGCTTGTGAGTTATGTATCGCTGCAGCGGCGGCAATATCATTTGTCGTATTAGCCTTACAACTGGACAATAATGCTAGGGCCGGCCCTTACCCAGAGAGCCCTCAGTTATGCGGGATCTGCATAGAAAATCCCACATGCAGAGAATTCTATTTGGGTCTGAAAGTAGCTGTTTGGACTAATTACGGATGCGAAGACATGCTTTCATGAATCTTGCATCACTAATGCGTCAGCATGATCTTCTCAAGGACACTATTCATGTATCCATCGAGGAGCAGTTGGCCATGTTCCTCCATATTGTAGGGCACAAGTCAAAGAATAGGTCATGCAAGTGGATTTTTTTTAGGGAGGGGGGACAGTGAGCCAGTATTTTAACAAAGTTATGGCGGCAGTGTGTACACTTCGAGATATGTTCATGAAGCAAGCTACAAATGAGACACCACCAGAGATAGTCAATAATCAAAATTGGTTCCCATTTTTAAGGTATGTGTGATTATCTGTATTTGTGTCAGTATAATAAGTATCGTCATGGTGATTGAAAATTGGGCTCGTTGATTACGTTGTAGGATTGCATTGGTCTCATTGATGGGACGCACATAGATGACATGCTACCAGCCAGGCTCGTACCCCGCTTTAGAGGTCGCAAATGAGTTACGCAAAATATGCTAGTAGCTGTTACTCCCAATAAAAGATTCACTTACATAATGGCCGGGTGGGAAGGATCCGCAAATGATTTTACGGTCCTGAAAGATGCATTTGTCTAAACCTCCCCAATGGGGCTGAGAGCGTATGAAGGTAATATGCATAAATTTACATTTACATACGAAATACATCTCTCGGAGAACGTTGGCTCATAAACTTGGTTTATTTTTTCGAATGTAGGTAAATATTACCTTTGCGATGCTGGATATACTACAATGCCAAGGTTCATATCTCCATACCGTGGCGTTAGATACCATTTGAAGGACCATACTGATCGGATTCCTTGAAACTGACGAGAGCTATTCAACCTACGACATTCTACCTTACGATCAAAGATCGAGTCGACATTTGGTATCCTAAAGAACAAGTTTAAAATAATGACAGCCAAGCCTCACTACCCATTCAAAAGTCAGGTCGATACCGTACTAGCTTGCACTGTTTTACATAATTACATCCAAATAGAATATCCACATGACCCTCAACTAACTGGAGATCGAGATGGGTTTGAGGATGTATGGATCGTCTAACCCTTGCAATACTAACAACACACACTAGAGGGGGGGGGGGGGTGAATAGTGTAATGGCAATAAAATTGTCTAATTAAAATTTAACTTGCAAATGCGGAATAATAAATGCAAGAGGAATTAAAAGGCACAATCAATCCAAACGCAAACACAAAGTTTTACACTGGTTCCCCAAACTTGGGTACATCCAGCCACACCAATATTCACTATATTCCCACACAGAGAAGTGAATACAAATCTCACAAGGAGATACCTCACAAAGAGGATTTATGCACTACACAAGGACCCAACTAATCCTACACGAGGATCAAGACTCCCACACAGAGAATCACTAACTCCCACTCAGAGAATTAGGGTTAGCCCTACACTAGGACACAAGAACTCCCACAAAAAGAGTTAATTCCCACAAAGAGAATTCCCTAGTCCCACAAAGAGACAACCTCTCACAAAGAGAGAAACTCCCACAAAGAGAGTATCCTAATCCCACAAGGAGAAATAGTAAGACAAATTACACCAAGTAAAGTAAATACTCTTACATATGCCTTGAGATGCTTACTCATGAATGAATGCAAGGCATTGAAGAGGATCTCCAAGTGTTGGATTAAGCTTGAAAGCACTTGGATGAATTTCCTTGAGCTGGACTTCAATGCATGAAGAGAGATGAGTGCTCAGTAGAGGGAAATGAGGGAGCTTGAGAGTTGCTTATTGATCTCTTGAGATTTTCTATAGAGTCAAGAGTTATCAAGTGTTGTCAAGAGTTCTCAAGTGATGGCAGCACACTCATATATATATGAATCCTATATCAAGCCCAAAAACCCAAAGAAACAGCCAAATGAACAAATCTGCAACGGCTAGAAACTGGGTGAAAACGACAGAAACAGTCGACTGATGATCAAAAGACAGTCGACTGATCAACGGTTAGAAAATATCCAACGGCTATAATCTGAGCCAGGACAATCGATTGAAGAAGTCAATACATCCGACTGACAAATAGGACAGGTGCCTGTTAAACCTTCAGCAGACGACTGCTGCAAGGGATGGATCGAAACAGAGAGCTGCACCCTTTCTCCAATTCTTCGCACAGGAGACTGAAGTTAATATTACAGTCGTCTGTCAAATAGTCAGGCGACTGTACATTCTTCATCAGTCGTCTGCAGAATAAAATGGAGAGAAGACAGAGAGATCCAGTGATTGCACTTACGCTACAGGCGACTGTTGGCCAATTTCCAGGTGACTGTAAATATACAGGCGACTGTAAACTGATTGTCCGACGACTGTGCATAAAGCTCAAGTTTGAGTCAATTGAAATGTTGACTTGAGCTGTGCACGTTAGGCAACTGTAGAAGGATCTACATGCGACTGGAAATCATCCAGTCGACTGTGTTTCCCTCAACAGGCGACTGACGGAAAGCCAGAGACTCCAAATGAGTCTTTGGACAGAGTGAACCTATTGGGTTGGATTCTATAATAATCCTAAGGTTCACTAAGATGGCTAAATGCATATGCATGATAAGTAAACCATCTAACAAGGCATTACAATAACCTAGACTCAAAAGAGAGAGAAAGCAATAAAGTAAATTACATGGATTACAATGCTTCTCAAAGAGTCTAAGTCTTCAATCTTGATGCCTTGAGTGCTCTCCATCATCTCCAAGCTTTGGCACTCCTTGAGTCCAAACTTTGGCCCTTCTTCACATGATGTCCATCCTTACATCAAGTGATTAGTCTCCAAGAAAGATATGCTTGAAATAAACTGAGAGACTAAAACATGAGATTCATTAGCAATAACATAATGTTATGATCATCATCAAAATAAGATTGGTATGAAACACCAATACTCAACAATCTCCCCCTTTTTGATGATGACACACATTATGTAAATCACAAATAATAAAGCACAATGCTAATGATCTCCCCCAACTTATATGCACCATTATATAATGAGCTACACAAAGGTAAATACTCATAATACCAATAAAAACATGGTGACATATAATAGGCATGGATCACATAAACCAATTGCAAAGAATAAAAGCATGCAAACAAGAATGGTTTATTTAATCCCATATATATCTCCCTATAGAGATATCTCTCTCCATATGCATATGTATATATCTCTCCCCCTATAGATATGATTACATAATGCATATATCTCTCCTCCTTGACATCGTCAAAAAGGTGGACATCAAAAATATCCCCCTTTGTCATCTTAACCAAGATGTGACAATATGCAAGAAAAGAAAGATATGTATGATACCAAATTTAAAAATTTAGTGGGTATCAATTCACTATCTCATGCTCCCCTAGATCATAGAAATGGTCAACTTTTGACTTCTAGGATCTAATACCATAATTAATGGAGCCATGGGCCTAAAGTGTATCAAAGCAATAGATATGGAAAAATCAAGCTTCAAAGATACACAAAGAATATTGCCAAAACAATGAAACATTAAACAAGTTGGCAATAAACAAGAGGTTTGGTTTGAGACCCAAAATAACCAAGTATAAATAAAGATCTCAAATAACCTCCGAAATGAGAGTTAAACTATGTCTTAAAATAATTTAAACACATAATATATTAACTCCCCATTGACATACACATGGATAAAAAATGCATAAATGTCAATAAACCCCAAGGTCCCCATTTTCATGAAAAGAAATAAATTTGAAAATATTTTCAATATCATGAAACACACACAATCAATGTGTATACTTAAAATAAACATAGAAGCACAATACCCATGCAATATGCATATGTGTGAGGAACCTAAATATTAGGTAACCAACCCCAAGAGGAGTTTGATTTCCTAACGTAATCACAAGCGGTGATCACATCCCTAAATAGAGAGTTGATGTACCTATCTCTCTCTTGTACACTAACTTTAGTGGGAATCCATAATCTCAAGGATTTCCTAGGCAAGGGTTTTGCCTTCACAAGAGGGAAGGATGTGGCATGCTTAGGTGTAGAAACAAATTTCTTAGCATGCAAAGAATTAGGATTTTGCTTCTTAGCAAAAAATGAAGATTTTTCATTCTTCCTCATTACCTCATGATCTACATGCTTCTTGTTGGTGTTCTTGTTGTACAAGAAAGCATGATGATTCTTCTTAGGTGCTTTAGCAATATTTCTTGTATTTGCACCATAAGAGGAATTAGAGGTGGGTTTGGGAACCACATTTTGAATATAACCCAAACCTCCTCTATGATTTGCCGGATGTTGTTTTTCCAACAAATTGTGGAGTGAATCCCTAGAATACACAAATCTTATGAGCTTCCGGGATTCCTCTTCACATTTCAACGTAAGTTGTTGAATGTGAGCATCTAAGCTAAGGTTTTGAGCAACGAGATTTTCATTAGAAAGGCTCAATTCCTTAACTTGAGATAGAAGTGTGTCTCTCTCACAAGTGTCATACACATGCCTTTCATCATGAATTACACTTGCAATAACTAGTTCATACAATCTACTCTTAGCAATCTTATATTTTGCTTTTAATCTATTATAAGAGTTGATGCACTTACTAACCTTTTCGGAGACCAAGTCGAAGTTGATCTTGAGCTCCTCGTATGAGATCTTTTCCTTCTCGATCTCAACAACAACATCATCATCCTAGCAAGAGCTTGATGACGACTTCTCCTCCATAGCCATGAGGTATGAATCCTCATAGGAATTGTATGCGTCAAGCCAAGCATCCAACTCTTCTTCATTTAATCCGGAGGGGATTGGTGTAGGACCATCAATGGATACAAAGCATGCGTGAGCATCCTCCTTTATATCCTCTTCTTCGTTACTCGAAGTGTCCTCACTCGAATCATCAAAGGTCCCGACAAGTCCCTTCTTATGATTTTTGGACTTGGACCTTCCTTTCCAATGCTTCTTCCCTTTACCATTGTAAGTTTCTTTGTTTGGTTTAGAAGGACATTCGGTGGACAAGTGACCTTTTCCACTGCAAGTGTAACAAGTAGGAACCTTGTTAGAATTGGAGGCAAACTTTGACAAAGACTTACCTTGCTTGCATTTTAGGAAAGCTTTGAATTGCTTGGCAAGATCCTCAATTTCTTCTCCACTTGCATCTTCTTGCTCATCTTCTTCACTAGGAGCTTCTCGATGGAATTTCCTCCTCCACTTGATTGGCTCTTTCTTGGCATGGAATGCAACTCCCTTTTGCTTCTCTAGCTTCTCGGGCTTTGTTGGTTGAATCTCCTTCTTGTGTTGAAGCTTCACTGCATACGCCATGAGATTTCCAATGCACTCCTCAACGGTATATTTGGACGTGTCATATGACTCCAAAATTCCGTTGGCCTTTGACTCCCAACGAGGTGTGAGAGAGTCAAGGATCTTCTCTACACGATCCTCTTGGGAAATCGTCTTCCCGAGTCCCTCCAAAGCGTTCACGATATCGGTGAACCTTGTGAACATCTCTGAAATGCTTTCGCCTTCCTGCATCTTAAACATTTCATATTTAGATCTAAACACAGTTTGTTTAGATTTCTTCACCTTCGTTGTCCCTTCATGACAAATCTCCAAGGTGTGCCAAATATCATTTACCGTTTTACACATGGAGATGCGGTTGAACTCATTAGCAGAGAGAGCGTAATGTAATGCATTCATAGCTCTCGCATTGAACTTGATTGAGTCCTTCTCCGCCTTTGTCCTTGAAGCCGCAGGAGTAGTGGGCTTCTCAAATGGCACCTCCGTAATGTCCCATAGATCTTGACCCTCCATGTAGATCATCATTCTGATCTTCCAACTTGGGTAGTTGGTTCCGTTGAAGAGCGGGGGTCGAACGGTTGAGTGACCTTCTTCATGAGACGCGGATGAGGCATTGAATGCCATGGTTGCAGTATGCTTTAACCTCGCTCTGATACCAATTGTAGGGATCGTCTAACCCTTGCAATACTAACAACACACACTAGAGGGGGGTGAATAGTGTAATGGCAATAAAATTGTCCAATTAAAATTTAACTTGCAAAAGCGAAATAATAAATGCAAGAGGAATTAAAAGGCACAATCAATCCAAACACAAACACAAAGTTTTACCCTGGTTCCCCAAACTTGGGTACATCCAGCCACACCAATATTCACTATATTCCCACACAGAGAAGTGAATGCATATCTCACAAGGATATAACCCACAAAGAGGATTTATGCCCTACACAAGGACCCAACCAATCCTACACGAGGATCAAGACTCCCACACAGAGAATCACTAACTCCCACTCAGAGAATTAGGGTTAGCCCTACACTAGGACACAAGAACTCCCACAAAGAGAGTTAATTCCCACAAAGAGAATTCCCTAGTCCCACAAAGAGACAACCTCTCACAAAGAGAGAAACTCCCACAAAGAGAGTATCCTAATCCCACAAAGAGAAATAGTAAGACAAATTACACCAAGTAAAGTAAATACTCTTACCTATGCCTTGAGATGCTTACTCATGAATGAATGTAAGGCATGGAAGAGGATCTCCAAGTGTTGGATTAAGCTTGAAAGCACTTGGATGATTTCCCTTGAGCTGGACTTCAATGCATGAAGAGAGATGAGTGATCAATAGAGGGAAATGAGGGAGCTTGAGAGTTGCTTATTGATCTCTTGAGATTTTCTATAGAGTCAAGAGTTATCAAGTGTTGTCAAGAGTTCTCAAGTGATGGCAGCACACTCATATTTATAGGAATCCTATATCAAGCCCAAAAACCCAAAGAAATAGCCGAATGAACAAATCTGCAACGGCTAGAAACTGGGTGAAAACGACAGGAACAATCGACTGATGATCAAAAGACAGTCGACTGATCAACGGCTAGAAAATATCCAACGGCTATAATCTGAGCCAGGACAGTCGACTGAAGAAGTCAATACAGTCGACTGACAAACAGGACAGGCGCCTGTTAAACCTTCAGCAGACGACTGCTGCAGGGGATGGATCGAAACAGAGAGCTGCACTCTTTCTCCAATTCTTTGCACAGGCGACTGAAGTTAATATTACAGTCGTCTATCAATAGTCAGGCGACTGTACATTCTTCATCAGTCGTCTGCAGAATAAAATGGAGAGAAGACAGAGAGATGCAGTGATTGCACTTACGCTATACAGGCGACTGTTGGCCAATTTCCAGGTGACTGTAAATATACAGGCGACTGTAAACTGATCGTCTGACGACTGTGCGTAAAGCTCAAGTTTGAGTCAATTGAAATGTTGACTTGATCTGTGCACGTCAGGCGACTAGAAATCACCCAGTCGACTGGAAATCACCCAGTCGACTGGATCTACAGTCGACTGGAAATCACCCAGTCGACTGTGTTTCCCTCAACAGGCGACTGACGGAAAGCCAGAGACTCCAAATGAGTATTTGGACAGAGTGAACCTATTGGGTTGGATTCTATGATAATCCTAAGGTTCACTAAGATGGCTAAATGCATATGCATGATAAGTAAACCATCTAACAAGGCATTACAATAACCTAGACTCAAAAGAGAGAGAAAGCAATAAAGTAAATTACATGTATTACAATGCTTCTCAAAGAGTCTAAGTCTTCAATCTTGATGCCTTGAGTGCTCTCCACCATCTCCAAGCTTTGGCACTCCTTGAGTCCAAACTTTGGCCCTACTTCACATGATGTCCATCCTTACACCAAGTGATTAGTCTCCAAGAAAGATATCCTTGAAATAAACTGAGAGACTAAAACATGAGATTCATTAGCAACAACATAATGTTATGATCATCATCAAAATAAGATTGGTATGAAACACCAATACTCAACAGAGGAGGCTGTAGAGGGTATCGATGAGCATGATGACGATGTTATGGATATATCCCAACAAGTTTTTGTTCGTGAACAAACCAAACAACGAGATCAATGGAAAATGCGTAGGAAGCATATAGCTTGGGATATGTGGGTGGACTTCTGTAACAAAAATAATAATGGGAACACATTAAAGCATGGGCTATGAGGGGGTCGTAGTATAATTTGCCTACTAAGGCTGAACATGTTATCCTTGTATCTTGAGTATTGCATTATGTTAGCTATGTTGCGTATGCCAAAATTTTCATGCCTTTGTTTATAAAGTATATGCTTTACAAGTATAAAATTTAAGTCCCCCGGCAGTATAGTATTAGATTATATGATGGTTCGATATTTATAGCCAAAATGTTGCATTTTCAATTTCATCTACTTGATGTTGCAGGGATGGAAGGAGCAGCAAATTCAGGTCAGGGGGTGATCCATATCGGGAGGGAGTGATCCCATGTATCCAAGTAATGAAAATGTATATGGTGCCTAATAGGGAGAAGCTGAAAGAAGGTTGGATCCCCTTGTCAACCGACCAATGCCCATGAGGATGCCAACTATCCCCTATCCCATGCAAGGCTTCCAAGTAGGTGGGCATGGGTTCCAAGCAGGTGGGCATGGAATGGGATATCCACAGTATCCAACTTTCAGCATTCTAATGCGCATGCCAATGTCAAGCCATCGCCGCCTGGACCGGGGTATATGAATCTGCTCCAAGGAGGAGAACCACCCTCTTTCAGAAGCCCCTCTTCCCACGGTGCCTTTGATATGCCTACGCCACCAAGTGGCAATGAACGAACACCCGGCAGTGACTCCTCTAGGAAGTCGAGCCAGCATAGCAAAGATGCCGAAGGATATGTTTCAAGCCCAAGGAAAAAGTCTAAGCATCCATCCTCTTCTGCACATCAGAACAAACTGTGGAAGACCGAGCACGATGAAACCCTCATTCCATACCTAGCTGAGCTTGCACGACAGGGGTTTAAATCAGATAAGACATTTAAAAATACAGCCTTCAATGCCGCTGTAGCCGAAATCAATAACATCCATGGGACTTCTTTCACAAGTGTTAATGTGAAAAATCACATGAAAGCGTTGAGGACACGTCTCAAAGACGTACATGAGTGCATGGATATTAGCGGTGCATGATGGGATGCGGAGAGGAAGATCATTGATCTGGATCCAGAAACGTATGCTCCGTGGGAGGCGGTAATTACCTCTATCTTATATATAGGCTATGTGCTAATACGTTAACTATAGATTTACATAACCTTTATCATATTTGATATTCTAATCGTTCAGGTAACCCATCGGAAGCGGGCTTATGTGAACCGTCCAATTCCATGTTATGACGACCTTGTTCTCATCATTGGTGATGACGCTGCTAGGGGGATCTTTCAAAGACTGTTTTCGAAAACTTTGGTGGCCAATGTTCTGGAGGTGAAGGCGAAGGAGAGCCCGTAACTCCTGATCCGATACAGATTGATTCGCCAACCCACTATGTCCCGGATGACATCCCCACCCAAGCGTTGATCGATACTGTTCATCGGGGGGGACAAGCCATGCTACCCCCACCTGCGATGGGGAAAAAGAAACATCGTAGACGGGCCATGCAACAAGATCCTGACATCATACGAGATATAACAGAAAATGTGAAAGAGGTCGCGGATGATATACGGTCCGCACACTCTCATTGGATAGCACCGCTTGCCCAGCTTGTTTACAGGTTTACTGAGTATACGCCTGGGATATTGTTTAAAGTGTTTAAGGCCCTACGATAGGATGAGATAGAGGCACGAAGCTTTTTGGCATTGTCTCCATCGGCTAGGAAGATTATGATTGAAGAGATAGTTGCCGGGTTGGATATGGACGTGTAGGATAGATGATTTTACATAGGCAGGAGAAGAGGCTGGGAGGTGAAGATTGACTTTTGGTGGTGGGGTGGTTGGGTTTGTGTGGGATGTGGTTGGGTGTTATGGTAGGTATGGGTTGGTTTTCTAAGTTGAAGTTATGTGGTTATTGTTAAGGGTCACAAACAATCTCTATGTTGTTGTATATATTCGTTTGTAGCTTACTAATGATAGCTATGTTTTGGTATGGGTTGAGTCTGAATGGTTTATGCGTTTCTGCAGGTAATTGGTGCATGCAAATAGCCCAATAATGATGAATTTTTTTGAACTATATGTCCATATGCAAATAGCCCAATGATGAAGAAATTTTTTAAGCACTTTGCCCCTTTGTTCTTCAGAAATATTTGGAATTTGGCTGGGAGGTTCATTTATAATGAGCACCTGCCGATTTCCAAATTAAATTCATGATACGTCGCAATTTTCTTGAGGGCTAAAAGTAAATATATGATGTTTCTGCATATTGCATCCAATATTTGCTTTCTTATACAAACACAATGGCCCAAGACACAACAACTGAAACTGATACATCCACACAGTCCCCATACTGAAACTGCTACATATGCTTATATTCCAAAACACCTAAATATAAAACTTCAATTTTTGGGGGGTTGGTCCTATGTGGAATATTCTGAAAATGTGGGGGATTGGTTAATATAGCCCTATGATGATGAACAATAAATGAGTAATTTGACCATATGATAAGATGAAATAGGGGGTATTTGGATTGAAGGTTCATTTATAATGAGTAACTTCCAACTACCTACTGATGTTCATGCTACAAAACATGTTTACCTGTGGGCACACACTACTGGAAAACTGTGCATTAGCCACAGACAAATCCGTGGCTAATACCCTGAAATCCGTGGCTAAAAACCATTAGCCACGGACATTTAGAAATTCCCTCGCTAATGTTCCGTGGGGAAAAGTGCAGTTGTTAATGCGAAAAAATCCGTGGCCAATAGAGGAAATTCCGTGGCGAAAACAATAGCCACGGAACAGTAACCACGGACGTTCGTGGCTAATGTTTCCGTGGCTACAAGGTATTAGCCACGGACATTTGTGGCTAATGTTTCCGTTGCTGCAAGGTATTAGCCACGGACATCCGTGGCTAATGTTCCCGTGGCTGCAAGGTATTAGCCACGGACATCCGTGGCAATACACATTTTTTTGCTACGGAATTACAGTGGCCAAATTGTTTTTCCCACGGATAATTTTCCGTCGCCACTATACATTAGCAACGGGAATTGGTGGCCATAGTAATTTTAAATGCCACGGAAATTCCGTGGCAACATTAAGGTAGCCATGGTGTTTTCCCTAGTTGACTGCCGTGGCTAATGTGTATTAGCCACAGACAATCCGTGGCTAATTTGTTTATTTAATTTTTTTAAAAAAATAGAAAATCTTTAAAGATTATTATACAGTCAAAATTCACAATTCGCAGAAAACAAGAAATATCCATGTGCAATCAAAATTCACACGACATCATCAACAAATTCTAATAAACAAAGCAACAAAAAGTTTCCACATTAAAAGCCACTCGGTCCACTCAATACAAAACGTTTCCATATAAGTCATCAACACAACGGCCCATCAGCCTTCTCAATACAAAAAGTAAACTCTCAATCTAACTAAACATAACTGCCCCACGGCCCCCTCAACATCACACCAAGAAAAAAAAACAATTAAACTGTCAATGCTGATCTCCACCATGTCCTCCACCCTCTCCGCCTTGCATACGCAATTCCTGAAACAAAAGGAAAAAAGAATAAGGAATGAATGGGTTGGCCTAAGGAATGAGAACTGGTTAGCATGTATCTGGATGAACTTTTCAAGTCAAGTGCAAAGGCACTAGAGAATATATGGCTTAAAATTTTATCCGAATCTTATTTACTCATTTATCTATCTATGCATAAGCATGAATTGAGAACATAAATTTGCACAAGAATAAAAGAAAGATTACAAAAACACACCAATTACAGAGAATTGACATCAGTTGCAATTTACATATATCTGAGGTTGCAATTTACATATATCTGAGGTTATCTTGCACAAATCTGAGGTTATCTTGCACAAAATTTACATATATTAGTAGTAATGCAGTCCTAATTTACCCGACCCAAAAAAAATGCACAAACACTGAAGCGACCATAGCAGCAATATTATAGAGCTCTGGTCTGTTCAAACTCTCATTTTTGAGCAATATGGATATTGTAGGACCTTATCTCTTTCTTTAAATGGGTCTGTATCCAGAGGAGGCCCAAAACATGGGGGGTGCAAACCTAGTAAAAAAACTGATACTATTTTGGATATCCGATTATAATTACAATTTTATGCTAACCCATGAAGATTAACACGTATAATATTAAGTTTAAAGGATATAGTACCAATTTATAAATATAAGTGGGTGCTTAACGTTTGTTTAATACATTATTATTATGCATATAAATAAAATCGTAATATAATACATGAGCAACATGTATAAAAGCAAAGCAGATATTAATCAAAACGGATACTACAATATCCATATTGCTCCAATCGGAAAGCAAATATCACTTGAACCAATTGTTTGTGGAATCAACAGCAAACTATGTGATATCATGATTCATACATTAATAAAGTACTCAAGATTCATGCGATTCCCTCACAGTATTAGAGAGAGGGAGATAGAGGTGATGTTTGTGATGTATGCAGTTCGATTTAAGTTGTGAATATTAGCTGCAATTTGTTAGCTGTCAAGTGTCTTAACTAACAGTGAGAATTCTCAGTTTCACTTCACCAAGCTTGGTTACAAGGGATGTAGAAAATAGGATGCCTATGAAGATACGACGTCTTGAATTCCAAAGAGAAGTGATTACATGAGAAGAGGGGTACTTACTACTTTGTGCACATTAAGAGTGTCGTGGTTATGCCCAGCATCTAGTTGAGCATTCAGATGAGTTTGTAAAATATACTATTGCAACCCTCAATCCTCGACATAATTTTGAAGTCATTGTGTGGCAGTATGGAAGTTAATATGGCATCCAGGCGACTCAGAATCAAAATCACACCAAACATGTATTTTAGAAAGCAGATTGTTTAAAAAACGGAAATTAATAGTAACTGTGGGCTTCCTGCTAGCTGCAATCGATCGACTTGGGTGATTTTAAAGGGGAATAATTTATTGATCTGGCTGGTAATAGCATATAATAGGCAGTGTTTCTGAGGCTTTCTAGCTATATATACACCATACAAGTATCTCATGTGAATTTATATTAAAACATCGGAACCGACTGAATCATTGGGAATGAGCCATATTAGAGGGAAATTATCAATTATCTATTGTGGATCCTAATAGAAGATAATGGTCAGTTCTTAGGGTTTAACACATAAGATAAAGATACAGATGAGAAGAACAAAATCACACAACTACAAACACACAGATCTATATGGTTCGGATCAAGTCTACATCCATGGGTTGCAGCAGATAGTTTTCATTATATCAAATGAGAGATCACATATTACAAAAGAAGACATCCGTAGATCTCACAGCCTTTCTTTACAAAATATATAACTCACATCTGAGAAGACTTACGAAAAATTTGATGGCTCACACATCGAAAACCCTAATATTATGTGTGTGCGCACGCGCGCGCACTGATATTCTAATATAAAATACCCATTAACATGTTTGAGTACATACCTATGGGGTACATCACCTAAAAAATTGGATGAACAATAGAAGGCTGAAGATGTTACTTGAACCAAAATTAATCTTCAAAAAATGACAGGACTCAATGTATGATGTTAATGGTCTTGTTGAATTAATCTTCAAAAAATGACCATCATGTATGATGTTACTTGAACCAAAATATGCAATTTTAATATTATAGTTTAAATCCAACAATATATTCTCTAGCTTGATATCTCGAGTAACACCCATGTTTCTATGGCAGGACTCAATGCATGATAAAATTTGTTCAAAAAATCTGAACAAATTCTAATTCCTTTTGTTTCAATAATTGGCACTATATGGAGTAGGATTTGCTGCAACTCTAAAAATAATTTGCAATCATGGACAATCTGTTAACTGAGAAAATATTGCCAACGGTCGTAGCGGTGCTTCAGAATGCGGTTTTAAAGAACACATGGAATTAGAGAGCAGGTTGTTGATCTTGTTCCGTCAAGTAGAATATTTTGAAAAGGGAAGTAGAATATTTTGAATATGCATGGATAGACCCTACCGAAACATAAAACCAATTATACAACTTCAATAGAAATAGAAACTACAAAATTTTTGCAACAGAATCAAATTCAACAAGACCATCATATAGACCCCCGGTTGAACTACTACAATAACACTATTATAACACTATTGTTTTCAAACACGAAGCAGCAAAAAGGTTGCAAGCTCAATAAAATAGATAATAAAAACGAAATTGGATCAAAAGCCCCTTATTGCTCACTTCCTAAATCAATGTATGACAGACCAATGATTTGTGCTACTATATTTGTTGGTTACTCCTAGATTTGTTCTGATTTAAATGGTTGTAATTGTCGATGACCATAACAATGGGGGCAAATGAATAATTCAAAAATGGTTCCCTTAGTCCTAAATTGCCAAGTAGGAAAGTGAATGAGAAATGTCATGGAGAATATTCTAGCTACATATCTTCTCTAAGATCATTTAATATCTTTCTCATTAGAATGTATCGAAAATAGATGAAGACAGTTCATTTCTTTATCTTCTCTGTCCTTCTATGAGTTTCTTTATCTTCTATGTCCTTCTATGAGTTTCTTGTTCACCAAATAGATGAATTCATGAATTCTGTAATATATATATACACCTTCTACCAACATATTATATACAAGGTTACTGGATCAATGCCCAACTTAGTTATATACATCCCTGGGTGTAACAAATTACACCTATAATATGTTATACTAGGTGTATATATAAATAGTCAGAATATTATGTTCCGTTAGATTTTACAGAATTTGCATCTCTCCATCATATTTGTTCGTATTCACTTTAATTAGATTCACATAATTCAATAATTAATATAAATTCTTACCAAATCAGTACGGAGCCGCTGGTATTTCTCTTGCATCTCTGGAGGCAAGCAAGCAAGCAATAACTGGTAATCCTGGTCATGCTTCTCAATCTTCTCTATCATCTTGGTTAACGTGGCGGTGAACTCATGCATGTCCGTTGGTGGATCGGTGGGCTCTGGGCGTCGGGTACTCTCAGGACCTGATGAAGACGAACTGGTCGACTGTCCATAGTCTCTACTCTCTGAACCTCTATACCGATACCGGTTCTTCCTCGGCCCTCCGAGCACCCCTGCAATGAGGCCATCCTCCTCCTCCCTGGTGAGCGGTCCAGAGCAACTCGAGCCTGCCTCAGAGTGTGACCTGAGATCTGCTGCAGCCTGACGCAGAAGAGCCTGAAACAAATGCAACCAACATTAAATTTATACATAATATGAACAATATTATTAAACATTAGTTATTACTTACAAGCAACTGCTTATTCTTTTCCAGCTTATTCATATCAGCATACTTGGGGTGGGCATGTGTAAGGGTGCGCTCCACCAATGCATCCAAATCCGGCTTGCCCTAAAAACAAATAGATAAATAAATAGACTGACATTAGACATATATCCCATTATAACATATTATATGCTAAAAATTAAATTTGAACATATAACCTGTAGCGCCAAATCGTGGGCATGTCTGGTATAGCTCTTGGAGCCGGCATGATGTCTGGTATAGGGCTTGCCCTAATTTTTTTTCTTCGAGCTTTGATCGTCGATCGTCACCGGGTCTCGTCGATCGATCGAGAGATAGATTTTCGCCTGAGTTTTGATCACGCCGGGGACCGTCGCTCTACAGACGGGATCGTCGCCGAGGTCCGTCGCTCGACAGACGGGATCGTCGCCGTCTTTCGTCGAGAGAGAGAGCGAGAGAGCAAACGAGCGGCGCGCGATGGAGAGGGGTTTTGTCACGGGTTATATTTTTTAGGTCTATATTTACCATTATAATTTTCGTTTAATGAGTTTCCATTATTATTTTCATTTGCCGCCAAGGTTACGCGCCAAGTTTTCGCTGCGTCCGTGTAACGTGTCAAATAAACATTTGTCAGTGATAAACACGGGCAATTAGAATTATCAAGCACGAATTATTTCCGTGACACTTATATTACTCTGACGGAAAGTCTAGTGATGATGTTTTCGTGGCCATTTACTATTTGCCACGACAAAATCCGTGGCTAATACTATAATAGCCACGGAATAATAGCCACGGAATTATTCGTGGCTAAAGATGAAACAATGGCCACGGAATCGTTTCGTGACAGATGTCCCGTGGCTGTTGCTCTATTTTCTAGTAGTGACACGTCAAATTTTTATTATTTGGAGCATTTTTGTTTTGGGTTTTTTTGATGTATGTATCAGTTATAGCACTATGATGATGAACATAAAGAAAGGATTTTGACCCTATGATAAGAAGAAATACAAGGGATTTAGCTTGAAGGTTCATTTATAATGAGCAACTTCCAAATACCTACTGATGTTCAAGCTACAAAACATGTTTACATGAGGGCACACGTCAAATTTTTATTATTTGGGGCATTTTTGTTTTGGGTTGTTCTACTGTATGTAACAGTTTAATGGCGCTTCTTTAAGAAAATTGTGTATGTTGCAGTTTCAATCTGGAGACTGAGAATTTTTTGGGTCTGGCGCAGTTTTGTTTTGGGTTTTTCTGATGTATGTATCAGTTATAACCCTATGATGATGAACAATAGAGATGGAATTTGACCCTATGATAAAAAGAAATATGAGGTATTTGACTTGAAGGTTCATTTATAATGAGCAACTTCCAAATACATACTGATGTTCAAGCTCCAAAACATGTTTACCTGAGGGCACAAGTCAAAATTTTATTATTTGGGGCATTTTTGTTTTGGGTTGTTCTGATGTATATATCAGTTTAAGTTGTTGCTTCTTTAAGAAAATTGTGTATGTTGCAGTTTCAGTCTGGAGAATGAGAATTTTTTAGGTCTGGGGCATTTTTCTTTTGGATTTTTCTGATGTATGTATCAGTTTAAGTTGTTGCTTATTTAAGAAAATTGTGTATGTTGCAGTTTCAGTCTGGAGAATGAGAATTTTTTGGGTCTGTGGCATTTTTCTTTTGGGCTGTTCTAATGTATGTATCAGTTTAAGTTGTTGCTTCTTTAAGAAAATTGTGTATGTTGCAGTTTCAATCTGGAGAATGAGAATTTTTTGGGTCTGTGGCATTTTTGTTTTGGGTTGTTCTGATGTATGTATCAGTTTAAGTTGTTGCTTCTTTAAGAAAATTGTGTTTGTTGTAGTTTCAGTTTGGAGAATAAGAATTTTTTTTGGGTCTGTGGGATTTTTGTTTTGTGTTGTTATGATGTAAGTATCAGTTTAAGTTGTTGCTTCTTTAAGAAAATTATGTATGTTGCACTTTCAGTCTGGAGAATGAGAATTTTTAAGGTTTGTGGCATTTTTGTTTTGGGTTTTTCTGATGTATGTATCAGTTTAAGTTGTTGCTTTTTAAATAAAATTGTGCATGTTGCAGTTTCAGTTTGGAGAATGAGAATTTTTCGGGTCTGTGGCATTTTTGTTTTGGGTTGTTCTGATGTATGTAACAGTTTAAGTTGTTGCTTCTTTAAGAAATTGTGTATGTTGCAGTTTCAGGTTGGAGACAAAGAATTTTTTGGGTCTGGGGCATTTTTGTTTTGGGTTGTTCTAATGTATGTATCAGTTTAAGTTGTTGCTTCTTTAAGAAAATTGTGTATGTTGCAGTTTCAGTCTGGAGAATGAGAATTTTTGGGTCTGTTGCATTTTTGTTTTGGGTTATTCTGATGTATGAATCAGTTTAAGTTGTTGCTGTTTCAGTTGTTGCTTCTTGATGCAATTTTGTATGTAGCAGTTTCAGTCTGGATGTATGTTTCAATTTTGAATGTAGCAGTTTTGTTATGATGTATGAATCATTTTTTTCCAATTTTTGAAATCTTTTAATTGCCAATATTTATCTGCATTGTTTTTTTGTAATATTTATATATGTATATATGTATATATGTATATATATATGTCACGCCCCGCTTCCCAAAACGACGGAGGCGAAGCGTGACTAAGGCCCGCTTAGGCCAGAGCTGAGAAGCTCTGACCCAATAAGCGTCTGTAGGGGTAACATTTAATAAAAACTTTTCAGGTTCTTGCATTAATAAAATTCGGAACAATAGGAAGTACAGAAAGAAAATGGCATTCATTAAATTAGAAATATTATATCCAGCGAGTACAAAGTCTAAAAGAAGCCTAAGCATGGCAACAAACTAACTAAAAGCAAACTAAAAGCAGTAACCTCTGAAAGTGACGACTAAAAGACCTCAAGGTCTGGTCCTCGTCAGGCACGTACTCTGGGTCGACGTCCTCGGCTCATCGTACTCCAGTGAGTCTGCCTCGTCCACGAACTCTGTCTGAGCACCTGACGTACAGCACCCAAGAGAAAGGAACTGTACGTCAGGCAAAGTCTACAAGAAGGGTTAGACTTTACTGCAAGTGCACCGAACTTTAAACAACGGTTTACTGGTTGATTAACATGCTGAGGTTCTTTTACACAACAGTTTACTGGTTGATTAGCATGCTGTGGTTATGACAGAGTAACACGAAAGGAAGTAACGTAGCAGGAAAGTAAAACGGGACAAGTAGTAGTAGTAGCGTGTGCTACCAACTACGGGACTAACCTACATGTGTCAGGACAAGTCGGGACGTGACGGGACAAGACAAGTGTCACGACCCGCTTCCCTAAAATAGAGGCGAGACGTGAAAAGGTCCGCACGGGAGTGGAGCTGTGAAGCCCCAAACCCGATAAGCGTCAATAAAATATAAGCAGGTCCCTGTAACCACAACGGAATAACAATAATAACACAAGGAGAGACTGAAATAAAATTCACATCTCATAAATTGTCCAACATCAACATAAGTCCAACATCCAGAAAAGCCACCAGGCTAAAAGAAAAGAGTCTAAAGGTCCAGAACAAGGCCAACAAAGAAACGACATAACAAGGTATAGGTGCTACGCACCGATAACAAAACAACTGTCTAACAAAAGTAAAACACAACGAAGACACTAGGACTGGTCCCCAGTGTCCACGTACTCCCCGTAAAACACAAGCTCGGGCTCGGCGTCAGCAAACACCTCGTCCTCAACAAGGTACTCAGGCTCAGGATCTAACATGTGTCACCCAAAAGAGTAAAGGGGCACATGTCAGCAAGTCTAAAAGAATTGGTCAAGGAAACTGAAAGTAAGGCAACTAGCAACCTAGCAGTTTAGTATGCATGACCTGGCAGTTATAACATGAGTGCATAATTAAAACATGGCAAGACGATTTGTACAAGAGAACCATCATCGGGACAAGACAAGACAAGACAAGAGTAGCCACGCTACTATCAATCTCAATCAATTCACATCGTTGTAGGTGTTTACGCCCTTCAGCTGAATGGTACATCATTCACACCGATCGGCACTAAACCCAATTCACATTTCACGTTGTTTTGTAGATGTTTACGCCCTTCAGCTGAATGGTTCATCATTCACACCGATCGGTACTAAACACTACCCCACCCCAGAGTTTACGCCTTACAACTGCAGTTGTTGATCAAACAGACCCCCAGTTGAATGGCCGCTTAACCCTTACCCCATCCCACACGTAAACAAGCCAGGGTCCCTGCACATGAGCCCAGCAAGTGAGCCAGGGTTGCCCCGCACGGGAGCTTGTTTCTTAGTTCACAATTCAATATATCGAGCGTTGGGGTTAGCAACTCATTATGCTCGCTTCTGGTCACGAGCCAGGAACTCAAGTATTGTAGCGATGCTACGCAATCACGGGATCACCAAAAGAATGCAATGACATGACATTTAAATTGCGTACCGTTAATGGAAAGTAAACATGACATGGTAATTGTGCAACATGCTAAATGTCGGAACTAGCTTCGTTGTCAAGCTAGTTCCCCAATTTGCGCCTAGGCGAGTATCATTTCGTCGCCTAGCCTCTTTTACGCCTACAACAAGCAAATGGCCTAAAACATGGCCTAAACCCTAAGTGGCAAGTTTCACTTGCCTAGCACCGGGGATGACGACCACTTCGTCTCACGGATGCTAATCTACGGGGGAATCGTTGTTATGGGGGAAACAAACACCAAACAACATGAAATTTATTAGGGTTTCACAAAAATTATAAATAAGTTATGAAAACAACGGTAGATCGATTTCTTACCAAGAGGAGACGGAAGAAACACTCCGGGGAACCGTAGGATCAGATCTGGAAAAGATTGGAGAAGTTTGGGGTAACTAGGGTTTCGGGGGATTTGGGGATTTTGATGGATTTTGGTGAGATTTTGGGGAAGATGAGAGGTAGATAGAGTGGATGGATGGGTTGGATGATGGATTTAGGGCTTGGAATGAAGGATTGAAGCTTGGAGGAAGATGGGGGCTCAAGGGGGAAGATTTTAGGGTTTTGGGTCGTGTTGGGGAAGAAGAAATCGTTTGGGTTGGGTTTAAATAGGTTGGGCTGGCGGCTGCCCAGAAATTAGGGTTTTAATAATGGTTAGTCGGTCAAAGAGCAACCACTGACCGACTAGTTTGGCAACTAGTCGGTCGGTCGACCAACGCAGACCGACTAAGTGTAAACAGTAACTCCTGAACGAAAATAGGATTTAGAGTTAGTCGGTCCATGAACAAATACTGACCGACTAGTTTGGCATCTAGTCGGTCGATGAACGTTCTTAGACCGACTAAGAGTAAACAGTAGCTGATACAAAAATAAGATGATGAGTTAGTCGGTTAAAGAAGCATTGCCGACCGACTAGTTTGCAACCTAGTCGGTCAACCAACGTTCTTAGACCGACTAACGATAAACAGTAACTCCTGAATAATTTAGAAAGCTAACTAGTAGGTCCAAGAAGGATTTCCGACCGACTGGATCGTCATCTAGTCGGTCGGTGCCCCTTCTTATACCGGCTAATGAGCACAAAAAGTTCCGATATGGAGCGCGGGGCCCCGGGATCGATTCCTAAGACTCCTAGGCTTGATCTAATAGTTAGATATGACCGTTATGAAGCCCGTCACGAATGACATACTTCGAAATCGACGATCCTAAGGAAGAAACGAGAAAATACGACGAATCGATCGAAAATGAAAGCTACGGAGACGAAAACCACACATGAGGAGAAAATCCACCAAAACATATATTATATTATATTAAATCCAGATACAAGAAAAGCAGTCGTTACATCCTCCCCAACTTAAGAAAAATTCCGTCCTCGGAATTTCCAAATACTCACGAGTCCGGAAACAAAAGTGGGAAACGCTCTCGCATCTCATCCTCATTCTCCCAAGTAGACTCTCCAGGTGAGCCGTGTCGCCACATCACCCTCACAAGATTGACAATCTTGTTTCGAAGCGATTTCTGACACCTGTCCAGAATCTGCACTGGATGCTGGTCATACGTCATATCGGGGCGAACGGTAATCTCCGAAAAATCTACCGCATGAGACGGATCGCTAATGTATCGACGAAGCTGCGACACATGGAAAACATTGTGAACTCCTTCCAAAGATGGCGGCAAGGCCAAGCGATAAGCTACCTCGCCAACCCTCTCCAAAACGTCAAACGGTCCAATGTATCGCGGGCTCAACTTCCCACGCTTCCCGAAATGAATCACACCACGATTCGGGGAAATCTTCAAGAACACATGGTCGCCCGGCTGAAACTCCAAAGGACGACGTTTAGCATCCGCCCAATGCTTAAAACGGTCCTGAGCAATTCTCAACCTCTCCCGAATATTCCTGACGATATCCACGGCCTCCCCGATCATCTCAGGTCCCAACAACTCCCGATCACCAACGTCATCCCAACTCAATGGCGATCGACATTTCCTCCCATAAAGAGCGACGAAAGGCGCCATGCCAATACTCGCCTGGAAGCTGTTGTTGTAAGAGAACTCTACCAGATGTAGATGGTCCTCCCACGAACCCTTGAAATCCAACATGCACGCCCTCAGCATGTCTTCCAAAATCTGAATCGTCCTCTCGGACTGGCCATCCGTCTGCGGATGGTACACCGTGCTGAAACTCAGACGCGTACCCAAGCTCTTCTGCAAACTCTGCCAGAACTGAGATGTGAACCTCGTGTCTCTGTCCGACACGATACTCATGGGGACTCCGTGAAGTCGCACAACCTCCTGCACGATTCACGTCACATCACTATCCAAACTAGGAAAAGGAAATGAAACAGAGAGTAAAAAGAATTTTACCTCCATATATCTCCTCGCTAGCGCCTCAGTGGACTGTCCCACTCGGAACGGAATAAAGTGCGCAGATTTGGTCAATCGATCTACGATCACCCAAATCGCGTCATTCTGCTTCGGACTCCGAGGTAGTCCAGTCACGAAATCCATAGTGATGTGTTGCCACTTCCACTCTGGAATCGGAAGCGGTTGTAGCAACCCGGCCGTACGCTGATGCTCCGCCTTCACTTGCTGGCAAACCAAGCACTTGGCTACACTCCGAGCCACGCTCCTCTTCATACCATGCCACCAATAATTCAGACGAAGATCCTGGTACATCTTGGTGCCACCAGGATGCACAGAATACGACAAACTGTGTGCCTCCACCATCAGCTCCTCTCTGATATCGCCAGCTGGCACACACAACCTGGCTCCGAACCTCAGCGAGCCATCCTCATGAATCACCGGCTTCCACCTGCTCCCGAATCTTCACCAGCTTCGAATCCTCGGCCTGGCCAGCCTTAATCCGATCCACGATCGTCGACTGTACCTGCATGTACATCAACGACGAAGCCTCTCCAGGAAGAACAATCTCCACGCCAGACTCGCAAAAATCCTGCTGCAATCTCCACTGCGAGGTCAAAATCATCACTGCTGGAAGCCTACTCAAAGCATCTGGAACCACATTCACCTTGCCAGGGTGAAACTGCAAATCAATCTCATAATCCACCATAAGCTCCAACCATCGACGCTGTCGCATGTTGAGCTCCTTCTGAGTGAAAATGTACTTCAAGCTTTTGTGATCGGTGAAAATCTTCACTTTCTCACTCAGCAGGAAGTGCCTCCAAATCTTAAGAGCAAACACAACGGCAGCCAACTCCAAATCATGCGTCGGGTAATTCTTCTCATGAACCTTAAGCTGACGAGACGCATACGCCACAACATGCCCATGCTGATGCAACACACAACCGAGACCCTTGCCAAAAGCATCGCAAAAGATCTCAAATCCACCGCTGCGATCAGGCACAACAAGAATAGGGGCAGTCGTCAACCTCTCCTTCAGAACGCCAAAAGCACTCTCACAATCACCCGACCAAACAAAAGCAACATCCTTCCGCGTCAACCTGGTCATCGGCTCAGCAATACGAGAAAAGTCTTTAATGAATCGCCGATAATAACCAGCAAGTCCAAGGAAACTCCGAATCTCAGACGCTGACGACGGAACAGGCCACTCCCTGATGGCCATAATCTTCTCGAGATCCACTGAGATACCATCTCTAGTCACCACATTCCCAAGAAAAGCAACTCGATCCAGCCAAAACTCGCACTTCGAAAACTTAGCATACAACCGATGCTTCCTCAAAATCTCCAACACCGTCCTTAAGTGCGAGGCATGCTCTTCCTCCGACTTCGAATAGATCAGAATGTCGTCAATAAAGATAACGACAAACTTATCCAAAAAGTCGTAGAAAATCAGGTTCATCAGATTCATGAAAACTGCGGGCGCGTTAGTTACGCCGAAAGGCATAACCACGAACTCATAGTGTCCATACTTCATCCTGAACGTTGTCTTCGGAACATCTCCCTTCTTAACCTTCAACTGATGGTAACCACTCCTCAAATCCAATTTTGAAAACACCCTCGAACCTCCAAGCTGATCAAAAATATCATCGATGCGAGGCAACGTGTATTTATTCTTAATGGTCACCGCATTCAACTCCCGATAGTCCACGCACATGCGACGCGAACCATCCTTCTTCTTAACCAGCAACACCGGTGCTCCCCACGGAGACACGCTAGGATTAATATAACCCTTCTGTAAAAGCTCATCCAACTGCTTCCGCAACTCTTCCAATTCTGCAGGTGCCATACGATACGGCGCCTTCGAAATCGGCTGCCCACCTGGAACAAGATCGATAGAAAATTCCAGAGCTCGATCAGGTGGCAAACCAGACATCTCCTCGGGGAAGACGTCACCAAAATCTCGCACCACAGCTGGCCATTCCAGCTCCATCTGCATAGCCACAGCCTCCACCGGCCTGGCCCGAAATCTGACAGGACCAAGCGAACTGCTACCACGACTGAACTCAAACACTGGATGTCCGGGAATCTCGAACACCACCTTCTTCCTCCGACAGTCGATCGTAGCATAGAAGCTCGCAAGCCAATCCATCCCAAGAACTGCATCATAGTTGATGATGTCGTGGACAATGAAATCAGCGAAAAGCTCATGTCCACAGACCACCAACGAGCAAGAATTGCAACCACGATGCACCGAGACCACGCCATTCCCTGTAATGATATTCCAGCTCCTTGGAAGAGGGGACGTCGACAAGGAATGCCTCTCCACGAAGCCCCGAGAAATAATGCACATCGATGCACCAGAGTCAAAGAGGACTCGTGCAGGAAATGTGCACACCAAAACCACACCTAACAATCAATTAACAATCAAACCCTAGTCGAGCAAACAACCATGTTCGAGTAAACAACACAATCTAACAATCAAAACCAGCTAGGAAAGTAACAGCTAGATTGAGGATTACCTGCGATAACCTCATCCACAGCCTCGCTCTCCGCAGCGGTCATCAGAAAAGCCTGCCTCCTCGGCAGAACAGCCTGCCGAAAAGCCTGCCTCTGCGGAACAAGAGCTGCTCCACGACCAGCAGGAACAGACGCTCGCTACTGCAACGGCTGTGCTGCAACAGGTGCCCTCCGCAGCGGACCCGCATGCCGACAATCCTTCGCGACATGGGAAGCATCACCACAAACCAGACACTGGTCCAAAAACTTCCGACACTGATCCTTGATATGGCCAGGCTTGCCGCAGAAATGGCAAGTCTTCAGAATAGGCCCTCCTGGCCTCTTAAACTGAGCGGACTGATTAGGCCTGAACCCAGGTCTAACCACAGCTCTCGCCTGCTCCATAGGCCTCTTCCCAGCACCAACAACAGACCCCTTCCTCTGGTTCACGAGCAGCTCCTGCCTCTTGGCAGTGACCAGAACCTTCTGATAAGACTCCCGGTCAGAGGAGGTCACAAAACTCTGGAGCTCCAAAGCAAGCCCCTGCAGGAACCTCTGAGCCCTCTCCTCAGCGTCCTGCACCATCTTCGGTACAAACCGACTCAGCCTCATGAACTCTTGGTGATACATGTCCACCGACGAGTTCCCCTGCTTCAAATCGATAAAACGCTGCAGCATCACTTCCTTGGCAGCCTTCGGGAAGAACTCACCCTCAAATCTGGCCTTGAAGGTAGCCCAAACTATCGGCTCCACCAACAACTTCTCTTCCGCATCCCACCAATTCCGAGCATTATCCTTGAGTTGCCTCTTCGCCAAATCAACCCATCCAGCCGGGGTGATCTTGGCCATATTCAGATTGTCCTCGACGTTCCGAATCCACTCATCGGCAGCCAGAGGACCCTCAGAACCATCAAAATATGCGGGACCCAGCTCCTGAAATTGCTTCGCTCCTGGCTCAGAGCGAGGGGCATCCGGAAGAGCCCGGGCAGCTCGAGCAAGTGGGGCATTCTGGACTTGCAGAAGCACGCCCTGCTGCACTTGCATCATCTGGAGCATCATCCGCATCATCTCACCGCTGGTGGGTTCCCGCTCAGGCTCCTCATCATGAGGGATCACACCACTACCCCCACCACGGGTGAAACGTCTTCCTGCCATCTAGTGACACAGAAAACGAATCAGATTAGACTCATAGCTTATGACTCGGACGTCGAACTTAGTTTATTGGACATTCTAATATTATTATCGCTATTCCAAACATCGCAGTTACAGAAGGACCTGCATGGGCCACCAACAAAACCTGTCACGACCCGCTTCCCTAAAATGGAGGCGAGACGTGAAAAGGTCCGCACGGGAGTGGAGCTGTGAAGCCCCAAACCCGATAAGCGTCAATAAAATATAAGCAGGTCCCTGTAACCACAACGGAATAACAATAATAACACAAGGAGAGACTGAAATAAAATTCACATCTCATAAATTGTCCAACATCAACATAAGTCCAACATCCAGAAAAGCCACCAGGCTAAAAGAAAAGAGTCTAAAGGCCCAGAACAAGGCCAACAAAGAAACGACATAACAAGGTATAGGTGCTACGCACCGATAACAAAACAACTGTCTAACAAAAGTAAAACACAACGAAGACACTAGGACTGGTCCCCAGTGTCCACGTACTCCCCGTCAAACACAAGCTCGGGCTCGACGTCAGCAAACACCTCGTCCTCAACAAGGTACTCAGGCTCAGGATCTAACATGTGTCACCCAAAAGAGTAAAGGGGCACATGTCAGCAAGTCTAAAAGACTTGGTCAAGGAAACTGAAAGTAAGGCAACTAGCAACCTAGCAGTTTAGTTTGCATGACCTGGCAGTTATAACATGAGTGCACAATTAAAACATGGCAAGACGATTTGTACAAGAGAACCATCATCGGGACAAGACAAGACAAGACAAGAGTAGCCACGCTACTATCAATCTCAATCAATTCACATCGTTGTAGGTGTTTACGCCCTTCAGCTGAATGGTACATCATTCACACCGATCGGCACTAAACCCAATTCACATTTCACGTTGTTTTGTAGATGTTTACGCCCTTCAGCTGAATGGTTCATCATTCACACCGATCGGCACTAAACACTACCCCACCCCAGAGTTTACGCCTTACAACTGCAGTTGTTGATCAAACAGACCCCCAGTTGAATGGCCGCTTAACCCTTACCCCATCCCACACGTAAACAAGCCAGGGTCCCTGCACATGAGCCCAGCAAGTGAGCCAGGGTTGCCCCGCACGGGAGCTTGTTTCTTAGTTCACAATTCAATATATCGAGCGTTGGGGTTAGCAACTCATTATGCTCGCTTCTGGTCACGAGCCAGGAACTCAAGTATTGTAGCGATGCTACGCAATCACGGGATCACCAAAAGAATGCAATGACATGACATTTAAATTGCGTACCGTTAATGGAAAGTAAACATGACATGGTAATTGTGCAACATGCTAAATGTCGGAACTAGCTTCGTTGTCAAGCTAGTTCCCCAATTTGCGCCTAGGCGAGTATCATTTCGTCGCCTAGCCTCTTTTACGCCTACAACAAGCAAATGGCCTAAAACATGGCCTAAACCCTAAGTGGCAAGTTTCACTTGCCTAGCACCGGGGATGACGACCACTTCGTCTCACGGATGCTAATCTACGGGGGAATAGCTGTTATGGTGGAAACAAACACCAAACAACATGAAATTTATTAGGGTTTCACAAAAATTATAAATAAGTTATGAAAACAACGGTAGATCGATTTCTTACCAAGAAGAGACGGAAGAAACACTCCGGGGAACCCTAGGATCAGATCTGGAAAAGATTGGAGAAGTTTGGGGAAACTAGGGTTTCGGGGATTTGGGGATTTTGATGGATTTTGGTGAGATTTTGGGGAAGATGAGAGGTAGATAGAGTGGATGGATGGTTTGGATGATGGATTTAGGGCTTGGAATGAAGGATTGAAGCTTGGAGGAAGATGGGGGCTCAAGGGGGAAGATTTTAGGGTTTTGGGTCGTGTTGGGGAAGAAGAAATCGTTTGGGTTGGGTTTAAATAGGTTGGGCTGGCGGCTGCGCAGAAATTAGGGTTTTAACAATGGTTAGTCGGTCAAAGAGCAACCACTGACCGACTAGTTTGGCAACTAGTCGGTCGGTCGACCAACGCAGACCGACTAAGTGTAAACAGTAACTCCTGAACGAAAATAGGATTTAGAGTTAGTCGGTCCATGAACAAATACTGACCGACTAGTTTGGCATCTAGTCGGTCGATGAACGTTCTTAGACCGACTAAGAGTAAACAGTAGCTGATACAAAAATAAGATGATGAGTTAATCGGTTAAAGAAGCATTGCCGACCGACTAGTTTGCAACCTAGTCGGTCAACCAACGTTCTTAGACCGACTAACGATAAACAGTAACTCCTGAATAATTTAGAAAGCTAACTAGTAGGTCCAAGAAGGATTTCCGACCGACTGGATCGTCATCTAGTCGGTCGGTGCCCCTTCTTATACCGGCTAATGAGCACAAAAAGTTCCGATATGGAGCGCGGGGCCCCGGGATCGATTCCTAAGACTCCTAGGCTTGATCTAATAGTTAGATATGACCGTTATGAAGCCCGTCACGAATGACATACTTCGAAATCGACGATCCTAAGGAAGAAACGAGAAAATACGACGAATCGATCGAAAATGAAAGCTACGGAGACGAAAACCACACATGAGGAGAAAATCCACCAAAACATATATTATATTATATTAAATCCAGATACAAGAAAAGCAGTCGTTACAACAAGACAAGACAAGACAAGTGAGACACGAAAGGGTTCATGCCTTACGGTTCGAGGGGGATCAGACCCTATTGCCATGCGCACGCTCAACCCAACCCCAAACCCCAAGACAAGACAAGACAAGATATCCGTACAAGGGATCACTCGCTCTAGCTTGGCGAGTGCCCTATTGCCCGCAGGCTGTGTATCCGTACAAGGGATCACTCTCTCTAGCTTGGAGAGTGCCCTATTGCCTGCAGGCTGTAAATCTGTACAAGGGATCACTCGAAGAGTGCCCTATTGCCCGCAGGCTGTGAATCTGTACAAGGGATCACTCGAAGAGTGCCCTATTGCCCGCAGGCTGTGAATCTGTACAAGGGATCACTCGAAGAGTGCCCTATTGCCCGCAGGCTGTGCAAGAAGGGACGGGACATGACAAGACGGGAATGGTTATTCTAGGGTGTCCACACACACGCACACACATGATAGCCCTATGATGTCAAAAGTTGTTGTTGTCGGGCACAGACTTCGTCGTCAAGTCTGAGCCGTCAGGAGTCGTCCCAGACGCTATCATTTCACGTCCGGTTCTTTTTGTTCGCAGTTATCAATTCTAACCAACTAAGGCCTAAGCACGGCCAAAAGTGCAAGTGGATACACTTGCCTGCGATGGCGAGTGTGTCGTCCTCTCGAAGCGTCTCGTCCAAGCGTCTCGTCCAGTAGTCGCGTCCGCGGACGTACGTCTGAAATAGGTCACGGCGATGGTGTCAGGTCGCGTTTTCAATAAATCCTATTTAGGTTCGTTTCTAGGTTGGACGTGGCTACCCTAACAGTCACATGTCAAAATGTCCGTTCAGCCTATCCGACGATTCTATCCTATGTGCACAGTCAAGAAGTCTGATCGTCGATCTACGGTTCCACATCGTTTTAAGGGAGCAGAAAATAAATTTAGTTACAGTTGTTCGATTTTAGTTAGGGTTCAGTTTTGCTACGGTGTGGGTTTGCTACGAGTTAGGGGACTAACCTTTTGACGATCGAGCACGAATCCGACATCGGGTCTGGCAACGGTAGCGGACCGCGTCACGACTCCAATTTCCGGTATGTCTCGTCACTGGTCCTTGGTAATCGTGGAGAGAGGCGCATCTAATCTGTGTTAACGGACTCTAAAAGTTAAGCCCAACCAAAACTTAGTAAACTACCAACATATGTGTTTACAGGCATACCCACATATGTACACTAACATGTATACTAACATACTTATTTACCAACATTTACTAACCCTAAACACATATACCATATAAGTTAATTATATAAGTTATATTAAGTATACTGCTCCTTATTTGTGTAAGGCACTCACACCAACTATATTAATATCATACTGTAATCTTACCAGTATGCAGGTATAAGTGAATACAGGGTAATTGCTAAAAGTAACACACTAATTTAACTAAAAGAAACACCTATCAACTTACAGCCAACATAATAGTGAAACACGGTTCACTGATTCAAACTCAGTGTATAACAGGTTAATATAAACTTACCCGGTCTTCAACCGTTGGGTTGGATGGTGCTCGATGAGGGTGCGGTGGCTTCGAACAATGGCAGCGAGTAAGGCGGCGCGGATCAGCGATCAGTGGAGGGGTGATCGGCTTCGACGTCGGGGCTCGAGGGGTTGGCAAGGAGGTTGGTCGACGTCAGCACGGGCTCTGGGGATCGCCGACGGGTCGTGTGGCGATCGGAAGAGGCGGCGGTTGCCGGAGATCACAGCAGCAGCTGTTGCTGCTCGCTGTCAGCGAACGGATGCTGTCGGAGGCTGCCTCCGGCGGCCTGGGTTCTCCTCCGGCGGTCGAGAGGGGCTGCGGGGTGTAAGGGCAGATGCGGACGTCGGACTGGCGGTGCAGCGGCCTGAAATGGCAGCAGGGCGCGGCGGTCACGGCGAGGCGGGGCCGGCGTGGTCGGGGCGAAGGTTTCGGCGGTCACAGCGGGGTCGCTAGTGATCGGGCGGCGATGTGGATCGCCGGCTGTCGATGTGGAGGTCTGCGGCGGCTTCGGGTGTCGGAGAAGCAATCGCCGGTGATCGGAGTTGAGGTGCGAGGGTGACGGAGAAGAACTCGGGGCTCGGTGTCGGGACGAGGGCAGCGTGGAGGTGTGCTCGCGAGAGAAGGAGGGTCTTCGTTGGGCACAGGGATAGAGAGGAAAAAAAATTGTACTGTTAAAGTTTCCCCTCTCACGTGAACTCTAGGGTAGGCAGTAGGCTGATATCTATAAATAGGGTACACAGAGGGAGAGAGAAGAAATTCATGTGAGGAGATAAGTGTTAGCATCGGCGACCGTTACGAGTGATGGGGAGACGTGGCCATGCGCAGAGGCTAACGCGGGGGTCTATGGAGATTAGGTCAAAGCAATGATTTGATTTGATTTTAACTAAAATATTCCTAACAGTTGGATTTACTTATTAAGTATTAGGATCAGAGGTGCTCGTTGGAATAAAAAAAATGATTTGGTTTGCTGATTTAATTTGATTCTCCTTAAAGAAAAAGTATTAGGTGTAAAAGATTTAAAAGAAGTTGGTTGCATGTTGAATTATTAATAAGACTTGGTCAAAAAATGTTAGCCTGAGAATTGTTTTAGAATGGAACGCACAGAACTGGAAATTTCAATTTATTTATAAAAACATGTTTTTAAATAATTATAATGTGTTATGCAGAATGGTCCACAGACATCCAAAAATTACAAAGAAAGTACCGGGGCGAGCGCGCCTCCGAGAGGATCGTGAAAACGGGGTTCGGTCGCGCGCCTGAACTACGGACACCGGTAATAAAAATCAAATACATAAAACACGCACGAAACACACCTACGCGCTAACATACGTACGGTCGGAAAGTGACCGTTACAATATACACACACACTAGTCATAACCCGTGCACGCGGGCACTGTTCATTTAAGCTTTCCACCGCGAAATTTTTGTTCCCCGAAAAAATTATTTTCATAGCCAAAATTTAACAGAACAATAAATTAGCGTAAAAATATTTAGCCGCACGGGCACCTTCGACGTGGGTGTCTTCGACGCGGAACAACAAATTTGGCACGGGCGCATTCGACGCAGAACAACAAATTCGATGCGGGTGACTTCGACGCGGAACAACAAATTCAGCGTCGAACAACAAATTTGGCACCCGCGCCTACGTCGCGGAACAACAAATTAGCATAAAAAATTTAGCGGGCGCCTTCGGTGCGAAACGACAAATTTGGCGCGGGCGCATTCGGCGCGGAACAACAATTATCGTAAAAAAAATTTAGCAGCTGCCTTCGGCGCGGGCACGGAACAACCCTCAGAGTATTTTTACGCTAAATTGTTTTACGCTAAATTTTTTTACTTTGTTTAATTCAATGGATAATGCTTTTTCCACAATTTTTCCCAAAGCACTTCTAACTTCAAAGTTAGGTTCCAAGGCACTTTCCCCCAAATTTAATCTCCACGATATTTCCCAAGACACTTCTAATTTCAAAGTTTTTGTTTCCAAGACATTTTTCACACCAAAATTTAAGTTTTCCCTCTAAAATTTTCGCAAAATCAAATCTCAACCTTTCATTTTCCAATGTCAAATCTCAACCACTCTTTATCTTGTCCTAGTCCGCTCTAAAATTCAAAAAACGCTGTCAAATATATAATAGATATGTTGCCTGCCTCCGTTGTCAATCTTTATTTCATGCATGGTAAACATGAGCACCGGGTCCAGCCAGTCTATTCCATCTAGACCCAGAGTTGATGCAGGTACTGAGTTGGATGAAGATGCAGATTACAGCAGGGTTTGCCATTGTGGGATGCGGGTTCCCAGGAGGACATCAAGGACCAGAAAAAATCATGACCGTCGATTTTGGAGCTATCCAGCGCGAGGAAATAATAAATGCAAATTCTACGAATGAAAGGATCTACCTCACTCAGACTGGTCCACTTATGTCATACTACATTTATTGGATGAGCATGAAAAAAGCCCGACCCATGCATCCTCTTCCACAACGTTCTCTGATAAACAGCTGGGAAAATGAAGATATAGAGGCGGTCGTCACGTTTGTGGGGGGATTTGAGTAGAACACGGGAAAAATGGACACCCTGTTCTCCAAATACAAAACCATTAAGTTGGTTTTGTATTCGCTCATAGGCTTGTTGTTTTCTTTGTTATTGTTTTTTTATTAACAAGAGTGTTTGATGAGGAAGATACAATGTAAAACTTTATTACTGTTTGTTAGATATGCACAATGATACTTGTATTTTGTATTTATATGTATTTTGTTTATGCTGGCCTAATTTGGTATGTGACATGTGTTTGTAATATATGTTGCATGCGATATGCCTTGCATTTAATATTTTATTTTTTTTTGCTTCTAGGTGATGAAATTTTATTTTTATTTCTGTTGATTGCGTTGCTTGCCGTTCTTACGTTACTATTTATTCGGTCAAATACAATTATATATTCCTATTTTATGATTAAATTCGGTATTTTAATATTTAATTCTGTTAGTTGTATTTAAATATACTTATTTAATAATTATATATTTAATATTTAATATTTAGTTAATTAATATTTAATTAAATGATGAGTTTCACAATTTTCTACTTCATATGAAGGGTTATTTAGTACTGACCCCCTGTGTTTTCTCCGAAATTAGCAACACCCCCCAATAGTTTCAATAATTAGTAAGACCCCCTTATGACACCCAATTTTGGACCCCCCTCCCCCTGTTTACGAAGGTCTTCCTATAAGAAAGGGAGTCCAAATTGGATACAATAGGGGGATCTTACTAATTATTGAAACCATAGGGGGTTGCTAATTTCGGAGAAAACACAGGGGATCGGTATTAAATAACCCTTATATGAAAATGTAGTTAATCTCACCTCAAAACAACATAATCACTTTTCAACTTCCTCATCCAACTTTCACAATCTCACTATAACAAAAAAAACACTACTTTATTATGGGACACATAAACAAAACTCCAACCCATTTTCCAACACTTTTTCCTCCAAAAGAAACACTCCTCTTTTTCTCCCTCGTCAGAATTCAACATGGATTTACAATCATAACAGTAAATTAGAAAGCAAGGCAAACAAAAGAAACATGACCAAACACTATTCATCTCCAGCGTGTCACTAGATGTCTATAGAATCCAACAGACAAATACCACGTATGTGAGTCTTTTCTCATTAGAATGAATCACATCAACAATGAGCTCCGGTGCTCATCCTAGTGGTTGAATTACTCGGCTGTCTCAGTGAAAACCCGGGTTCGAATCCCACTACCCCGCATACCCTTTGATTTTTCTTTATTTTCCAGCTTTTAGGGCTCCGATGGATAACTGGCTTCTCCATGTTTGGAGTTAAACGATCAGGACGGATGTACCAGTGTTCCATGACCCATGTTTCCTGTTTTCCGATGTATCAAAAAAAAAAGAATCACATCAACAACGCATCTGATCATTTTAATCCAATAACTACGGTTTTCCATTAATCTATTTTTAAAAATTGCATTATCCCTTACCATTGTTTAATGACGGTTTTGTCTTTTCCCCAAAGTACGGCTTATGAAATAACATCTAGATTTAACGTAAATTTATGAAAACAGTCTAAATAATTCATGATAATTTCAAGTTTTTAAAAAACTCGAAATAATTTTACAAAATCAAATCAAAGATATAAAATAATTTTAAAAAATTTAGGCAAAAATGAAAAGCTGGGCCACGTATAATATTTCATCATTCACATGTACACAACGAATTAATTTTAAAAGGGATTTTTAGCTTTCAAAATTAATCCAAAGAAAACCCAATCATCAAAATTCTTGAAGCGCAGTGTGAGATCAGAGCTTGGTAAAGGATTTTCAGTCACGATGCAAATCAGAAACACGGACCAATTATTTTCATCATCATCTCTCACACATCCTACGGATGCCCAAAAATAAAGAATGCTCAACAAACAAAAGAAAATCGAATAAATATTTTGAAAGAGATCATCAGAGACTTAAATACAAGGAATCATGAAACTTAATGAAGAATATCATATTGTTGCAGTATTTTCCTCATCATCTGATCTCCAACGTTGTACATTCAAAAAAGAAAAACATTGAAGCAAAATTTGCGAAAGAAAACCACAGAGATTGAGAGATTTTGACAGTGGGAGAGCTATGAGAGAGAACGAATGGCAGAGCGCCACAGCTGAATAATGTGAAGGCCCCGGTGGCAGCTGGGGGCCTTTTATAGATGCTCAAGGAGAATCGCTTCCAAAACCCTAGCGGCCGCCCTCAAGTTCGGGCCGGGCTCATATTAATCCAAGCCCGCCGGCTAAATTTATAAACCTGGGCCTACTTTCGAAAATGGCCGTGTTAGATTTTGAGCGATCTATATCTTAACTTAATAAGTAAAGAAAATTATATCGTTTTGCAATTTGTTTAAAAGTTAACGAGCAGCCATGGGTTAAAACTCAGTGAAAAAAGCATACGTTTATGTATTAGTAACAAATTCGTATTTTATTTTATTTTTACAACAATATGAAATGAAATGATTATTGTTACAACCTAAAGATTATGATACTCCGACTTTCCACCCAAGCTCGTCAGACACACATCAAGCTCGCCCCTTCTCCGCAAAGTCCACCTCGATTAGCGGGAGGGCGCACTTCGTCCCAACCTCGCCGTTTGATCGCTTGTTCCCCCTTAGCCCGCTCTCCGCCCATCATCCCTGACGTCCGCCTCAACTAGTGGGAAGGGCGCACTTCGCCCCAAACCTCGCCAGTTGATCACCCGCTTCCCTCCAAGCTTGCCAGGAGAACCACCAGTTCGCCCGTCATCCACCGGAAGCAACCAAGTAACTCGTGTGCGGCCCCGCACCTCGGACGCACCTCTATGACCCTTCGGCCCATCGGACACGACAAACAACCTTATACGAGGACGCCACTGACACTTCCGCCACTCGACAGCCTGACAAAGCACCCCCCTGGCCACTGAACCATCTGACCGTTTGGTGCTTTCGTCTCTGACACTCTGACAAAGCGTCCCTGGCCGTTGCACCGTCTAACAAAAGCATGTCTGACACGAACATCTCTGACATCCTCGGCCGAATCTTCCGCAGTCTGACACGCCAACTCAACATGCCAGGTCAGCCCTACCTAACCGCCTCCATCAGCTATAAATACCTCTCCACTTCCATCGAGAGAGTGGTTGATTCTCAAACTCTCATTTACACACAAGAGTAAGTATCCTACACATATTTGTTCTTCCACCTAAGCTCACCACGTAAGGTCGACCTACTTCTAGCTCGAACTACATGTCCAACCTACTTTTATAAGCCCTAATTCTAACGTAGGCATTGGAGAGGCTGCGGGTTAAAGTCAAATCCGGTCGTTCTGACGAGCTGCTCTTTGCGCAGGTGAGCTCGTCCAAGCATCGAGCTATTGGCATCCAACTCATGGAGAGCGGCAAACAAGCTGTGAACTCACAGGATTGATCCAGAGATCGACCTCTGTAGTGCGCCTAACCTCATCACCCATCTCATCACTTGTAAATATCCTACTCAATCCTCATCCAACTTGTAACCACCGTGCCCTTGGTTCCCATCTAAACAAATTTATTATACGCGGATCTTACCCCGCAACAATTGGCGTCGTCTGTAGAAACGAAGTGTCACACCCACGTCAAACCACATACCTGTCAACCGCAGTCCCTCCTGTGGCAAAGCCCACATGGATGAGGAGTCACACTCTCACCAGAGGACTCCCTCGACGGACCTACCCCATGAGGGGATAGCTGAGACCGTTCAGACCTCAGCCTGTGCTCTCCAACAAAGCTTCGAGGCCTTCGCCAAGATGATGAAAGACTTCGAGGTGGCCAGAGCCGAGACACCCCCAGGCCCCTCTAAGCCCCCAAACTTGAGGTGAAACCTTCATCCTCAGTTCGAAGAAGAGGCGGCTGCTCAGCGAAGAGGGCTCATCGAAGAGATAGCTGCCCAACAAAAATTCCTTGACGAAGAAGCAGAGGCAGCTTAGCAGTGGAAGCATGACGAAGATGCTGCTATCAACAGAAGATACCAGGCGGATGAGGCGGATGCTGCTCGACAAGCCTATCTCGACGAAGAAGCTGCTCGTCGGCACCTCTGCATCATTGTCGTCGAGCGTGAGAGGCTTCGAAGGGAGAACCGTGAGATCCCGGAGACGTTGACCCCAGGCATATGGCGCAGGAACACGCATAGTCTGCCCTCAGCAGGTTCCCACCTCTCAGGAGGAGCCCACTTCGATAGCCGCAATATTCACCTGGGCGCGAAGATAGTCGTGAACGAAGCCGCGACCGGAGTAGAACCCCACAGAGACGGGGAGGACATGTCTCTGAGCTCCGAGGCATCTCGCCAACCAGGTGCAAAGGTCGGTGTGAAGGCCGAGACTAGCATCGCGACATCTGAAGGTTGCCCGAGCGTCCCCTCTACCCCGAGGAAGCCACCCCATTGGCTAGATGGGTGACTTTATCCCCGATAACTTATAGGTTCAAGCTTCCCCAACTTGAGCTCTATAGTAGTGCGGGCAACCCCCTTGCGCATGTGCAGAGGTACAAGGGGGCAATGGAGATGCAGGGCACATACGACGCGCTCCTATGCCAGGGCTTCCAGAATAGTTTGTAGAGCTCGGCCCTAGAATGGTACAACGGTTTGCTCTCCCAGACCATCGAATGCTTTGGCGAACTGTCCCAAAAATTCTGCCAGCAATTCCAGGCGAGCGGATGAGGAGGAAGCCCACGGACTATCTGTTCTCGATCGTCCAGAAGGAAGAAGAGACCATTCGGAAGTTCTTGCGCCGTTTCTAAGATAGGAGGCTTGGTGTGGCGATCTGCGGGGACAAGTTAGCCATGGCGGCCTTCAAGAAGGGACTGACTAGCCGGAGTCTCCACAAATCCCTTCTCTGGGACCCGCCGACCGACTTTGATGCACTTGTCGTTCAGGCGGAGAGGTACGGAGCAAGGAGGCCCTGGGGCCGAGGAGTGAGGTCGCCAGGTCAAGGGTGCCCCGTAGCGAGCACAAGCCTAATTTTCGGCCAAGGCAGAAGGACCGACCCAGGGGCCGTGACCAGCCGGGCCAGCAGAGGCACGATCCAGAGGGCCGTCAGCCGCAAGATCGTCCCGCCCAATGCGAGAGTTCGTTTCCGCTAGAGAGCCCGCGCAGTTGACCCAAAGGCCAGAGAGACCAGAGCGGGCCTAGTACACGCAGCTCAACGCCTTATGATCGAGGTGTTGGTCGCCGCAATGAGTGCCGGACTCCTCCAGGATCCACCTTTGGGAGATGAGGTGAACCCTACCACTAGGGATCTGCAGAAGTATTGTCGGTATCATCGGGATCACGGTCTCGATACCGACGATTGCTTCACATTGAAAAGGGAGATAGAGCGGCTGATCCAAGGGGCATCTCCGAGGCTTCGTCGATATGAGAAGGCCAGCTCGAGAAGAGAAAGCTCCCCAGGGAGCACGGAGGCCAGACCCACCCCCGAACGTCGAACAGGAAGCACCTCACCTGCCAAGGCTGGTCATGCGCATAGATGTGATATGCGGTGGGCCGTCCTCGGGTGGCATGTCGTTATCGGCCAAGAAGGTGTACGTTCGGCAAGTGATGGTGGCGGATCTTGGCATAGGGGCGAAGAGGAGAAGAGTAGCACGATTGCCCATCACTTTCATTGACACTGACTTGGAGGGGGTCGAGCTACCGCATGACGATGCCATCGTCATCGAAACTCAAATCAGGACGTCCATCATTAGCCGCCTCCTGATCAACACTAGGAGCTCCAGCGACATCCTGTTCATGTCAACGTTCGAGAAGATGGGACTGAAACAGGCAGACCTGAGGCCGTGTACGGGCCCGATCATCGGCTTCATCGGCCACTCGGTCCCCATTGCAGGAGTGATCACCCGGTCCGTATCTCTGGGGGAGAAGCCGAGGGTCGTCACCTGCATGACACAGTTCGTTGTCGTCGACATTGCATCGGTATACAACGGAATCATAGGGCGGCCATACATGACCGCCATTGAAGCCCTCCCCAGCCTACTACATCAAATGGTCAAATTCCAGACTCTGCAGGGGGTGGAGCAAGTACGGGGGAGCCAAAAGCTGTCCCGGAGTTGCTATGTCGGGTCCACCAAGCACACGGCATCGGAGCATGCCTTGTCGGTCGATCTCCATGATGAACGAGAGGACTACTGCAACCAGCGATCGACCCCGACGGAGGAGATCAAAGAGGTGCCCATATCTATGGAGGAGGGCAAGACAGTCTCCATTGGCACAAAGCTCCCAACCTTTCTGAGGACGAGACTCATTGATCTCCTTAGAGAGAATGCAGACATCTTTGCATGGTCGCCCTCAGATATGCCCGGAGTCGATCCTGCAATGATCGCTCACAAGCTGAACGCGGACCAGGAAGCTCGTCCGGTCAGGCAGAAGAAGAGGGGCTCCGGAGGAGAGAAGATGAGGGCGGCAGGCGAGGAGGTGGAGCTACTCCTCAAAGCCAAGGTTATCAGGCCGGTTAGCTACCTGGAGTGGCTCGCCAACGTCGTTATGGTGAAGAAGGCCAACGAGAAGTGGCGCATGTGCGTCGACCTCAACATGGTATGCCCGAAGGATAGCTTTCCCTTAGCGAGGATCGACCACTTGGTCGACCATGCCTTGGGTTACGAACTACTAAGCTTCATGGATGCTTTCTCGGGCTATAATCAAATCCCAATGGCGAGGGTCGACGAGGAGAAGACATCATTCATCACCGACAAGGGCACCTTTTGCTACATAAAGATGCTGTTCGGTTAAAGAATACTGGGGTAACCTATCAGCGGATGGTGGACAAGATCTTCAGCTCTCAGGTCGGGCAAAATCTTGAAGTCTACATCGACGATATATTGGTCAAGAGCAAGGAGGCCCCAGACCACCTCGTCGACCTACATGAGACTTTCTAGAAAGTGCGCCGTTATAACCTGAGGCTCAACCCATCAAAGTGCATTTTTGGCGTACAATCAGGAAAGTTCCTCAGCTTCATGATTATGAAGCGAGGATCAAGGCGAACCCGGACAAGATATCAGCCCTCATCAATATGAAGGAGCCTCGAACAATTAGAGACCTGCAGAAGTTGAATGGAAGGATCGCCGCACTGGGGTGGTTTGTATCAAAGTCTGCTGAGAGATTGCTCCCATTTTCAGAGTCTTGCGACGGGCTCTCGCCGTAGAGAAGGACGACAGGAAGGTGATCAAATGGGACGTCTCCTGTGCCCAAGCGTTCGCAGAGCTGCGTGCCTACTTGCAAAGTCTTCCACTACTCGTGAAGCCGAAAGAGGGAGAGCAGCTGGGATTGTATCTTTCCACTACTAAAGAAGCTGTCAGCTCGGCCCTAGTCAAGGAAGAAAAGGGGGTGCAACGGCCTGTCTACTATGCGATCCGGGTGCTTCGAGATGCAGAGACCCATTATAGCCCTATAGAGAAGGTCGCTTACTGCCTAGCCATGACAGCAAGGAAGCTCCGGCCGTACTTGCAAGCTCACATCGTCGTCGTCTACACCAATCTTTCCCTCGAGAAGAACTTGAAGAGATTGGAGCGATCGAGCAGAATGCTGAACTGGAGCATCGAACTTAGTGAGTTCGACATCGTCTACAGAGTCTGGACGTCGATCAAGGGCCAAGCGATGGCGGACTTCGTGGTGGAATGCACCATTGAAGTGTAGGGATTTTCAAGGTCCCTTAGAGCTAATTTTATAAAATTTTCGTCCTAAGTCGGACGAACAAAATAAAACAAACAGTGGAAAAATAATTTATTAAACTATTTAATAAATATAGCCCTAAGGAAAATTCCCTAAGCCAGGAAATCTACTGACTCGAGTTGGGTCTGACCAACTCGAGAAAGTTCTAACTACTAATCTAAACAAAATGCATATCTAATTGACTCATCCGGAATCTTGCCCTGGAGCAGGCAAGATGTTCCGCACCGTCTTGAGCTCCATCATTTGAGCCGCCTCCCGAACCGCGTTGCGTCGCTCCTCGCCACGAACTGGATCAGCTCCCGAAGCACACCCTGCCTCCAAGCCCATCACTAGCTGTAGAAAGTTTCACTTGAGTAAACCCGCGTCGTAGACTTCCGAATCAGATTCGGACCTCCCCGTTGCCTTGCTAGGACTCGGTAGGAGAACAGGAAAATTTATAGAGGGAGAGAATAAATCTAAGTCTCGATTAAGTTTGCTCAAATATTCAGGTGCTCCTTAATTGGTGACTTGGTGCAAGAAACAAAGAAGGGAGTGCCCACCTATTTATATAGGAGGCCGGCTCCGCTTCTTTTGTCATGAGCAATGTGGGACAAAAACTAGGAAGAGGTTTTAGGATTTAATTCAAGTTAGAATGGCTTTCACAAAGTCCAACTTTAATCAATTAATCCTCACTCACCATTGAGATTTAGAGATGATACAAGTTATCATTTCGAATGGCTAGTGATGGTGAACGCGTAGGAACAAACGGTGACGAAAACCGAGTTCGTTTGACCCCTCAAACAATTGCTCAAAGTTAAGCAAAAACCCATGTTTCGTAGCCGTCAAGGGTTTCAATTAAACCCTTGTGAAACGACTTAAGTTGCGGGCGGCCCGCTAAGCTTAGCGGGCGCACCCGCCTTAGGCAAACTCGGCGCGCCCGTTAGGGCGCACCCGCGCGGGTGCGCAGCCCGCTGTTTCCCGTGGGCTGCGCCTGCTGGAACAGCGGGTGGCACCCGCTGCACCCAGCGGGCGGGCCCGCTGGGTCAGCGGGCCGCGCCCGTTTAACCCAAGTGGGTTTATCCCACTTCCCTTTGCCCTTTCTTTCGTTTTTGAGCTCATAAGAGCTCCGATTCCTACACGGTTTGATCCTCTGGATTCCTTACGAAATCCCCTCCATTCCCAAATGCTCCAAATTCACAACCAACTTTTGAATTTCTTATTCTCATTACATCTTATGATTTCCTCTATACAATCTATCTTGTTACTACGACGAGAATGTTACTCGGTGTGAGACCCTACAGCCTGACCCTTACTACAGGTCGAGACTCGAAGTCTCAAGACGACAGTGACCACTAGCAGTAGGTGTCGTCCCTGTTTCAGGATCATCAATTACGTGATTGGCTCGTTGGCAAGAATGCCGACGAGATCACTCTGACTGTGACTGTGATAATTTCCGCAGTTTTAGTCCCTTCGTCATTACTATGTCACTTAACTAGCCTAGGGTATGGTACACTATCAACCCTATTAGCTAGCAATGGCTAGTATACGTCGGTCTCTGGTACATACATGTTGTACACGTTACAACATACCTTGGCCAAGGTTTTACCGAGAACCGTACTAACCTGTGTCACTAACTTCCCATTAACGGAAGAGACGAATCCTCTGTTGATCACTACTTAGCTCATATGCTTCGAGTGTCACCCAGCCTAAGATCTTTCAGCAGGCCTAGCCTCGAAGCTAGATCTTTAGACCTAAGTGACACTGTTCACTCATAGCCTCATACAATGATCTCAAGTCCTAAGGACCAACTTGCCTATTATCACTTTAGAGTTATTAATGATAGATTAGTGAATGTTGAACCATTTAATAACTCTTTGTTTGGGTCGTTCAGTGGACTCATTCTCTAGTGAGCACCTGCGTCCTATCTCCGACTTCACCAAGTTGTATGGTTATGAGACCAACCAGACTAAGACGCAATGGTCTGTCCGATGTGCCGATATCCCTTATCTCGACACATCTATGACCACGAACCTGTTTAAGATTCAAGCTACTATCGGTCAGACATTTCTCATAATCGCAATCTACATTGCGAAACATGTGTGACCTAACTTTGAATCCAAGTGAATAATCCAAGTAATAAATAACTCAGACAATACTTTTTACCAGAAAGAATACTTTCATTTATTGAACAAGATGTTTATTAAGATAAATAGCCACGAGGGCATACATTTCTCTACATCTCCCACTTGCACTCAGGCCTATTTATTTTGGTATCTCATACCATATTTACACGCTAGTTTCTCTAAACGATCACGTGCCAGCACCTTCGTGAATGGATCTGCCAAGTTGTCTTCTGAAGAGACTCTAAGGAGTTCTATATCTTTCCTCTGCTCTATCTCCCGTATCAGGTGATACTTGCGAAGAATATGTCTGGATCTCTTGTGGAATCTAGGTTCTTGAACCAGGCTGATGGCTGCATTGTTGTCGCAATACAACGGTATTGGACTTTCAACGGCAGGAACCATCCCGAGCTGGTTGATGAACTTCCTCATCCAGACTGCTTCCTTTGCTGCATCGTTGGCCGCTATGTATTCGACTTCCATCGTGGAGTCTGCAATAGTGACTTTGTTTGGAACTCCTCCAACTGACTGCTCCTCCGTTGAGAGTGAAAATATATCCTGAGATCGATTTGCAATCATCCATATCACTCTGAAAGCTGGCATCTGTGAACCCTTCAACTTTTAGGTGTTCACTTCCATAAACCAAGATCAAGTCTTTAGTCCTTCTCAAGTACTTAAGAATTGTCTTAACCGCTTTCCAGTGCTCTTCTCCAGGGTTAGACTGATATCGACTTACTACACCTAGTGCATAAGGGACATCGCGTCTGGTACAAATCATGGAGTACATGATAGATCCCACAGCAGAAGCATATGTGATCTTGGTCATCTGTACCCTATCCAAGTCAGTTTGTGGAGACATCTTCTTGGTGAGGGTTATTCCATGATTGGCTGGTAATGACCCACCTTTACTGTTTTCCATGTTAAAGCGTTTTAACACGGTTTCAATGTACCTGGTTTGGGAGAGTCCTAGCATCTGTTTAGATCTATCTCTATGGATCTTTACTCCCAGTATGTAGGATGCTTCTCCCAAGTCTTTCATGGAGAAATTTGTTGATAGACATTTTTTAACAGACTTCAACATCTGTATGTCGTTGCCTATTATCAGAATGTCATCTACGTAAAGAACGAGGATGACTAAAGAATTGTTATTACTGGTCCTTTTGTAGATGCATGGATCATCCTCGTTTCTGACAAAACCAAACTCTTTGACTATTTTGTCGAAGCGGATGTTCCAACTTCTTGAAGCTTGTTTAAGCCCATAGATGGATCTATGCAGCTTACATGCTTTTCCTTCGCTCCCACTGACTTCGAAGCCTTCTGGCTGAGTCATGTAAATTTGCTCCTCTAAATCACCGTTTAGGAAAGCAGTCTTCACATCCATTTGCCAGATTTCGTAGTCGTAGTAGGCAGTAATGGCGAGTACTATCCGAATAGACTTGTGCATGGCTACTGGTGAAAAGGTTTCGTCATAATCTATTCCTAGAATTTGACGATATCCCTTTACAACTAGTCAAGCCTTGTACGTTTCTATTTTTCCATCCGCACCAATCTTCTTCTTGAAGATCCATTTGCAGCCTATGGGAACATTTCCCTTGGGCACATTTTCTACGGTCCATACCTTATTCACATGCATGGAATCTAATTCGAATTTCATTGCATCTAGCCATTTGTTAGAGTCTATACTCTTTATGGCTTCCTAGAAGTTAACATGGTCATCATCTGTTGAATATTGGACTCCCTGGATTTGGTTTTGATGATGAGCAAACATAAATAATCCATGAACTAACAATTAGTGAGTGCAGTTTTGGAGATCGTCGCCAATTTCACGAGAACATTCAAAGCGACATCTCAACACTTTCCAAAGCTCATATTCATGCCTAAAGCTTCGTTGAAGCTCTTGCGATGCTTTGTAAGTTATGAAGATTCAATCGAAGCTCTCGAAGACCGTTTATTAAGGTTTTATTTATAGTCTTTTAGCTTCGATGTATAGAATGTTAAGCCTTGAGTATATCTTACGTTTCTATCTTCATTACGCTCATTTCGTAGCTCTAGGATCCTTGCACAAGTTTATTCTAACTTCCTCGAAGCGTCGCGCTTCGATTCGGATTTGTATGTGCATGTTAGTTGGTACAAGAACAAGTACTGACCGACTAGATGGTGATCTAGTCGGTCGGCAACTGCTCTTGGACCGACTAGTTTGATTCCTTAATTTTTTGGACTTTACTGTTTACAGTTAGTCGGTCTACGTTGACTCACCGACCGACTAGTTTGTGAACTAGTCGGTCAGTGATGCTTCTTTGACCGACTAGTTGTGACTTACTGTTCACTCTAAATTTCTCCTTAGCTACTGTTTATCGTTAGTCGGTCTAAGAACGTTTGGTGACCGACTAGTTGACAATTTAGTCGGTCAACTTTTGTTCTTGGACCGACTAAGTCACTTTGCATTCAGACTAAGTCATTTTGCCTCTTAGTCGGTCTACGTTCATTGACTGACCGACTAGTTGTGAAACTAGTCGGTCAGACAGTCTTCTTGGACCGACTAGATTTCTAGGTCTGAAATTCTATCTCTTCTCAGATCTACTCTTAGTTGGTCCACGTTGTTTGACTGACCGACTAGTTGATGATCTAGTCGGTCAGTGATTGTTCTTTGACCGACTAACTCTCACAGATTTCTATCCGTTGGTGAATGACCTAACTTGTTTTTATGGGACCCTATAAATACGAACCTAGGTCATTTCTATCTAGGTTAGAGCTGCCATTAAGAGATTCATTGAGTTCTAAAGAGATAGCTATTCTCCCTCAAATCTAAAGCTCTCTTCCTCACAAGAAACCCATTCTCTCTCATTTCTAGATCTAGAGAGAAGCTTGTTCTTGGTGAGCTCTTCAAGCTATTGCTTGATCCAAGTCTCCAACTCATTCCTAGGCACCGATTGCTGGTCATTTCCTTGGTGCTAGGAATTGGTGACTTCATCTTCCTCAAATCCTCCATTTCACCATTTGGGTAAGAAAAACTCAAGGTATAGGATTTTGTGGTAAGATTTGTTTATTTCAATATAACTCATTTATATTGCTTGTGATTCTCTCGGTTGTGAGAGAAGATTGTGATCCCGGGTTGTGGGATTCACTTTGCCATTGCATGTATGATTTGATCTTGTGAAGGTTTTTCACAAGATATTCATAGTGGAAATCTTGAGTTAGGGTTTCTAACTCAAGTATCCGGAGGGGATCCGGGTGGTTGGGACGTAGGATCACCGGGAACAAGTCGGGGAGACTTGGGTGGATCCGAACCCATTAACATCGTTTGTTAGCATTGTTAATTTTGTGTTGTCATTCAATTTAAGCTTCTGCAAATTGATTTGGTAGTTGTTTGCAATTTAATTTGGAATTATACTCCTTATTATTTTAAAGTACTATTCACCCCCCCTCTAGTACTTGTGCAGTAGCTGGTAGGGCATTACATTTGGTATCAGAGCCAGATACACAGCTATGTCTGCCAACGACAACAAGACCGTGCGTCCACCTTCCAACTATGACACCTTCAGGAACCGTGAAGGAGCATCTTCGGTGATGGAAGGACATTCCTCTATGAGGCCTCCATTCTTCAACGGTACCAACTACGGGTACTGGAAATGTCGGATGGAAACCTTCCTCCGAAGTGCATCTTTATGGAGGACTACAATGAAGGAGTACATCGAGCCCGAAGAAGAAGACTTTGAGAAATGGACAACCGCGGAGGTTGCCGCGGAGGTAAGCAATGCCAAGGCAATGAACGCCTTGCAATGCGCATTGGAGCCCGAGGACTTCAATAAGATATGCACATGTAAGAGTGCATATCAAATTTGGAACTCCCTCCTCATACTACATGAAGGGACGAGTCGGGTAAGAGACTCTAAACTCGTAATCGTAAACAAAGATTACGAAATGTTTCATATGCAACAGGGCGAGAAGATGAAAGAATATTACGCTCGTTTCGTTGACATAATAAACGAGTTAGAGGCCCTCGGCAAGTCCTACACTCAAAAGGAGAAGTGCTCAAAGCTTATCGAAGGACTTCCTTCTTCTTGGGAGAAACGCACCTTCGCCATCGAGGAAGGTAATGACATGAATAAGTACACCGTAGTTCAACTAATGGGTACTTTAATGTCGTACGAGGTACGCAAGGATAGCAAGCTCAAATTGCAAGAAAAGATGAAGTCTTATCTAAAGCAAGACGAGCCAAAGAAAAAGGCTATTGCCTTCAAAGCCGCTCCATCCACTTCCACTTCAACCGATGATGAAGACTCGGAAAACGAGTTGGACTTGGAGTCCATGGCACTCATGGCCAAGAAGTTCAACCGTTTCTTCCGAAAAGGTAACTTCAAGGCCAAAGGTAAATTTGGTTCTTCTAACGCATCTTCCTCTCCTTTGTGTTTTAAGTGCAATAAGCCGGGACACATGAAAGCGGAGTGTCCCCTCAATAAGCAAAAGGAGAAGTGGAAGGTGCCAAAGTATGACAAGTCCAAGAAGTACACGAAAGGAAACAAGAAGGGACTTGTCGGAGCTACCTTCACCGACTCCGATGATTCTTCAAGCGGTGAGTCGGACGATGAGCACGTGGAGCAAGCGCACATGTGCTTCATGGCAAGAGAGGAGCAAGATCAAGGATCCTCCTCTTCCGATGATAGTGATGACGAAAGCGATGAGGTATCGATGGATGATCTTAGAAATGCTAACTCTCAACTTTGGTCAAAATACACTAAGTTAGTAAATAGATATACTAAGGTAAAAGATGACCTAGCTAGCATTCAAATATCGCCTAAGAATATCATCACCAACAACGACACCGTTGTTGAAGAGTTAAGAAATGAGATTGTGAATCTCAAATCTAAACTTGAACATGTTAGCATTGAGGATGCGGAAGAACATGAGATAGCGGATTTAACTTCTCAAAACTCGACTTTGAGTATTGAGAACGAAAATCTTAAATCTCGTGTTTATGTGCTCACAACGCAAATATCCACTTTGGATACTTCTTTGCGTTCTCTCAAAGAGAAATATGAGGACACATTGGGCCGAATCAACAAATTCAACAAGGGTAAGGGCCATTTGGATAATATCCTAAAAGATTTACTTCCGGCCAAACACCACATTGGCTTGGGGTATATGATGGGAAATTCATCCAAGTCGGTCACTACTTTTGTTAGGCCAACTTCTGAAGCCTCAACGAGTGGGAGCAAACACTCTATTGGTAGTTCATCTACCAATGGTGCTTCCACCTCGTCCACACCCTCTTTCGGAAAGAAACCCACTTTGGGTGGACCTCCAAAGAAGGGGCATGCCTACATGTACACCAATAACATGCCACGTAGGAACACACGTCCTACTCCACCGGCTCACACATATGATGATTTTTATGCAACACATTCTCGGGCACGTGCACACCATGTGAGACACCCTCACGCACGTGTTCCCACACATGCATATGTACACCCACCTCATCATATGAATAATTCTCGTCGTGCACCATTCCATCATGTCCCGTATGCCTATCCACAACATGCATCACGTAGAAATCAACGTCGCATGCATGCACCCAATAGGATGATGGCTCCCAAAATTTTCACTATTTGGAGCCCAAAGGACACAAGCATGGACGAAAAACAAATGTATATGAATGCTTATTTTTCGGATGTTGTGCATAGTAAGAATTATGTGGGGAAGTCTAAGTCCACTTGGACTTGGCTTCCAAAGGTCTAATCCCTTGGACCCAATGACCTTGGGTACCATGATATGAAAGTTTCTATCTTTAGGTACTCAAGGAAAAGAAAAAGAAGAGGATCAACAAATTTAAATTTAGCTCCAAAGGGAATTGGATACTCGATAGCGGGTGTTCAAAACACATGACGGGTGACGCTCGATTGCTCTCCGGAGTGGTTCCCATTGCGAATGGAAACCGCGTCGTATTTGGAGGCAACGAGAGCAGAACCATCATAGGTGTTGGTAAAGTCGGTAACCCCGCTAAACCCTTAATTAGTGATGTTTATCTTGTTAGTGGTTTAAATCATAATCTTATTTCAATAAGCCAACTTTGTGACAAAGGTTACAAAGTTAGTTTTGCGAAAGGATTGTGTCATATTTTAAGAAAAGATAATGATAAATTATTATTTTCCGGAACTCGTCATAAAGACATTTATATTTTGGATCTTCCTAAGTCATATGAACAATGTCTCGTTGCCAACACAAGTGAACAACACTTATGGCATCGACGCTTTGGACATGTGAACTTTGGAACACTTTATAAGCTTTCGAAATTAAATTCTATTAAAGGTTTTCCGAAGCTTGTTTTTGAAAAGAAAAGTTTTTGTGATTGTTGTCAACGTGGCAAGCTTCCTAAATCTTCATTTAAACCTAAGAAAAGCATCTCTACTAAACGGCCACTAGAGCTATTACATCTAGACTTATTTGGGCCAACTAGAGTAGCTTCCTTAGGAAATGCAAGGTATGGACTTGTCATCGTAGATGACTATTCAAGATTTACTTGGGTATTTTCATTGTGTAATAAAAATGAAGCTTTTGAAAACTTCACAATTTTTGTTAAGAAAGTACAAAATCTCTTAGGAACCACCATTGTCACTATTCGTAGTGATCATGGAGGTGAATTTGAGAATGAGTCTTTTGAGACATTTTGTGATGAAGTTGGTATTACTCACACCTTCTCTTTCCCTCGTGCACCTCCTCAAAATGGTGTAGTTGAGAGAAAGAATAGGACGCTAGTGGAGTGTGCTCGCACTATGCTTGATGATAGCCAACTTGGCCATCAATTTTGGGCGGAAGCGGTACACACCGCTTGCTATGTGTTTAATAGAATACTTTTGAGGCCCGACACTAAACAAACTTGTTATGAATTGTTGTTTGGTAGGTTGCCTCAAGTTAAACATTTTCGTGTTTTTGGTTCGAAATGTTTTATTAAGAACACATATGGTAGTTTGGACAAATTCGATCCAAGATCCGATGAGGGGATTTTTGTTGGATATTCTTCGCGTAGCAAAGCCTACCGGATATTCAACAAACGAACCTCAACGATCGAGGAGTCGCTTCATGTCTCATTTAATGAAGGATTTGTTCCAACTAGAATTTCAAATGATAATGATTCTATGGATGTTTTATGTGATTCGTTTGATAATTCTAAGTCTAATGATTCTATTGAGACTAACCCAACTAATGAAGTTGTTGAGAATGTTCCTAGTGATCAAGGTATTCCCAAACGGCTTCATTCGGTTCGTGACCATCCCCATGAGCAAGTCATTGGCAATATTCAAGATAGTGTCAAGACGAGATCGTAAGTTCACCACTTCGCAAATTGTGCCTTTGCCTCATCGATAGAGCCAAAGAATATTACTGAAGCATGCGAAGATAGCGCTTGGTTCTTAGCCATGGAGGAGGAGCTCATTCAATTCGAGAGGAATGAGGTATGGGAGCTTGTTCCATTGCCATCGAAGAACCACACCATCATAGGGACAAAGTGGATCTTCAAGAACAAAACCGACGAAAACCAAGTCGTCGTCCGGAACAAAGCTCGGTTAGTTGCTCAAGGCTATCGACAAGAGGAAGGTATTGATTTCGAAGAATCCTTCGCTCCGGTAGCTAGATTAGAATCAATTAGATTATTATTGTCTTTTGCATGCCATAAGAATTTTAAATTATTTCAAATGGATGTTAAAAGTGCATTTTTAAACGGAGATGTCGTTGAGGAAGTTTACGTTTCTCAACCTCCGGGCTTCATAAATGAAAAATTTCCAAATCATGTTTTTAAACTAAAGAAAGCTCTTTATGGGTTGAGACAAGCTCCTCGAGCTTGGTATGATCGCCTAAAGAATTTTCTTTTGGATTTGAATTTTAAAATGGGTGAAGCCGATTCAACACTTTTTATTAAGCATGCGAATAATGATATATTATTAGTTCAAATTTATGTTGATGATATCATTTTCGGTGCTACTAACTTTGCTCTTTGCGAAGAGTTTTCTAATGTTATGAAGGAACAATTTGAGATGAGACACATGGGCGAACTCAAATATTTCTTAGGTCTTCAAATTCGCCAATTGAACGATGCAATCTTCATCCACCAAACGAAGTACACGGTGGAGTTGCTAAAGCGATTTGGAATGGAGAATGCCTCCGGGAAAAAGACTCCAATGAGCACGACTACGCATCTTGACAAGGATACGGGCGGAAAAGATGTAGACATTCGTCTATATCGAGGTATGATAGGTAGTTTACTTTATCTTACCGCAAGTAGGCTCGATATTATGTTTGCCGTATGCATATGTGCTCGTTATCAGTCTCAACCTAAGGATTCTCACTTAGTAGCGGTAAAACGTATTTTTCGCTATCTAAGTTACACTTTAGATTTTGGATTACTTTATCCGAAATCTAGCACATATGAGTTAGTCTCATATAGTGACGCTGATTATGCGGGATGCAAATCCGACAGGAAAAGTACTAGTGGCACTTGCCATTTTCTAGGAAATTCTCTTGTCTCTTGGTTTTCCAAGAAGCAAAATTCGGTATCACTTTCAACCACCGAGGCGGAATACATTGCCGCCGGTGCCGCTTGTGCCCAGGTTCTTTGGATGAGACACACTTTGAAGGATTTTGGTATTCACTGTGATACTAGCCCTATCATGGTGGATAACCAAAGTGCTATCTGTCTTTCAAAGAATCCGGTGCACCTTTCCCGATCGAAACACATAGATGTCCGACACCATTTCTTAGATGATCATGTTGCTAAAAAGGACATCATATTAGTGTACGTTGAAACCCAAAAGCAAATCGCCGATATTTTCACGAAACCCCTAAAGGAGGACTCCTTTGTGCGGTTGCGTCGAGAATTGGGGATTATGGGTGAATCCGAGATATAGGATTCATATTTCATTCAATTATCTTGCGTGCTATTATATTTCGCGATATTTCATTCATGCTAGATTTATTGAATTTTTGGGAATTTTATGTGATATATTTGAATTTATGATCGAATTCGTATTTGAAAGTCGTATTTAAGATTTCGACGTTTTATGGGGTAATTTAGATGACTAATGAGTGAGTTATGATGTTTCATCCAAGTGGTTTGTGAAGAGAAATCAATTATCAATTTTTGGACTCCTCTAGTCGGTCTAAGTTCACTTGTCAACCGACTATATACTCATCTAGTCGGTCAGCAAATGAACTCAGACCGACTAGATCAAGCCTATATCTAACTCCTATCATTTTCTTTCGTTAGTCGGTCACAGTACACTTACCGACCGACTAGATTGAAAACTAGTCGGTCAGTGAATATACTGCGACCGACTAAATCTAGCCCTAAAAATCCCTCTGTGCCTCTGTTTCGACTTAGTCGGTTCAAGCTCATTGACCGACCGACTAGATCGTAATCTAGTCGGTCAGTGCTTGAACTGTGACCAACTAAGTGTGTTAGGGCATTTGTGTCTTTTTGATTCCAGACCGACTTGTACTCTAATTCATCCGACTAAAATCATTTTTAGTCGGTATTCTCTCTTGCTCCAGCCCGAAAACCCCAAACCCCCACTCGAAACCCTTCGACTTCCGGCCATCTCTCCGTCGATCGCCGCCGTCCGCCGCCGTCGACTCCACCTCCTAGGTATCTCCCTCCCTCTCCTTGGTCGATTCCTACCCTAGGGTTTGATTCTATCTCATCTAGCTCCTAGGGTTTCTAGTTTTAACCTAGGGTTTGTATTTTCGAATTTCTTGATTCCTAGGGTTTGTGTTAGCTTCTAGGGTTGTGTGCTTAGGGTTGTTGATCCTCCGTGATTACTTGCTTGCTCTCGTCGTGCCTCGACCATGGCAAAGACGAGAATTCCTATCGCCTCTTCCGGGGCTTCTCCTATGACCGTAGGGCCTTCCGACCCTAGGAATCCCCCGAAGCCTAAGCGTCGTGCCAAGTCAACCCAAGCCTCTTCATCTTCGCCTCCTCCTAAGAAGCCTAGGACTGCCATAGCTAAACCACGCAAATCCAAGACCAAAAAGCCTATTCTTCAATCTCCGGCTACTCCTCCCGATTCCGACACTGAATTTATCCCAGAGGATGAGCCTACTAGGGAACCTACTCCACCTCCGAAGACCCGTAAGGCTAAGGGTAAAGCTCCTATGCCAGTCGGCGGTGTAGACATATCGTTGTGTCGCGATGACCCTCAGTGTCTCGCAGCGTACAACCGTATAGAGCACTGTCCACTGTTGTTAGAGCATTACGTTCAGTTTTCTGATTTTCTCGGCCTTGCTGATCTTCTCTCTTATAGTGGCCTCCTAGATTATCTTCGATACGACCCCAAGGCCAATCCCAAACCGTATCCTCGCCTCGTGAAATTGTTCTATGCCAATCGTATTCGAGGCCAGTACGATGCCAGCCACTCCATTGAGACGACTGTCTTGGGAACTCCTATAGTTCTCACGGCAGAAATCTTGGGGGAGATTCTTGGTTGTTCATCGTGTGGTCTCCTCCCTTCGGACATTTCCGTAGACGACATTTCTTCCTTGGATCAGTCTATTCTTTCTGAGATTTTCCAGGTTATCCCCTCCGCATTCATTGGTGTTCCTTCGAAATCTTTCAAGCCGAATGCGTGGGTTCTTAACCTGATCTTGAAGTCATGTCTCCTCCCTAAGTATGGATCCTCTTCACTCCCATCCCAGCCTTTCTTGAAATTGATCTACGCTCTTTTCTTGGGGTGCGAGATTAATTGGGCTCGCGTGATACTCGATAAGATGGATTCTTTCGAGTGTATACGCAAGACCAATAAGTCTGCGCACATTCCATACCCTTGCCTGTTGACTCTTGTATTTCGACATTTCCGAGTCCCTCTCCCTCCTGACGATGAGCGTCCTTTGGGTACGCCTCTGAACGCGACGGCCGTGAAGAAATCTCTAGCGGCACTTCGTCACGTGCAGAGGTCTATCGCATCTGCATCCCAGTCTACTCCGTCAGCTGCTGCAGCCTCCTCTTCCCCTGCTACATTGGACGATGTCGTACGCCTACTTCGTCAGTACGACTCCCGTTTGGCTCGTACTGAGGAGTTAGTCTGCCGTATGGCTCGTATGATGGGGATTGATCTTCCTCCTTCAGTGTCTGAGGCCGAGGAGATGGACGATGAGGAGCTTGACGAGCTTGTCACTTCTTTTGCCCGTGGCGATGAGGCCACTGCTGCTGCTGCTGGTACTTCCACTTCTGCTCCTGGAGTTGGCACCACTACCGGTGTTCCAGAGCCTTCTGCTTCAGCTCTTCAGCCTTCTGAGCCTGCTGCTGACCCTGTTGATGAGCCTGCTCATGTATCTCCTGCTGCTGTTGACACTGCCACTGCTGCTGCTTCTGTCGAGACCCTTGCTGCTGTTGAGATTCCCGTTGATGAGCCTGTTGCTGAGATCTCCACTCCTGCCCCGACGATTCCATCTGTTGAGACACCTCTACTCCCTGCAGAGCCTGAGTCCACTCCGTCGACTGGACCCACGGAGACTGCAGACCCTGCCACCTCCTTGTGATCGCTTGTTTCGAGGACTCTCCACTACGCTTTGGATGATATATCTTAGTGAGAGTATTTTGGGTTAGGATGGGGTTTGAGAGATGTTTTGATGTATTTTTGCGATTTCTGGATGTCGGAGTTGGATATTATGTTATGATGTTGTTTTGATGTATGTTGATATACTTTGATGATGTCGATGATGTATGCTGTATTTCTTTTTGATGATATGTAGCACTTGATATGATGTACCTCATATATTCGATGTGATATCTTTTTGGATGTACTCATGTTGTCTCTACATATATATATGTTCATCGTCATTCACTTTGTCTTTTATTCGTCGTGCATTATTTCTTTTCATATTCGTTGAATGCATTTGAAATGTGAATTCGTCGCTCGACGATTAAAAACTTGGTTAAATAGATTATATTTCTATAATAATATAGAATTGTTTTCCATGCACAAAATTAACCAAGAATATTGAATATTGAAGAGTATGTTTCATTATTCAAGAACTGAATAATTATTTGGTATTTTTGATGATTTTTGATCTTTTTGTGATAATGGACATTTTGGCACACCTTGATTTGATTTCCACATTTTTATTCCCTTGGTGTCAAGTTGGTCCATTGTCTATGTCTACGACTCCCGATGTTGGATTTTACATTTCCTAATTGTTGTCGTTGTATGCCCCCCATTTTTGGGATAATGCCAAAGGGGGAGAGATAATGATAATAAATAGCGCAAATGAAAATTTAACTCAATTTCCAAGAATCTAGTTTGATATGTTAGATTCAGGGGGAGTTAAGATACATATAAGGATTTTCAAAATCCGATATTTCAAAAATCGATTCTCATTATATATCTTACTCGTCTGATTGATGCAATTCATATATATTCATTTTGGAATTAACGTGTCATCAATGCAGGGGGAGTAAGTATTTTACATTTGAATTATTATTTTTGATTATTATTTATGTTGGTTTGTCATCACCAAAAAGGGGGAGAATGTTGAATATTGGACTCCCCGGATTTGGTTTTAATGATGAGCAAACATAAATAATCCATGAACTAACAATTTGTGAGCGCAGTTTTGGAGATCGTTGCCAATTTCACGAGAACATTCAAAGCGACATCTCAACACTTTCCAAAGCTCATATTCATGCTTAAAGCTTCGTTGAAGCTCTTGCGACGCTTTGTAAGTTATGAAGATTCAATCGAAGCTCTCGAAGACCGTTTATTAAGGTTTTATTTATAGTCTTTTAGCTTCGATGTATAGAATGTTAAGCCTTGAGTATATCTTACGTTTCTATCTTCATTACGCTCATTTCGTAGCTCTAGGATCCTTACACAAGTTCATTCTAACTTCCTCGAAGCGTCGCGCTTCGATTCGGATTTGTATGTGCATGTTAGTTGGTACAAGAACAAGTACTGACCGACTAGATGGTGATCTAGTCGGTCGGCAACTGCTCTTGGACCGACTAGTTTGATTCCTTAATTTCTTGGACTTTACTGTTTACAGTTAGTCGGTCTACGTTGACTCACCGACCGACTAGTTTGTGAACTAGTCGGTCAGTGATGCTTCTTTGACCGACTAGTTGTGACTTACTGTTCACTCTAAATTTCTCCTTAGCTACTGTGTATCGTTAGTCGGTCTAAGAACGTTTGGTGACCGACTAGTTGACAATTTAGTCGGTCAACTTTTGTTCTTGGACCGACTAAGTCACTTTGCATTCAGACTAAGTCATTTTGCCTCTTAGTCGGTCTACATTCATTGACTGACCGACTAGTTGTGAAACTAGTCGGTCAGACAGTCTTCTTGGACCGACTAGATTTCTAGGTCTGAAATTCTATCTCTTCTCAGATCTACTCTTAGTCGGTCCACGTTGTTTGACTGACCGACTAGTTGATGATCTAGTCGGTCAGTGATTGTTCTTTGACCGACTAACTCTCACAGATTTCTATCCGTTGTTGAATGACCTAACTTGTTTTTATGGGACCCTATAAATACGAACCTAGGTCATTTCTATCTAGGTTAGAGCTGCCATTAAGAGATTCATTGAGTTCTAAAGAGATAGCTATTCTCCCTCAAATCTAAAGCTCTCTTCCTCACAAGAAACCCATTCTCTCTCATTTCTAGATCTAGAGAGAAGCTTGTTCTTGGTGAGCTCTTCAAGCTATTGCTTGATCCAAGTCTCCAACTCATTCCTAGGCACCGATTGCTGGTCATTTCCTTGGTGCTAGGAATTGGTGACTTCATCTTCCTCAAATCCTCCATTTCACCATTTGGGTAAGAAAAACTCAAGGTATAGGATTTTGTGGTAAGATTTGTTTATTTCAATATAACTCATTTATATTGCTTGTGATTCTCTCGGTTGTGAGAGAAGATTGTGATCCCGGGTTGTGGGATTCACTTTGCCATTGCATGTATGATTTGATCTTGTGAAGGTTTTTCACAAGATATTCATAGTGGAAATCTTGAGTTAGGGTTTCTAACTCAAGTATCCGGAGGGGATCCGGGTGGTTGGGACGTAGGATCACCGGGAACAAGTCGGGGAGACTTGGGTGGATCCGAACCCATTAACATCGTTTGTTAGCATTGTTAATTTTGTGTTGTCATTCAATTTAAGCTTCCGCAAATTGATTTGGTAGTTGTTTGCAATTTAATTTGGAATTATACTCCTTATTATTTTAAAGTACTATTCACCCCCCCTCTAGTACTTGTGTAGTAGCTGGTAGGGCATTACATCATCTACTATGTTACTATCCTCAATTCCCCCATCTACGAGAAAACCGTAGTACCTTTCGGGGACTCGAGGAACCCTATTTGACTTCCTACTGACTGGTTTGGAGATGTCAAGTTCTGACTCTCCCACTGGTTCCGACGCTTGTTCTTGTGTAAGTACCTTCTTCGGGCATTCATCCAGATTAATTAGCTTGCCAGTGGATTCCTTCACAAGGAATTCCTTTTCTAGAAAAGTGGCATGTCTAGAGACAACAATCTTTTGTTGTTCTGGATGGTAAAAGACATAACCTAATGAATGTCTCGGGTACCCTATGAATTTACACAGTATAGATCTGTCTTCCAGTTTGTCTGGATTTTGCCTTTTGACATATGCAGGACAACCCTATACCTTCAAGTGATTAAGGCTGGGTTTCTTCCCGGTCCATATCTGATATGGTGTCAAATGCACAGATCTTGACGGAACTTTATTTAGAATGTATATAGCAGTTTCTAGGGCATAGCCCCATAGAGAAGTAGTTAACTCAGCTTCACTTAACATAGACCGTACCTTGTCTAACAAGGTCCGGTTTCTCCTTTCTGATACACCGTTATGTTGAGGTGTGTAAGGAGGAGTGACCTGAGAGAGAATCCCATTCTCTTTTAAGTAAGTAAGGAATTCATGGCCTAAGTATTCTCCTCCTCGATCTGATCGAAGAATCTTAATACTTTTCCCAGTCTGGTTTTCGACTTCGGCACGGTACTCTTTGAATCGCTCAAAAGTTTCGGACTTATGTTTCATCAAGAACACATGTCCAAACCTTGAGTGATCGTCAATAAACGTGACGAAATATGAAAATCCACCTTTGGCTAATGTAGACATGGGTCCACATACATCGGAATGTACTAGACCCAAGAGTTCGATAACTCTCTCCCCTTGACTCACAAACGGAGTTTTGGCCATCTTACCTTTGAGGCAAGACTCGCAAGTGTCGAATGACTCATAATTCGAGAGGCCCAAGAGCCCCTCTTTATGTAACTTGCAGAGTCTCTTCTCACCGATATGGCCTAGTCTACAATGCCAAAGATAGGTTTCATTAAAACTAGATTCCTTACGTTTTCTTGTATTAACGTTTAATACAACCTCATTGCTCAAAGTGTATATTCCATTACTGAGTGTCCCAAAACCTTGCAACTTTCCATCAAGGGCAATGTTCATGACATTTCCGCTGATAGTAAAATTATAACCATCTTTAGCCAAAGCTGAGACAGATATAATATTGCATAGGAAATTTGGGATATATTAACATTGCTTCAAAAGCAAGTTAGCTCCACCAGCTAATCTGTGTTTAAGATCTCCTACGGCTACAACATCAACATTTGCTGCGTTTCCGACTTGGAGAATTATCTCATTTCTTTCAAGTTTTCTAATGATTCTCATTCCTTGTAACTGGTTACATATGTGAGAACCTGCACCGGTGTCTAACACCCATGCATTAGAATTAACTGAAAGAGCTACACTTTGCATTTTAGAAGTTAAGGCATAAACTTGCCCTTCCTTCATTTGTTCCCTTTCTGCTATAGGTTTCTTAGACCAGTCACTATTAATATTATAACCAGTTAATAAGTTCTTATCTCGGATATAATTTATCTTACTTGTCATGCTGCAAAGATTAGAACTCCTAATTAGCATGTGTTCAAAATAATTTTTAAAATATAATTAGAATGGTTTTTATCCAATTATACTCTCCCATTAATATACAGATCGTTTAAGCCAAAACATTATTAAATGGGAGCAGGAATCCAACAACCTTGAGTCGCCCGACCTTGAGTGTAGCACAACAAGTCGTTCGACTCGGTTGTAGGTAGACGAACTCTTTGTCGATCATATCGAATATGACTCCCTTCTTGATTTTACCCCTAGTCATTTGTGATCATGAGTGTGCTCATCCGGATCACAATGGCTAGCCTAGTCGGACCCTTGTTTTCGTGCCTAGCCTGACTTGCCCCGTCGCTCGGTGTATGCACGACACGTCGGTTTGGGTCAGGACTTAGACTACATTCTTGATTAGACTCATGCCGATGCTCGGAGGATGAGACAACGGTTTCAGTCAGGTCAAGATGTTTATCAAGAAATCGGTTTCTATAAGATTGACATGTCACGGCTTGAGTGTAGCTCAACAACCGTAACATGTTTCTTACAGTTGCCAACTCCTAAAACAAGGAGGGATACGATTTATCTTGAACAAGATTTATTATCGTATTGACTTAGGTATAGTCGATGGACTTACACAGTCATGAATCGACACCTTGCGGTCCAGCGGAAGCGGCCAGGGAATTGGCTAAGCCAGGACCACTTGTTACCCAGACTAGCTAGGTTGGTCCAGCAAACTTAGCCACGCATATTGACCGACATCATGATCCATTGAAGGTGTTTTCATCGATTATATGTTCATCCAAACAACTAGTGGCTTTTAATTAAAACTAGTTAATCCCTATCAACTAGTGGATCCCTAAAATTCAAAATTTTTGGGTTTGTTAGACGATTTTTATTAAGTCCTTATTAACTATAAGGATTGGGGAAAAAAAAATATGCGCTGCTACCCTAATCGTCCAATAGGCATACTTAAACAATTTAAATCATAGCAGAGTATCAAAAGTTTATCACATAAAATTTGATGAAAGTCTTTTAATGGCTATCCTAATAGTCCATAAGGCAATGTTTTAAACAATTTAAAAATTTGCATGGTGTCAAAATTTATCTTAGAAAATTTGAGATTAATATTAATGGCTAACCTAGCAAGTTCTTCTTGTGTCATCAAAAATAAAACAAGAATAGCCATTAATCCTAATTATCACATAATTAAAACATGCATTTTTAAGAGCAGTATAAGAACAGAGTAGATCTGGCTCTGATACCACTGTAGGGATTTTCAAGGTCCCTTAGAGCTAATTTTATAAAATTTTTGTCCTAAGTCGGACGAACAAAATAAAACAAACAGCGAAAAAGTAATTTATTAAACTATTTAATAAATATAGCCCTAAGGAAAATTCCCTAAGCCAGGAAATCTACTGACTCGAGTTGGGTCTGACCAACTCGAGAAAGTTCTAACTACTAATCTAAACAAAATGCATATCTAATTGACTCACCCGGAATCTTGCCCTGGAGCAGGCAAGATGTTCCGCACCGTCTTGAGCTCCATCATCTGAGCCGCCTCCCGAACCGCGTTGCGTCGCTCCTCGCCGCGAACTGGATCAGCTCCCGAAGTGCACCTTGCCTCCAAGCCCATCACTAGCCGTAGAAAGTTTCACTTGAGTAAACCCGTGTCGTAGACTTCCGAATTAGATTCGGACCTCCCCGTTGCCTTGCTAGGACTCGGTAGGAGAACATGAAAATTTATAGAGGGAGAGAATAAATTTAAGTCTCGATTAAGTTTGCTCAAATATTCAGGTGCTCCTTAATCGGTGACTTGGTGCAAGAAACAAAGAAGGGAGTGCCCACCTATTTATATAGGAGGCCGGCTCTGCTTCTTTTGTCATGAGCAATGTGGGACAAAAACTAGGAAGAGGTTTTAGGATTTAATTCAATTAAGTTATAGAATGGCTTTCACAAAGTCCAACTTTAATCAATTAATCCTCACTCACCATTGAGCTTTAGAGATGATACAAGTTATCATTTCGAAGGGCTAGTGATGGTGAACGCGTAGGAACAAACGGCGACGAAAACCGAGTTCGTTTGACCCCTCAAACAATTGCTCAAAGTTGAGCAAAAACCCATGTTTTGTAGCTGTCAAGGGTTTCAATTAAACCCTTGTGAAACGACTTAAGTTGCGGGCGGCCCGCTAAGCTTAGCGGGCGCGCCCGCCTTAGGCAAATTGGGCGTGCCCGTTAGGGCGCACCCGCTCGGGCGCACAGCCCGCTGCTTCCAGCGGGCGACGCCCGCTGCACCCAGCGGGCGGGCCCGCTGGGTCAGCGGGCCGCGCCCGTTTAACCCAAGTGGGTTTATCCCACTTCCCTTTGCCCTTTCTTTCGTTTCTGAGCTCAAACGAGCTCCGATTCCTACACGGTTTGATCCTCTGGATTCCTTACGAAATCCCCTCCATTCCCAAATGCTCCAAATTCACAACCAACTTGTGAATTTCTTATTCTCATTACATCTTATGATTTCCTCTACACAATCTATCTTGTTACTACGACGAGAATGTTACTCGGTGTGAGACCCTACAGCCTGACCCTTACTACAGGTCGAGACTCGAAGTCTCAAGACGACAGTGACCACTAGCAGTAGGTGTCGTCCCTGTTTCAGGATCATCGATTACGTGATTGGCTCGTTGGCAAGAATGCCGATGAGATCACTCTGACTATGACTGTGATAATTTCCGCAGTTTTAGTCCCTTCGTCATTAATATGTCACTTGACTAGCCTAGGGTATGGTACACTATCAACCCTATTAGCTAGCAATGGCTAGTATACGTCGGTCTCTGGTACATACATGTTGTACACGTTACAACATACCTTGGCCAAGGTTTTACCGAGAGCCGTACTAACCTGTGACACTAACTTCCCATTAACGGAAGAGACGAATCCTCTGTTGATCACTACTTAGCTCATATGCTTCGAGTGTCACCTAGCCTAAGATCTTTCAGCAGGCCTAGCCTCGAAGCTAGATCTTTAGACCTAAGTGACACTGTTCACTCATAGCCTCATACAATGATCTCAAGTCCTAAGGACCAACTTGCCTATTATCACTTTAGAGTTATTAATGATAGATTAGTGAATGTTGAACCATGTAATAACTCTTTGTTTGGGTCGTTCAGTGGACTCATTCTCTAGTGAGCACCTACGTCCTATCTCCGACTTCGCCAAGTTGTATGGTTATGAGACCAACCAGACTAAGACGCAATGGTCTGTCCGATGTGCCGATATCCCTTATCTCGACACATCTATGACCACGAACCTGTTTAAGATTCAAGCTACTATCGGTCAGACATTTCTCATCATCGCAATCTACATTGCGAAACATGTGTGACCTAACTTTGAATCCAAGGGAATAATCCAAGTAATAAATAACTCAGACAATACTTTTTACCAGAAAGAATACTTTCATTTATTGAACAAGATGTTTATTAAGATAAATAGCCACGAGGGCATACATTTCTCTACATGAATAACTACCCGAAGACCTGCCAGGTGCTCAATCGGCCATAGCATGGCAAAGACCGCCGGTAGCAGAAGAACCCTCAACATCCGCTCAGGGAGGAGATGGCAAACTATGGCTCATCCACGTCGACAGGTCAGCTACGGGGTCTGGAAGCGAAGCAGGCATCGTCACCCAAACACCTACAGGTGCTTGTTGGAGTATGCGCGCCACTTCAAATTCTCGGTGACAAACAACATGGCGGAGTACGTGTAACGACCCGCTCTCGGGGGCCCGTTACTTATTTGATATTTGCGCAGGTCTTGCAGGTTACCAGTGAAACCAAAATAGCCACGATGCAGAGATGTACAAAAATACCCAAATAGTGTCCAATTATTACAATCCATACTGTACAAGATGTCCCAACAGATATACATGAAAGAAGAAAAGTACATAAGTGAAAAAAATTCTGGAAGCTGCGGTCTCATGGTCGAACTCTAGCGCTATTAGCTCAGGAGCATCTACCTCCATATGTACATCGTCTGCGGTGCCACGGAGATGGAACCGTAGGTAAGTCACAACAATTCTAAATATAGAAAAGAAGCAGTGTACAAGTATGAAAAAAGTAACTACATACAAGCAGATCAGAGTGAAAAGTAAAGTGCTGAGCAACAACTGTACACAACTAAGTAGTAAAAGTAAACTGAACTGGAAAGGAGAACAACTGTACTGAGGTAGAGCAAGTGTAAAGCAGGCTAAGCAAGAAACATGCTACTGCTGTAGCGAAAGGTAAGTAAAGTACTGTGACTGCACACGTGTAGTAGGTAAAGTGTATGTACTGCGTAAAGTAAAGGTGACTGTAATGAGTAAAGTAAAAGTGACTGTGCAAAAGTAACATCACTACGTGACTCAAGTCGGAGAGTACAATATGTGACCATCGAGTTTATCTGCCTGGGCACGACCCAGACGAATGCCGAAAACCCAGGCAGCTAGACAGGATGCTGACATGCCGCATATTTTTGTTTGCTGAAACACAGGCAGCTAGACATGATTGCCGAAAACCCAGGCAGCTAGACATGTAAATTGAACTCCAGTCACTCCTGCACTATCTCAAACTATGAGTTACCCCAAAACCCCAGTGAAGTGTCAAGTGTTCTATGTACATGTTCTTTTCATGATGTTCCATGAGATGTTCCACAAGATATTCCACAAGATATTCCATGACATGTTTCACAAGATGTTATCAATTCTTTGTTCACAATGATTGTTAACTAGGACCACTGCCTTGTTCACAATGATAGTTAACCAGAACCACTGGTTTTAAAGCCAGAAAGTAAAGCAAAGTGGATGCTAAGAAATTTGAGGATAAAGACAAGTCCAACAAACATGGAATACAAAAACTGTTGGTTTAAGGGTGGTAGTTTCGTTAGCACACAATTTACCCAAGTTGATGGTTGTGTGTTACAACTACCAAAGTTGAAAGTTGGCAAAGTAATCTGTAGTTGATTACTTTTCCTATTAGATTAGGTTTCTAGTTCGGTTCATGTCAAGTAGCCGTTCTGAGGCTATAAGTAGTGTCCCTAAGTTCATACGTGGACACTAACTAATTTTCTAATTTTAGAATTAGTCGTGACTTATTGATTTCGAGATCGACGTATCAAGCCGGAACTGTTTCTAGGTCTTCTACGGACGTTGATGCACAAGAATTGGTACCTGCAATCACAAGAACACTTGGTTAAAGAACACGACATTTCTATTTAAATAATTTGGTCGCTTTGATTTTTATAACCGATCGAAACGTTGTCGAGAAACGTTCTAAATTTTTCTATAAGCTAGATATGATGAAAATAATTTTATTGTAAGAGGAAATAATTTTCTAAACCTTATAGTAATTTTTATAATTTTTTAAAAGTTCAAAATAGATTTAAAAACTAATTTTTAATTAAGTACGTAATTATTCAATAATTTATTCTGGATGCAATCTGTATCGAAAATTTGTAAATGAGCTGTCAAACTGGCAGTCTCGGAGAGTATTATGACATATATTTTTCTCACATATTATTTTATGTGAAAATAACAAGCTACGGACTTTTAAGTGAAAACGTCGTATTTAAAATTTAAGCCTAAAAATTTACTGTGGAAAAATTGAGCGTCTGATCGTGATGACACTATCGTCATTGGATCCAGAATATTATTTCTGATTTTCTAGCCCTAGTCTCACATTTTTCTGACCCTTATATTATTTACTATTAATTTAAAACCAACAAATCCTATTATATCAGTTTTAATATATAGCTAAATACGTTTATACCGTATTTACGTATGAAAATACGTTTTATAAAATACTTTATTCTTTCGTTTCGTTCGTACGCTGCATAGGACGGGGTCGTTCGCGTGTACTCTTCGACGGCGACAGCGGAGGAGGCGAGCGGCGGGGTGCGGCGGGCTAGCCACGGCGGCGGGAAGGAGGCGACGGAGGCTCGAGCTGCTGTGGCAGCAGCGAGTGCTCGGAGGCGGGGAGGTCTTTCCCGGAGCTCGGGGTGATGGAGGCGGGAGCATAGCAGACGGAAGACGCGGTGCAATGTCCACGGAGTAGCGGGGACGGCGAGGTGTGGTCGTGGAGCTCTTCGGAGGAGCGGTGAGCGACGGTAAGCCCGATGGTGCTGCTGTCGTTGGGGGTGCAATCAGAGCAAGGGAGTCGGTGAGTTCTCGGAGAAGGGGCGACGTCGTTGCGGGCTTTCGGAGATGCGGGGTCTTGGGGTGCGGGACAGGGTTCTCCGGCGATCGGCCGCCTCAGGCGAGAGCGAGGGACGAAGTTGAAGGCGATGTGGAGAGGGGAAAGTGGGTTCGACGCTCGCTGAGGATCAGTTGGAGCGAGGTGGCGGGCAAAAGCTGTCGGCAGTCTCGAGTGCGAGGAGAGGAGGCGGGGTGCGTGCATACGGATTGAAGAGAGAGGGAGAGATACAGAGTGTGTGGGTGAGGCTTGGGCAAAGATCGAATTGGAGAAGGTGGGTTCACAGTGAAGATGAAGGGGGGTTATGTCTGGGAGAGAGAGAATATTTGGGGGGGTTTTTATAGCTAATCTAAATTAATAAACAATTAGGTAGTTAGTCAACCCTAATTAATAGGTTAGGTATAAACTTTAGACTAAGTGTGGAAATTAAGCTAACCCATGAATCACATGGGCAGCTTACGGGATGGGTTGGGTAGGTTAAAATTAATTAAAATAGCTAATAGGGTAATTAGGTAGGTAAACACGTAATTAGTAGATATAATAAAAATTTACGGAAATTACGATTTTTCCCTGAGGCCAAACGTGTCCGAAAAATTACAAAAACATACCCACGGGATTGTATCGATGCGAGGATCACTAATACGAGATCCGGTTTAGGGTTTGGGTTACAGGGATACTAGTTTTAGGCTAAAACGTTTAGGAAGCAGGTTTGTGGGTTCTCTATTGATTTGACTCCAGAAAATTACGAAATTAATATGGGAAGCTCTAAATGATCATAGAATGTTGCCGTAGAATTTTGAAAATGTTTTGATGATGTTTCTATAGAAAATTAATTCATTAAGCCAAACCGATAATAACTGAAAATGAATTTTTATCAGATTATTTAGAGGTATTTGATGGAACCCGAACTTACTAAAATACATTATAACTAGCCTGATACTTCAAAATATTTTCATAAGAAATTTTTGAAATCATAAAATTCCTGACAAACCATTACAAAATAGTTAAAAAAATGAAAATACGTGAATAGTTGCATTGAAAAATATGGACCGTTACATTCTACACTCCTTAAAATAATTCCGTCCTCGGAATTTAAACGATCTTTATGAAACAAATAATTGATGTTATGAAGAAGCTCAAGAAAATAAATGATAGAAAATATAGTAATCTAGTAAATCAGGTTGTAAATAACATGAAATATAATGTGATCTCACAGCATCAAGAAAACAAGAGATGTTATATATGAATACATATTATTGACATCACCATAGCTTCCATAACTCTTCCTAAGACCATTATCATCACAATAGTTACTCTGACTTCTCAAGTAGCCCAAAATTAACATGAGATAATATCATCACATGAAAATGAGGGCTATTATGATGACAACATCTGTTCAAACTTGGAACCTGAGGTGATAAGCCAGTAGCAAGCTATTTAAACCACATAAACCGAAAGACCATAAAGTTTATTCGTGCTACTGGTGACTAACTGGGTCTAGCCAAAGATGTCGTGTATAATATAGCATGTAACGACTAATCCACAGGTACTCATGCTTTCCAACCAAGCACCAACAACATCAATCTCCATAATGCCCAACCACATGCTAACGTACAAATCAATGCCCAAAGGTAAGTACATGGACAATACCCAAAGTCAGTATTCACTGCCAGTATTTCTTCCATCAATCTCCATAATATCCCACAATAAGGCAAGATCCAAGCTCTCATCCAGAGCCAAGCACAAGGCATACATCCAACTTCAACACCCAATGCCAATATCATGCCAATAATCATCGCCATCACTCCTTCCGTAGACCAATACTTGATATTCGCAACACCCAACATCACCCAACAAGTAAACAACCAAAAACACGCTTTCCCGCAAACCAAAATGAGTAGACGCAAGAGGAAGTCTAAACAGGATCTCAACATGGGTGAGACCCAGGGCAGAGAGCTCAAGAGAAGCCCAAGGATAACAGCTTCCTAAGATCTCAGCCACACATCGGTAGCGAAGGTAACGGCGAGGGTCGTCGCCAAGGCCAAAAATCCCCAAAACAGAACGTCGAAGGGCCATCGACGGCTGTCGATCTATGGCGGCGAGAGCTGCGACTGCTTGGCATGGAGAGTGTCACCGAAATGGGGTGAAGTGGTGGAGCTTCGGATGAGACCGAAGGAGCTTGAGGCGAGATGGGTCGAGTTCGCTTGGGGAAGAGGCCGGGAGGAGGAGTGGGAGTCGATACGGCATAGGAGAAACCACGGGGTGGCTTGGTGAGGAAGAGAGGGGAGGGGTTTTAAGAAAAAGGGGGCACCGAAAGTCATCGATAGGGTAGACTAGGTTAGGCGGGACTAGGGCTCGAGATGAGGAAGCGGACAAAGGAAATAAAGAGGGGGGAATGGTAGGTGGAAAAGGAGGTTTAACTCATGGAGAATCGGGCACAAGATAGAAAGTAGGGGCTAGAAGAGAAACATGAGCTCAAAAAGACGCAAACAGCCTACACTTGTACGTCGGGTTTGGCTCATCTCAAATTCTCAAGCACCATCCTCCAATACTTCTGAGCGTCCTTCGATTCGCTTCCGTTGTCGAACTCGAACTTCTGGTGATCGAAAATCGAATGCTACCCTCCTTAAAATAGACGTAACTAGAATTCAGGCAAACTAAACACGATTAGGAAGAATTATAAGAATTAGTAGAATGATCAGAAGGCCATCATTAGCTAAAGAAAGGGTGATAGTGATGAGATTCGATGGCGTTACATAATCATGATTCACGTCCTTGCGGTCCAGCGAAACACGGCCAGGGAAGTGACTAAGCCAGGATCACTTACCCCAAGTCTAGCAAGGGTGATCCAACAAACTTAGCCAAGCACATTGACCGGATCATGGTCCATTGAAGGAAGCTTATCATTTATATGTGTACCATCATCAACTGATGGAAAGATGATGAAGTGGGTAGATAGTTCAAACTATGAAAAATTACTATAACTGCTAGCAAAAGAGGTTACTAGAGAGGGTATAACCAAGAATGGAACATGAGTTCCTAAGAAAGGGTTAAGAGTTTAAAGAAGATGATGAGAATCAAGGAAGACCTAATGAAGATGGTAATAAGGACGCTTCACCCGTATATCCAATACAGGTGAATAATCGAGACAACCAGTACTCGAGGTTAATTTGAGTATTTTATATTGTACATCCTGATCTTGCTATATTGTTCACGAGGTAGTTAGCTCGGACCTGCGTAGGCCACCTAACCTATAACGACCCGCTCTCGGGGGCCCGTTACTTATTTGATATTTGCGCAGGTCTTACAGGTTACCAGTGAAACCAAAATAGCCACGATGCAGATATGTACAAAAATACCCAAATAGTGTCCAATTATTACAATCCATACTGTACAAGATGTCCCAACAGATATACATGAAAGAAGAAAAGTACATAAGTGAAAAAAAAATTCTGGAAGCTACGGTCTCATGGTCGAACTCTGGCGCTATTAGCTCAGGAGCATCTACCTCCATATGTACATCGTCTGCGGTGCCACAGAGATGGAACCGTAGGTAAGTCACAACAATTCTAAATATAGAAAAGAAGCAGTGTACAAGTATGACAAAAGTAACTACATACAAGCAGATCAAAGTGAAAAGTAAAGTACTTGTCACGGTCTGTTTTCAATTGTACGTCGTACGTGCGCGTACTCTTGTCCGTACACGTATTTATTTCGGACCTTTCTTGTATCCAAACGCTATGGTGTGATATGCCATTGTGACCCTCTCGAAGAGTATTAATTTGTGGAATTATTTTGGAACGTCATTTCACGGGTCGTTCTCCCACAATTTGACTTTGTTTGAAGAGGCGTCATGATTTTCACTTTTGTCGTGAGACCTTTTTATTTTTAGTTTCGTTTCTCGTCGTCAAACTTGTGATCAATCTTCTTAGTTTTGTTTCTTTCGTCGACACGGTCACTCCGGTATTTTTCTCATAATTATCGGGTACTGTTTAACCTACTTGTGCACTAGTTTTCCCCTTAAACAACGTTTAGGCCTAAGTTTGATATGTTATTTATCTCTAAGCTAGTCTCACCCTATTTTCCCCTAATCCGTATCCTACCCTCTCACTTTCTCTCTCCATATACACACAACTACCCTAATCCTATTGGTGTTTAACAAATGAGGAAATATCTTTCTCTGCTATTCACCACCCAAAACCCCTCTCCATCTTAATTCCACTCCTCTCCCAACTCCTTAAGTGCACCCCAAACCCAACACATTTAGCAAAACCCTAACTCTTTTAAAACTCGTGCCCTATGCTATTGGCTACTCACGCAATCAAAAAAACTCCAGGCGCCGCTAATTTCTCTCCTCACGCAAACTTCTTCCCAGTGCCGCATCTCTCTTTTCAACCCTCCTCCCTCAACTCTCTGACCCCCAGCTCAACGTCGGTAGCCAGCCTCTCACCGTTCGGCCTCCTCGCCGTCGGATCCATGATCTCCGGCCTTCCCTCTGTCTTTTTCCACCGGGTTGCTTCGCCTGAAGGGCAGCAGCACCCAGGCGCTGTAAGCGACGTGCCCAGGCGCCATTGATGACCCCGATCCGATGTTCTTCGAACAGCTGTCGCCCAAGCGGCCTTCCCCGCGCCGTCAGCTTCCCCTCCGACGGCTTCGCCGGCCAGTACCCCTGCCCAAGTGCAGCGATGGTTCCCAGCGCCCCTAGCGCATGTAGCGGGCTGTAATACTGCCCAGCATCGCTGATAGCAGCGCTGTCCACTGCCCTTCGTGCATCAGCCCTGCCTGGCATCAAACTGACCCCGACAGCCCCTCTCCGGCCCTTCCTCCGCCAGAAACCGCCTGTAACAGCCGCCCAGGACGCTGTTTCGCGGCATCGACGTTTCATCGCGACGCAACGACGCACGGCAACCCCGGTGGTAGCATAGGGTGGGAGTTTCTCTAAACGGTTAGTAACTGTCCGTTATACCACGCTAATACATTTTGCAATAGTCATCTGAACCATTACTAAATGTTGGAAAGCAAGTGGTTTTATAGGATGATGTTAAAATGATGATCGGACTTATTGTTATGGTGTTTGCTAGCTAGTAGCCTTAATGAACGATGATCAACTAGTAGACATAATATATTGATGATAACAAGATTATTCGCAGGGCTGATAGCTTGTTTACACAACTTCTGGATAACTAGTTAGCCTAGGTTGCTAGTTATAATTGTCGTATATTTTCGTACTAGCAACGTGTTGTAGATAACCTGTTAGTTTATTTAACGTTCATTAATATCATTAGGAAACCCATCGTAGGACAGAAAACTTGTTAAAATCGGATCATTAGACGTGTTAGGATTAGTCTAATAATTCTATCCCAACGTCACAAACTTATTCGTGCACGTGTTTTATCTCAGAGTGTCCGTCGTTCCGTACCGTTCACACTGCCGGAATCCAACCCCTGACGTCGCTACTCGATGTCAGAGTAGCTCTCGCGTCGTGTTGAGGTAAGTCTCTCTCCGTAGGAATCCCCACTTTGCCTGTTAATCAACTTAAAAATCATAACTTCTGTTTATCTTTGTAACTCACTAATCAAGATTAATAAATTGGGATTGTAGGCTGGACTGCGATCTGAACACATAGGTAGACTCGGACTGATTGAGCATGATCGTGACTGGTTGTTTTTCAGGCAAGTGATGCTTGCCAGCTTTCTGTTTAGGCCACGTCTTAGGCCATTTTGTACAGTAGCGTAAAAGAGACTAGGCAGTGAAATGATAGCTGTCTAGACGACACTTTTTAGATCTAGCTTGACAACGAAGCTATATCTGACACCCTTATCATGTTTGCATTGATGCTACCATGCCATGTTTAATTTCAATTAACGGTACGCAAATTATCTGTTCATTGCCATGTCATTGTATGCATCCAATGTTCATCGTGATTGAGTAGTACACGCTACACTTATTGTAATGATTGAGACTAGGCACCTGCTTTGCGGACACAACCCGATACCAAAAACACTTCCTGGATCGTGATCCAGAAGGTGGGCATCAGTCCATAATGAAAAACACTTCCTGGACTCGTGATCCAGAAGCGATCTCACGTACTTGGGAAACCAAGGCTCGACACTGGGGAGGGGTAGGGTTAAGCTATCACGCAGCGTAGAAGGATGCCTGATCCGCTCCTTCAGCTGTAAGGAGTAAACCCTGTGCACATCGTGAAATGATAATGTTCGTGAAATGATAATGTTCGTGACTCGTGAAAACAGTGTTTTTTTTCGTAGCTTCTGCTAAAGACGTGCATGCATGTCATCATGTCATCTTAAATTCTGGCATTCTTTAAATGTCATGTCAATTCATTATTTAGAACTGCTAGTCGCTCTTTTATTATTTGTATCCTTGCACAAAAGTCATCCGCTTTCTTTGGGAGACTTTTGCTGACATGTGACCTTTTCTCTTTGGGTGTCACATGTCAGGTTTTGAGCCTGACTTGGTTGCAGATGACGACAGGTTGCAGACGTTTAGTTCGAGGATTCCGGTCCTACCCATATTCTCAGCCGGTGACTCTCTTTACTTTTGTTTCGGCCATGCTTTAGGCCTATTGTTCAGACTTGTACTTTCATGACTTTTCTGTGATGTTGGAATAATTGTTGGATGTTTGTTGGTGGATGTTCTTTTATCTGCTTTATTATTTTTGTTGTTTCGTCGCAATGCAAGGACCTGCCATGATTTGTAATTTTTACAGACGCTTATCAGACTGCAGCTTCACAGCTCCAAGTCTGAGTGGACCTCATCACGTCTCGCCTTCCTTTATAGGGAAGCGGGGCATGACAGGTTTTGTTGGTGGCCCATGCATGTCTCCCTTTTTTGCATCTGCGAAATATCAGAACAACAATAATGATAAACAACATCCAATTAACTATTCGGAACATCCAAGTCATGATTAAGTCTAATCTAAACATTGTCCTGTCTTAGATGGTAGGAAGACTTAGTTAGATGTCTAGGTTCGATAGCCAGGTGCCTTCGTCAAGATTTAGTTGTACTCGTCTTAGGTTGCCTTAGTTGTCTCTTATCCAGCTCTGACCATATTAGGCTTCTAGAGCATTTCCTTTAGCCGTTCGTTGAGTCCATCCATTTCGGGCCAGCAGAACGTAATTTTGATTTCTCTCAGGACCCTCCCTGAGACCTCTATTTCAGTCTAGTTCGTTAGAGAGCCTTAGTGTTAAGTTTCTCTTGACCTATAGTCGACCTGGTAATTAGGACCCCAAATTCTACCATTTTCCTGATCATTACGCTTCTGGGTTATCGACCGTAGAAATCACATCGTAGCTTTTCATGAATCGTATCTTAGGCGTATTTATCACGCGATCTTATTCTTTTCCCACGTTTCACGTGATCACTTCATGACGATTATCGTTAATCTTTCGAATATTCTCCGTTGCAAATCTTGATTCTTCCAAAGTTATTTTCGATTTTTCCCTTACTAAAAGTTTTCACTTAGTTTAAATTTTGTTTTTAAACCCCTTCTTATATATTTAAATTCATTACTTTCGGTTGAGTTAACATACTTTCTTAGACTTTGAAGTCGTTATGGTCGTAAATTTTTATTACAATCTCGGGACCGTTTTCTAACCTATATCTATCGTGTTTCGGTTTTAAAACTTTATTACCATTTTTGATAATTCAATATATCTTTCCTTCCATGTCTACACTACTCAGTTTATTATTATTAATATTTTTCACTTACCGTATATACTTTTAGAGTATTTTCCTAAGCTAAATAGAACTTCAATATTTTTTTAACATCAGATCTATGTTCATCGTGCTCATATTTCAAAATTTCTGTAGAAACCTATTTTTATTTACAACACGATCACTGCCTCACCCTACTCATTATTTCTTCGCCTAAAAACTTTTTCCGTGTTTTCAAATTTTTCCAGTCTGCTCATTTTCCTACATATTTTCATAAGAATATATATATACGACATCATATTTTACACACGACTCTCTTTCGCCTATTTAATTATTTAGAGCAATATTTTTTGTCTCACCGAACTAATTATCTCCTTATCCTCGCCTTATCTGAACTCGCTCTTTTCGATCTTGTTCGTTACGTTTTTGGTTTCCTTTCTATTGTTTAGATGCTAGTGCTTGTCGTTGCCTGTGTCAACCTTAGTGTAGTAGTGAGCCCATTGATTTTATTGCGAGGTCGTTGTGGTGTATGTATAAGTAGGGTGTGTGGACCCGTGTGTGTGAACCCCGGCGTATCACTCACGTATGAGTGTACTCCCCTGTAGTATATTGATGTTTGCCTATTGTGTGATATACACATACTCCGTGTTATTCAGGACATATATGAAGTTGTATGAATGATAGTGTTTATATGTAAGTGTGTGGATAGCTATACCACTTTAGGTACGTCTATGTATATTAGATTTAGTATTGGAATATCTGCTAGTAGAGTATGTGGTAAATGTTTGAAATAGTATACTAGTAAGTCATGTATATGTTAAGTGAAATAGTATATGTGTACTTATAGTTAAGTGTGTAGGACTATTATAGGACCTATATGTTAGTACGTGTGAGTGTGTGCTCGTACGTAGATATGTATTGTGCGTAGACGTAAGTAGTTATGTATTTGCTGCATGAGTATATATGTGATATACGTATGGTAGTAGGATTATAATTTTGTTTGGTATTGCTTGCTTTTACGGGATGTTGTGTGTGCGTGTATACCATGAGGTAAACACGATTATTGCATGTCTTAGCTATGTATGGATAAGTAGATGTGTTGGTATACTAATTATAGGTAGATGGCTATGGTGTGAATATATATTACATGTGTGTGACTATACGATGAATGCATGTATTAGGGAGGGTATTATAATTATATGTGTGCTGATATTTGTAATATTATCATGGTATGTAAAGTGATTGAATTATGTGAGTATGACCTGACTAAATATAATGATTGATATTATGGTATGTATGTGGTTATGTTGGTAGATGCGTATACATTGGAGTGGTACTGGTATAGGTATAGATATCATGTTATGCTTATAGAGTATTCTAATACGGGTTTTGAGTCTCACTCAAGCTTGAGTGGGTATACTAAGTATATTATTACATATGTCTGTGGATTGCGTGTAATACTATGAATGTAGTAATGGATGATGTATGTATAGTGATAGGATTGGTTGTGCCTACTAGTGTTACGCACATGATTGTAGGTGGCTATACCATAATATAGTTTTAGGTGTTGGTCTTGTGGTATAGTTATTTACTAAGGATTTACATGTTGAATGTATCTGTGCTAGCTGGACTAGGTGTGTGGTTGTGCTAAGTATATATCGGTACGAGTGGTATGCATGAATGATATGTTAGCGCATGCGGGCGTGCACCGTGCGCGGGTAAGTATGTGCTTAGTTATAGGTATTTGTGACTATGGTATGTGTGGCGTGTCTTGAATATAGTTATAGGACAGTATGTGATGTGAATATATGGTGAAATATTTGTGTGCATTTGAATAGCTATATCTTTGTAAAAGTATAGTAGTGGTGAATGTATATTAGATATAGTAAGCCTGATTTAATATTATATGGTGTGATTACATGTGTTGATATGTTGGTGTTGGATGTGTACTAGGAGATGTAGGGAGTAGTGTATCCTTGTTGTTTTGTTCATAGGTAGTCATCTAAACGTGAAGTACTACAATTGTATTTGCTGGTGTGAGCTGTTTAATTGTATAAAAGTATGTGTGACTTGGTTATGAGATAAGTGAGTAATAGCTATATATGGATGTACGTGATTATATGAGTGATTGAAGTACGTGTAAGAATTTGTTTGTTTAAGATAAGTATAGAATGTGCGTAAATATGTAAATGTGTACAGTATTAATGTTTGACTAACTAGTGCATGGATATGCACTTGTAGTGATTATACCTGATTGAATTATAATGGATTATGATTGGGGTAGCTACTAGAGTGACTAGATATATTTATAGTTAGAAAGTCCGAGGACGGACTTTATTCTAAGGTGGGTAGGATGTCACGATCTGTTTTCGATCGTACGTCGTACGTGCGCGTACTCTTGTCCGTACACGTATTTATTTTGGACCTTTCTTGTATCCGAACGCTATGGTGTGATATGCCATTGTGACCCTCTCGAAGAGTATTAATTTGTGGAATTATTTTGGAACGTCATTTCACGGGTTGTTCTCCCACAATTTGACTTTGTTTGAAGAGGCGTCATGATTTTCACTTTTGTCGTGAGACCTTTTTATTTTTAGTTTCGTTTCTCATCGTCAAACTTGTGATCAATCTTCTTAGTTTCGTTTCTTTCATCGACACGGTCGCCCCGGTATTTTTCTCATAATTATCGGGTACCGTTTGACCCACTTGTGCACTAGTTTTTCCCTTAAACAACGTTTAGGCCTAAGTTTAATATGTTATTTATCTCTAAGCTAGTCTCACCCTATTTTCCCCCTAATCCGTACCCTACCCTCTCACTTTCTCTCTCCATATACCCACAACTACCCTAATCCTATTGGTGTTTAGCAAATGAGGAAATATCTTTCTCTGCTATTCACCACCCAAAACCCCTCTCCATCTTAATTCCACTCCTCTCCCAACTCCTTAAGTGCACCCCAATCCCAACACATTTAGCAAAACCCTAACTCTATTAAAACCCGTGCCCTAGGCTATTGGCTACTCACGTAATCAAAAAACTCCAAGCGTCGCTAATTTCTCTCCTTACGCAAACTTCTTCCCAGCGCCGCATCTCTCTTTTCAACCCTCCTCCCTCAACTCTCCGACCCCCAGCCTAACGTCGGCGGCCAGCCTCTCGCCGTTCGGCCTCCTCGCCGTCGGATCACAGATCTCCGGCCTTCCCTCCGGCTTTTTCCACCGGGTTGCTTCGCCTGAAGGGCAGCAGCGCCCAGGCGCTGGAAGCAACGCGCCCAGGCGCCATTGATGACCCCGATCCGCTGTTCTTCGAACAGCTGTCGCCCCGACGGCCTTCCCCACGCCGTCAGCTTCCCCTCCGACGGCTTCGCCGGCCAGTACCCCCGCCCAAGTGTAGCGACGGTTCCCAGTGCCCCCAGCACATGTAGCGGGCTGTAACGCTGCCCAGCACCGCTGATAGTAGTACTGTCCGCTACCCTTCGAGCATCAGCCCTGCCCGGTGTTGAACTGACCCCGACAGCCCCTCTGCGGCCCTTCCTCCACCAGAAACCGCCTGTAACAGCCGCCCAGGACGTTGTTTCGCGGCAGCGACATTTCATCGCGATGCAGTGACGCACGACAACCCCGGTGGTAGCGTAGGGTGGGAGTTTCTCTCAATGGTTAGTAACCGACCATTATACCATGTTAATACATTTTGCAATAGTCATCTGAACCATTACTAAATGTTGGATAGCAAGTGGTTTTATAGGATGATGTTAAAATGATGATCGGACTTATTGTTATGGTGTTTACTAGCTAGTAGCCTTAATGAACGATGATCAACTAGTAGACGTAATATATTGATGATAAAAAGATTATTCGCTGGGCTGATAGCTTGTTTACACAACTTCTGGATAACTAGTTAGCCTAGGTTGCTAGTTATAATTGTCGTATATTTTCGCACTAGCAACATGTTGTAGATAACCTGTTAGTTTATTTAACGTTCATTAATATCGTTAGGAAACCCATCGTAGGATAGAAAACTTGTTAAAATTGGATCATTAGACGTGTTAGGATTAGTCTAATAATTCTAGCCCATCGTCACAAACTTATTCATGCACGTGTTTTATCTCAGAGTGTCCGTCGTTCCGTACCGTTCACACTGTCGGAATCCAACCCCTGACGTCGCTACTCGATGTCAGAGTAGCTCTCGCGTCGTGTTGAGGTAAGTCTCTCTCCGTAGGAATCCCCACTTTGCCTGTAAATCAACTTAAAAATCATAACTTCTGTTTATCTTTGTAACTCACTAATCAAGATTAATAAATTGGGATTGTAGGCTGGACTGCGATCTGAACACATAGGTAGACTCGGACTGATTGAGCAAGATCGTGACTGGTTGTTTTTCAGGCAAGTGATGCTTGCCATCTTTCTGTTTAGGCCACGTCTTAGGCCATTTTGTACAGTAGCGTAATAGAGACTAGGCAGTGAAATGATAGCTGTCTAGACGACACTTTTTAGATTTAGCTTGACAACGAAGTTAGATCTGACACCCTTATCATGTTTGCATTCATGCTACCATGCCATGCTTAATTTTAATTAACGGTACGCAAATTATCTGTTCATTGCCATGTCATTGCATGCATCCAATGTTCATCGTGATTGAGTAGTACATGCTACACTTATTGTAATGATTGAGGCTAGGCACCTGCTTTGCGGACACAACCCTATGCCAAAAACACTTCCTGGCTCGTGATCCAGAAGGTGGGCGTCAGTCCATAATGAAAAACACTTCCTGGACTCGTGATCCATAAGCGATCTCATGTACTTGGGAAACCAAGGCTCAACACTGGGGAGGGGTAGGGTTAAGCTATCACGCAGCGTAGAAGGATGCCTGATCCGCTCCTTCAGCTGTAAGGAGTAAACCCTGTGCACATCGTGAAATGATAATGTTCGTGAAATGATAATGTTCGTGACTCGTGAAAACAGTGTTTTTTTCGTAGCTTCTGCTAAAGACGTGCATGCATGTCATCATGTCATCTTAAATTCTGGCATTCTTTAAATGTCATGTCAATTCATTATTTAGAAGTGCTAGTCACTCTTTTATTATTTGTATCCTTGCACAAAAGTCCTCCGCTTTCTTTGGAAGACTTTTGCTGACATGTGCCCTTTTCTCATTGGGTGTCACATGTCAGGTTTTAAGCCTGACTTGGTTGCAGAGGACGATAGGTTGCAGATGTTCAATTCAAGGATTCCGGTCCTACCCATAGTCTCAGCCGGTGACTCTCTTTACTTTTGTTTCGGCCATGCTTTAGGCCTATTGTTAAGACTTGTACTTTCGTGACTTTTCTGTGATGTTGGAATAATTGTTGGATGTTTGTTGGTGGATGTTCTTTTATCTGCTTTATTATTTTTGTTGTTTCATCGCAATGCAAGGACCTTCCATGATTTGTAATTTTTACAGACGCTTATCAGACTGCAACTTCACAGCTCCAAGTCTGAGCGGACCTCATCATGTCTTGCCTTCCATTTTAGGGAAGCGGGGTGTGACAGTACTGAGCAACAACTGTACACTACTGAGTAGTAAAAGTAAACTGAACTGGAAAGGAGAACAACTGTACTGAGGTAGAGCAAGTGTAAAGCAGGCTAAGCAAGAAACATGCTACTGCTATAACGAAAGGTAAGTAAAGTATTGTGACTGCACAAGTGTAGTAGGTAAAGTGTATGCACTGCGTAAAGTAAAGGTGACTGTAATGCGTAAAGTAAAAGTGACTGTGCAAAAGTAACATCACGACGTGACTCAAGTCAGAGAGTACAATATGTGACCATCGAGTTCATCTCTTGCCTGGGCGTGACCCAGACGAATGCCGAAAACACAGGCAGCTAGACAGGATGCTGACATGTAGCATATTTTTGTTTGCCGAAACACATGCAGCTAGACATGATTGCCGAAAACCCAGGTAGCTAGACATGTAGATTGAACTTCAGTCACTCCTGCACTCTCTCAAACTATGAGTTACCCCAAAAACCCCAGTGAAGTGTCAAGTGTTCTATGTACATGTTATTTTCATGATGTTCCACGAGATGTTCCACAAGATATTCCATGACATGTTTCACAAGATGTTATCAATTCCTTATTCATAATGATAGTTAACCAGGACCACTGCCTTATTCACAATGATAGTTAACCAGGACCACTGGTTTTAAAGCCAGAAAGTAAAGCAAAGTGGATGCTAAGAAATTTGAGGATAAAGACAAGTCCAACAAATATGGAATACAAAAACTGTTGGTTTAAGGGTGGTAGTTTCGTTAGCACACAATTTACTCAAGTTGATGGTTGTGTGTTACAACTACCAAAGTTGAAAGTTGGCAAAGTATTCTATAGTTGATTACTTTTCCTACTAGATTAGGTTTCTAGTTCGGTTCATGTCAAGTAGCAGTTCTGAGGCTATAAGTAGTGTTCCTAAGTTCATACGGGGACACTAACTAATTTTCTAATTTTAGAATTAGTTGTGACTTATTGGTTTCGAGATCGGCGTAGCAAGCCGGAACTGGTTCTAGGTCTTCTATGCACGTTGGTGCACAAGAATTGGTACCTGCAATCACAAGAACACTTGGTTAAAGAACGCGACATTTCTATTTAAATAATTTGGTCGTTTTGATTTTTATAACCGATCGAAACGTAGTCGAAAAACGTTCTAAATATTTCTATAAGCTAAATATGATGAAAATAATTTTATCGTAAGAGGAAATAATTTTCTAAACCTTATAGTAATTTTTATAATTTTTTAAAAGTTCAAAATAGATTTAAAAACTAATTTTTAATTAAGTATGTAATTATTCAATAATTTATTCTGGATGCAATCTGTATCGAAAATTTGCAAATGACATGTCAAACAGGCCGTCTCGGAGAGTATTATGACATATATTTTTCTCACATATTATTTTATGTGAAAATAACAAGCTACGGACTTTTAAGTGAAAACGTCGTATTTAAAATTTAAGCTTAAAAATTTACTGTGGAAAAACTGAGCATCTGATCGTGATGAGACTATCGTCATTGGATCCAGAATATTATTTCTGTTTTTCTAGGCCTAGTCTCACATTTTTCTGACCCTTATATTATTTACTATTAATTTAAAACCAATAAATCCTATTATATCAGTTTTAATATATAGCTAAATACGTTTATACCGTATTTACGTATGAAAATACGTTTTATAAAATACTTTATTCTTTCGTTTCGTTCGTACGCTGCATAGGACGGGGTCGTTCTCGTGTCCTCTTCGACGGCGACAGCGGAGGAGGTGAGCGGCGGGGTGCGGCGGGGCTGGCCACGGCGGCGGGAAGGAGGCGACGGAGGCTCGAGTTGCTGTGTCAGCAGCGAGTGCTCGGAGGCGGGGAGGTCATTGCCGGAGCTCGGGGTGATGGAGGCGGGAGCATAGCAGACGGAAGACGTGGTGCAATGTCCATGGAGGAGCGGGGACGGCGAGGTGTGGTCGTGGAGCTCTCCGGAGGAGCGGCAAGCGATGGTAAGCCCAATGGTGCTGCTGTCGTTGGGGTGCAGTCGGAGCAAGGGAGTCGGCGTGTTCTCGGAGAAGGGGCGACGTCATGGCGGGCTTTCGGAGATGCATGGTCTTCGGGTGCGGGACAGGGTTCTCCGGCGATCGGCCGCCTCAGGCGAGAGCGAGGGACGAAGTTGAAGGTGATGTGGAGAGGGGAAAGTGGGTTCAACGCTCGCCGAGGATCAGTCGGAGCGAGGTGGTGGGCGAAAGCCGTCGGCAGTCTCGAGTGCGAGGAGAGGAGGCGGATGCGTGCGTACGGATTGAAGAGAGAGGGAGAGATACGGAGTGTGTGGGTGAGGCTTGGGCTGAGATCAAAATGGAGAAGGTGGGTTCACAGTGAAGATGAATGGGGGTTACGTCTGGGAGAGAGAGAATATTGGGGGGGGGGGGGGTGGTTTATAGCTAATCTAAATTAATAAAAAATTAGGTAGGTAGTCAACCCTAATTAATAGGTTAGGTATAAACTTTTGACTAAGTGTGGAAATTAAGCTAACCCATGAATCACATGGGCAGCTTACGGGATGGGTTGGGTAGGTTAAAGTTAATTAAAATAGCTAATAGGGTAATTAGGTATGTAAACACGTAATTAGTAGATATAGTAAAAATTTACAGAAATTACGATTTTTCCCCTGAGGCCAAACATGTCCGAAAAATTACGAAAACATACCCACGAGATCGTATCGACGCGAGGATCGCTAATACGGGATCCGTTTTAGGGTTTGGGTTATGGGATTACTAGTTTTAGGCTAAAATGTTTAGAAAGCGGGTTTGTGGGTTCTTTATTGATTTGACTCCAGAAAATTACGAAATTAATGTGAGAAGCCCTAAATGATCATAGAATGTTACCATAGAATTTTGAAAACGTTTTGATGATGTTTCTATAGAAAATTAATTCATTAAGCCAAACCGGTAATAACTGAAAATGAATTTTTATCAGATTATTTAGAGGTATTTGATGGAATCCGAACTTACTAAAATACATTATAACTAGCCTGATACTTCAAAATAGTTTTATAAGAAAATTTTGAAATCATAAAATTCCTGACAAACCATTACAAAATAGTTTAAAAAAAATGAAAATACGTGAATAGTTGCATTGAAAAATATGGACCGTTACAGTACGAAGCCGCCGTCAACGGGTTGAAGCTGTACCGAGCGATGGGGGCAACGAACGTGCTGCTGCTGAGCGACAAAAGGCTCATCGTCCAACAGATCCAATGAAGCTTCGAGGCCCGAGAGGAGCTGATGAAACATTACTTGAAGTGCACTCAGGCCGAACTTCAAAAGTTCAAGAAGGCAGAGGTCCAGCATCTGCCTCGATCGAACAACCTCTGATCTGACACTCTCTCGAAGCTAGCCTCCTCATCCCCCACCGAAATTGGGAAGGCCATCTACATCGAGAACCTACTGACACCAACTATTAAGGAGCGCGAACTAATGTGTGTCAGCCAAACGATGACCTGGATGAGCCCAATTATGACATGTTGGATCTCCTGGCACACCAACTACACTAGAGGGGGCTGAATAGTGTAAATCACGATGATATTGCAAAATTAAAAGTTAATAAAAATTGCAATAAGAGTGCAGAAATAAATGAACACAATCCAGAATAATCCAAACGCAGACACAAAGATTTTTATTCTGGTTCAGATCCTTGTGATCCTACGTCCAGTCATCTACCCCGTAGAGATTTGAATCCACTAAACTACTTGCTTCCCGCAAGTAATCAACTTACAAAGATGCCAACACTCCCCGTGTTGCAAACTTGTACAATCTCTTCAACAAGAGATTCACCAAATAAAGTAAAGAAAGAGTATGAAATAATATCACCTATAACCTTGATAATTGATGGAATTATTGCACAAGGAAGGTGAGTGAATCTCCAAGGTTCTGGATGGAACTTCTAGTAGAACAAACTTGAAGATTGGGCTTTCTATAGAGGGAAAGTTTCTGCAGAGGGTCTATAAGGGACCCTGCAGGGCTACACACACACACACTGGATGGGAGGTGAATAGTGTAATGGCAAGCAAAGTGCTTAATTAAAAGTTACTGAAATTAAAGAACAATAAGCAGCTGAAAATAAACAGAGTGCTCAACAACAACAAATGCAATCACAAGTTCCCCAGAACTTGGGTACATCCAGCCACACCAGTATTCACTATAATCACATACAGAGAAGTGAATACAATCTCACACAGAGATACCTCACACAGAGGATTAAGGATTCCCACAAAGAGATATCCTTACTCTCACATAGAGAGACCTCACACAGAGGATCTGTTCTTTCACACAGAAAGAACCAAACTCTCACAAAGAGAGTAACTCCCACAAAGAGAGTAACTAATTCCCACACAGAGAATTAGGGTTTCGAACAAAAAACAAAATGAAACAACACTTACATATGCCTTGATATGATCTTACCAATATGATGAGGAAGGCATGCAAGTGAATGATCAAGTGCTTGATATTAGCTTTGATTGCACTTGTGATCTTTCTCTCTTCTAGGAATGAATCCTTACACTTCTCACTTGAGTGTATGAAAATGAAGAGAAGAAAGATGATCTCCAAGAAAGGAATGAGAATTAGATCCCTTGGAGAATTTTCCTATGAGCTAGCTTCAATGCATGAAGAGGAATGTGTTCATGAGAGGGAAATGAGAGAGATTAGGAATGGCTATTGATTCATAAATATATTCAATATTAACCAAGAGTTCTAAATGAACTACACCAACTCCTATATATAGGAAGCCCAAAGGAACCCATAAAACCAGCCAAAAACCCAAAGGGAAGAAATATGCAACGGCTAGATTTTGACAGTTTACAGCACAGACAGTCGACAGATGAACAAATGCTGGTCAACTGTTCCACGGCTAGAAAAATCCCGATGTATATAATCTGAGCCAGGACAGTTGACTGTAGAAGACTACACAAGCTACTGAAAAACAAACAGTCGATTGTATATCCTTCATCAGGCGACTGCTGCAGGGATGGAAGAAAAACAGAGAGGGATGCATTTTTCGCACTTACGCCTTTCAGACGACTGATGGACATTTCACTGGCGACTGTAAATATACATGAGACTGTAAAAACTTCATCAGACGACTGTCTTGCAAATTGGGTTGAAGCCCAGAAAATGCAAGAAGCGCACAGTCGACTGTCGACCAATTCACATGCGACTGTAGAAACACAGGCGACTGTAAATTGAACATCAGTCAACTGATGCGAAAAGCTCAAGAAGAGTCAATAGAAATGTTGACTTGAGTTATGCACCAGATTCGACTGTAGAAGGCTCGACAGGTGACTGGAATCACCCAGTCGACTGTAAAACCTTCATCAGGCGACTGTTGGAGAGCCAGAGACTCCAATGGAGTCTTTGGGCTAGATGAACCTATTTGGTTGGATTCTATGATAATCCTAAGGCTCACTAAGATGGTGAAATGCATATGCATGAGAGTAAGACCATCTATCAAGGCATTACAATAATCCTAGACTCAAAAAGAGAAATGCAAGTAATAGAAATTACATAGATTACATATTGCATCTCCTAGAGTCTAAGTCTTCAAGCTCACGATACCTTGATGCTCCCCATCATCTCCAAGCTTTAGCACTCCTTGATGAGCTTCCTTTCATCAAGCTCCAAGCTTTGGCAATGCTTCTCTAGATGTCCATCCATCATCTGCTCCAAGCTTTGGCTTCATTAGATGATCTTCATGACTTCATCCAAGCTTGAGAACACCATCACTCTTGGAGGTCTTTAAGATATCCCTTGTAATATCCGCCAAGAATTATTGTCACGCCCCGCTTCCCAAGTATGGGAGGCGAGACGCGAAGAGGTCCGCTTAGACTGAAGCTGTGAAGCTACAGCCTGATAAGCGTCTGTGTGTACATCCAAATCACAGATTCTTGCATTGCATAAAGAAACAACAACAATAATAATAGAAAGCAGTTAAAGATTAACCAACATTAAAATAACATCCATTTTATTATTCCAAACATTCACAGATATAATCATAAAAAGAAGTACAAGAGTCTAAAGTGAAAGGCCCCAAGCATGGCCGAAACTAAAACAAGTAATGGTGCTACGCACCAAACGACCTAATAGCAGCTACTAGGAAAGTAAACAACAACTAAGAGGAAACCTCCAGCTGAGACTAAGGGTGGAACTCCGGGGTCCTCGAACTGGACGTCAGCAAACTGTCGTCCTCAGCAACAAACTCAGACTCTAAACCTGACACGTGACACCCAAAGAGAAAAGGGCACATGTCAGCAAAAATCTCCAAAAAGAGAAAGGGAGACTTTTGTGCAAGGAAACGTAAAAGTAAAGAGTACAACTAGCAGTTCTAAAACAATGAAGATGACATGGCATGTGATTTTAATGAATGCAGCAGTTTAAACATGAGCATGACATTTTACGATGCATGGCACATCGTAGCAAAATCTACTAAACAATATTTCATTAAAAGCAGTAAAACATGCATTCACATTGTGCATAGGGTTTACGCCTTACAGCTAAAGTTGCTGATTGGGCACACTTCTACACTGAGTGGTCGCTTAACCCTACCCCTCCCATAGGGTTTACGCCTTACAGCTGATGTGGATGTACGGGCACACTTCTACGCTGAGTGGTCGCTTAACCCTACCACTCTACGTGTATATCTTCTTGATCACGAGCCATGAAGTGTTTTTCATTTGGCATAGGGGTGCACCTAGCCAAATTACATGATGTAGGAGTCAAGATCCTACGCGCCGCAGCTTACAATTTAATAGTAGCGTGTGCTACGTAATCATGACAAACATTCAATGCATGAAACGACATGGCAACTTGCAACATGATAGTATTAAAAAAGCAGTTAATGCACGGGTACCGTTTATCAAAATTAAACATGGCATGTGAGATGCATGAATCATGGCAAGGGTGTCGGATCTAGCTTCGTTGTCAAGCTAGATCAAGTATGAGTGTCGGATCTAGCTTCGTTGTCAAGCTAGATCAAATATGGCGTCTAGGCGACTATCATTTCACCGCCTAGTCTCTTTTATACTATTTCACAGATTGGCCTAAGACATGGCCTAAACAAATAGTGTCAAGTTTCACTTGCCTGAAAGAGACGTGCTGCAAGTCCCAATTCAACGGAGTCCAGAACTTCCTATGTGTCCCAAATCAAACATCCAACCTACATTCCCATATTATTATCTTCGATTAGTGATTTAATCCAAACAATGAAATCAGAGTTTTTTTATCTTGTTAACATGCGGGTGTGGGTTCCTACGGTTCATGTATACCTTAACACGATGCGAGAGCTACACTGATGTCAGGTAGCGACGTCAGGGGTTGGACTCCGGCAACGAGCAAGGGTACGATGGACAGCTAGCGACCACGGTAGCACGACGCGCGAATGGCAGAGAGCAACACAAACGCCGGCGATAAAAGAAGGTCGTGCAAGGGTCTTGTGGCCTAGGGGACAGCCGTGTGGATCCAGGTGGCCGTCGAGGGGGTGCTCGGCAACAGGGCAGCGAGCAAGGGAGGGGGGAAACGACAGATTTTAATGGGTAATCGGAAGTTTTTAGGGTATATATGGGCTGTTTTGGTGTATGTGGAGGCTTGAGGGGTTGTAGTAGGTGGCCAGGGTGATAGGGGCACCGGGGAGTCGGCCTAGGTGTTGGCCGGCGGCTGCAGGTGGTCGACGGCGAGCTACAGGGCTGGGCGTGGGGTATAGATGAGGAAAGACAGTTTTTGCAATGGTTGGGCAAATGTTTTGGCCTAGTAGAGGTGGAGGCGGGGTTGTTTGGCATAGAGGAGGGTGGCCGGAGTAGGGGCGGCCTGGGCGGCGGTAGGCGGTAGGGGGTGGCCGACGACGGCCTGAAGTTGGTTGGCCGTGAGTTTAAGAGGGGAGGAGTTCGGCAGTTTTTTTATAAGAGTATGGGGGTGGTTGCTGCTTCTATGAGGAGGAGGAAGGGAGGTTGTCGAGGGAGCCGCGGAAGAGCTTGGCCGGAGTAGGGGCTGGAGGCCGGTGAGATGGGCTTGGTGGCCGACGGGTTGGTTGATGATGGCGGTGGCTGTTGCGTGCGTGAGTTTTCACCTAAGATGGGTTTGAGTTTTAGAGAATGAGATTTGCTAAATGGGTTGAAAAAGGGGTGTATTTAGAGGTGATTGGAGAGAGAGTGGGAGAGAGGAGGAGGGTGCAACTAATGTGTCATATAGCTAGGGGAAAACAACATGTGAAACGTAAGAAAACCTATTGATTTAATTAGATTGATTAAGGTTTAAATTAGGGATACGCTTGGGTTAATGATGAGCCGAAAGTGATTAGGGTGAAAGGAGGGTCTAACAATGTCCGAAAAATACAAGAAAAATATCTAGACGACCGTGTCGACGAGAGGATCAAGACTAAGATGATCGATCACAGGCTAGGTCAACGGAAAACAGAACTAAAAATAAAAAGAACAAACGACGAAGTTTAAAGTTAGGACACCCCTTCATTAAAAGCCGATTTGTGGGAGAACGACCCATGAAATGACGTTCACAAATAATTCCACAAATAAGTACTCTCTCAGAGGCTCACAATGACATATCACATCGCATGTTTGGGATACAAGAAGAGGCAACTAAAAATACGCGTACGAAAGAAAATACGCGCACGAAAGACGTACGATCGAAAAGCGACCGTGACATCATACCCACCTTAGAATAAAGTCCATCCTTGGACTTTCTAACTATAAATATACCTAGCCACTCTAGGAACTACCCCAATCACATCATACTATAATCTAACCCACGTATAGTCACTACAAGTGCTTATATATGCACTAGATAGTCAAACATTAATACTACAAACATGCATATATACACATTCCATACTTGTACCCATCATAGACAGTCAAATTCATACACGTATTTCAATCATTCATATAGTCACATACATCACTTATATAACTATCACTCACTTATCACATAACCATGGTACAGATACATACATAAAAATAGTTTCACACTAGGAAATACAATCGTAATTCTTCACATATAGATAAATACATATGCACAAAACAAACATGGGTATACTACTCCCTATAACTCTTAGTATACATTCAACACCAAACATATCAACACATGTAATCACACCATACAATATTAAATCATGTTTGCTATATCTAATATACATTCACCACTACTATAAATTCACAAATATATAGTTATTCAAATGCACACAGATACTTCACCATATATTCACATCAAATACAATCCTATAAATATATTCAAGTCACACCACACTTACCATTGTCACAATTACCTATAACTAAGCACATACTTACCCGTGCATGGTGCACCCCCCACACACGCTAACATATCATCCATACATGCCACTCATACCATTATATACTTGGCACATTTATACACCTAGTTTAGCTAACATATATACATTCAAACATGTAAAACCTTAGTAATTAACTATACTACAAGACCAACACCTATAACCACATAATGGTATAGTCACCCACAACCATATGCGTAACGTAACCAGTCACAACCAAACTTATCACTATACATCCATTATCCATCACTATGCTCATAGCACTATACGCAACCATAGACAAATATAACAATATATGTATAGAGTATACACACTCAAGCATGAGTGAGACTCATAGACCCATACAAGAACCAGAATGCTATATATATATATATAGCATGATATTTATACCAATACCAGCACACCACTCTTATAAATATATATACATATATACCAATGTAATTATATTACTCGTCACACTATACGGGTAAAAACACATGCTACCATATACACACAATAATATCAATCACACTTTATATTTAGTCAAGTAACACCACATAACGCAATCACTTTACATACTATAATAATATTACAAACATCAGCACACGTATACATCAAAATACACTATCCCATATATGCATACATCGTATAGTCACATACATATATTATATTCACACTATAGCAATATACCTATAATTAGTATACTACTACACATACATATCCATACATAGTCACGACACACAATAATCGTGTATACCTCATGGTATACACGTACACACACATCATCCCGTCAAGGCAAGCAATACTAAACAAAATTATAATCCTATTACCATACGTATATCACATATATTCATACAGTAAGTACATATCTACCTACGACTAAGCACATTTATATCTACGTACGAGCACACGCTCATACGTACTAGCATATAAATCATAGAATAGGCCTGCACACTTAACTATAAATACACCTATTATCATTACACCTAACATGCACATGACTTACTAATATACTATTTCAAGCATTTACAAGTATCTTCAAACTACATACACCACTAGTAGATATTCTAACACTGATCCTAATATACACAGACATCCCTAAAGTGGTATAGCTATCCACACACATATTATAAACACTATCATTCATACAACTTCATATATATGTTACGAATACCACTGAGTATGCATATATAATACAAGAGACATCATTAATACACTAAAGGTAGCGCACTCATACATGAGTAGTACGCAGGGGTTCACACACACACGGGTCCACACACTCTACCTATATACATGCACCACGACAACATCACAACAACTAATGGGCCTACCATACTATATTAAGATTGACATAGGCAACGACAAGCACTAGTAGGATGACTAGGCAATAGAAAGGGGACCGAAACCAAAAAGCGTAACGAAAAAAGATCGGAAAGAACAGGTTCAGTTAAGGCGAGGATAAAGAGATAGTTTGGTTAGGTGAAACAGAGATATAATTGTGAATGTTTAGGTAAGGGAAGGAAAGATGTAATAATACCCTTATACAGGAAAAATAGTGTGTAAATGATATAAGTTAAAATACGAAAAATATAAAAACGGTCATACTTGAAAAGTTGGAGTTCTCTTTCGTACAAAAATATTTAGAGATCGGTACAATAAGTTGTTCGAAATAAGTTTGAGTTGTATATATATAATAAGAGAAAAATAGTTCATTGGATTATTGAAAAATCATTATATGAAAGAAATAATATATTCACATGAGTATAAAAGATATAGGTTAGAAAATATTACAAGATAGTAGTTTAAAGATTTCGGAGAAAAGGTTTTCGAAACTCAAAGAATGGAAGAGTTTAAACTGAGAGAGAAATTAAAAATAATAATCTTGAAAATACTTTTCGAAGGATCAGGATGGTAATGTGGAAGATTCAACGATTGATGACGAACGTCATGAAGGAATCACGTGGATCGAAAGGAAGGAAGTGAATCAAATATGTAAACACGTCTGGAAACAACTTAGTGAACCTGCTACGATGGGATTCTATGGTCATAGCTCAAAAGCGTAAAGATCAGGAAAATGATAGAAATTAGGGGTCCTAATCACCGGTCCACTAAAGATCAGGAGAAACTTAACACTAAGACTCTCTCTAAAGAAGTAGACTGTAATAGAGATATCAGAAAAGGGTCCTAAAAGGATCAAGATCACGTTCTGCTGTGCCCGAAGTTTGATGGATCCAAGCAAATGACTAAAGGAAAGACTCTAGAAATCTAATATGGTCGAGGCTGGATGAGAGGCTACTAGGGTATCCTAAGACGAGTACAACTAAATCTTAATGAAGGTGCCTGACTATCCAACCTGGACATCTATCTAAGTTTTTCTACCATCCTAGACAAGGAAAACCTTCATATTAGACTTAAATTTTTATGACTCGAATGTTTTGAATGTTTCAATGGATGTTTTTATTATTATCGTTGTTTCGATATTTCACAGGTGCAACGACCTGCATGGGCCACCACAAAAACCTGTCACGCTGGTTAAGTTGTAACAGCGCGAATGCGTATGGATTAGTCCTTACGTCTATGTATGCTATATCGATGATTTACTTGGTTAAGACCCAGTAGTCACCTTTTGGCAGGAGTTGAAATTTTAAACTTTATGTTCTTCCTTTTTATGTAGTTTAAATATAGCTTGTTACTGACCTATCACCTCAGGTTCCAAGTTCGAACCGGTGTCATTATCATAATAGCTATCATTTTCATGTAATGCCATTATCTCATATTTTGGCTACTTAATAGATCAGAAGTAACTATGGTGATGAAGGTACTAGGCATGGTAAGTTGTTTTGATGGATAGTTATGTGGATTGATTGAAATTGTTTAGAACAAGATACAATGGAAAATGGCAAGATGTGATGTAGTAGTTTGTTAAGTATGGTGAATAAATTTATGAGTTGTCACGAGGAAGGATGTGTTGGGAGCAGGACAATTATTGATTGTAAATAGTGATGTATACTAGGCGTAATTGTAATGGTCATCATACATTAGTAACTAGTGTATCATCATTATATTGATTGCTTGATATAAAGATAAGATTGGAGTTGGGAGATGTCACAATTGTAGTGTTACCAGTTAGATTATGCAATGGAAAATGTGATGATATATAATGGATAAGACAACTTAGGAGAATAAATAATTTTGGAGAATTTGGCCACAGAGGAACTATACATTAGAGATTTCACAGGAAATGTTACTGCTCTAATGTCAATGATAAGTGAAGGGTGAAGAAATTTGCAAATGGTATTGATTGAGGATATTTAGTGTTTACCTTCAAAGGTTGTTTTGCACAAAGTATTGATTATTTTGAAGCGAGAACTTTGAGTTAGAATTCGAACGATAAGGTCGGATCTGTAGCTAAGTTTTATGATATGCTTAAAGTTGTAACATGATTCGATGATGAGACGAGTAGTGATGATTTATTTGAGGAATACTTGATTGAGATTACAGGTTTAGCGTGCATTATGATAGAATATGGGATTTGCAGTTGGAAGTATATATACACTCACACTATTATTCATCACTCATCCTCATCCTTGCACATCTTGGGTATCTGTCCCTAGTCTTTTCTCTTGCCCACGAACGATTAAGGCCATCAATGGTGCTTAGTCATCCGAACTTTTTAAAACTAAATCTTAACCACATCATCTGTATCACTTCCTGACCAGTTTCCTTTCTTCATCTTGAAGTATTTTCAGATCATAGTTTACCTCGTAGAAATACGATGAGATGTATACGTATTGTCGGCATCTCTTAATGAACTTAAATCCTGAGGAATTCCGAGGACGGAATTATTTTAAGGTGGGTAGGATGTGATGGCCCGTATCTGTTACTACCCGTGTTTAGTATAAATACTTTCAAAAACATTTTTAAATCACAAGATCCTTAAACTATTTGAGTTTTTAGATACTATTATTAAAATAACTTTTATATTCACTAATCACTTTTACTAATCACATTTACTTTTTACCATCCACTAAATATTTTCCTAATTAGCCTTACTAATCAGTTTTACTATTCACTAATTACTCTTACCAATCACTAATTACATTTAGTAATTACTTTTACCTTTCACCATGTAATCTTTACTAATTATTTTTTTTACTAATTTCTTTTACTGACTACTGTTACTAATCACTTTTATTAATTACTAGTTATCTTTAGTAATTATATTTTTATCATTTACTAATTACCTTCATCCATTACAAATGATTTTTACAAATGACATTTACTAATTAACATTTACTGATTACTTCTTATTAATTAACCCTATTGACTCCCACCGTTTGGGCAGCTGAGATCCGACATCCCTCATCAAATCTTCCCCACATACAGCTCCCTTCCTTTCAATTCCCCTTCACTGCTGGTGTTATACCCATAGCATCAACAAACAGCGACGTCAATAGCAGCAACCTTCCTCACCCTCCCTGCAGATTCCCCAAGCCAAAACAACAGGCAACGTCTCCTCCCCCTGCAGAACATTCTGCAAAACCATCAACCCAAAATCCTCCACCAAGCTTAATCAACCCAATTTCCTTCAACACAAATCAGCCACCATCATCTTCCTCCTTCCTCCTGCAAACTAATTTTCCAAATCAAGATCAGTCCACAAGCTAAATCCAAACAAACCCAACCAGAAAACATTCTTGCAAACCCTCTTCTTCCCTGCCATCATCCCTTGCAAATCCTCCATCAAATTTCTGCAAACCTATTTCCCAAAACAAACCACAATCAAATCAAACCAGAAACCAAATTCAAACCAAAACCCATTCATCAAATCAGAAATCGAAGAAAGAAGGGGAGGAAAACAACTTCAAATTTACAACACAAAAACACAACAAATTCTAAACCCATCCCCTCCTTCTCTCCTTCTTCCCAAGCTCCTCTTCACCGAAGAGTTGCGCGCACCACCAACCATCCGATCACCCACCACCGTGCCCTAGCTGCCGTCGCCGATCCCCAGGAGCGCGCGCTGCCGCCTGGTCGGACCCCCTGCCCGCCGCCTGGCCGGACCCCCGCGCCGCCTGGGCCGCCACCTGGGCTGTTGAAACGCCAGTCCTCCTTCGCGTGTGTACAGGCGTGAGTGAAGCCCCTCTTTTCCCCTTGTGCGTGAGCTGCTGCAAAGTTTGATTAATTAAAAAAAGAAAAGAATCAAAGACAGAAGAAGAGAGGAGACAGGGAGAGGGGGGTGACAGAGAGAAAGTGTTGCATTAAAGTGAGAGAGAGAATAAGAGATGGGGATGTTAATATTGTGTAAGGGATGTGTATTATTTATTGTGTAAGGGATGGGTATTATTGGAGTAGATGTGGTATTAATGAAATTGTAACCATGTCGTTATCGAATATTAACCATGTCATTATCTAATACTAGTAGAGTTAAGTTATTGTTAGTATTAATTAGAATATTAACTAGTTAGTTTAATTTCAGCGTGATTAATAACTATCAAACGATGTTAGGATAATGTTATAACATGAAATGAGGTGTATCATATTAGTGTAATACAATATAGACATCACCCTAGTCAAAGAACCTGGTAAAATTAGACGAACCCACTTTAAGGATTAACTTGATATTTTGCCTTTCTTGCGATATATCTAATTCGGTGAATTGTTTAACCAAAACAGAGAACCGGATGTGCCGTTATGTAGTACCCAGTGAGACGAACCTAACGACACCAAAATCGCTGAAATCAGGCAACTGTGCAATTTATATTGAATTTTTGAATGTAGATACTCTTTTAGCCTTTTGCAAGTAAAGCTATATAACTCAAAACCTGCACGTGAAATGACGCGTGAAAACACTACCACGACACCCGTGGCTAAAAATGTGATCCAAAGGCATATAATTTGATATACCTTGTTTTAGAACATTAGCAAAGAGAAATCAGTTTCCATGTCGTATTCGTTAAATTCTCATACTCTGCACTTTTGTTAAATTGGTGTAAATATTGCTCGATACTCTTGTAACCATGGAAATTATTGTGTAAAGATAAATGGGCGTATTATTTAATTGCTGCATGCCTTGAAATAATTAACTAGCGTGAGACATCGTGAAATCGTGTGCCTCGAAGGTGAAATCGTGATTTTTGTGATGTCATGTGAGTTGGCGAATTTGTGAATTCGTGCTTGTAATATGGCTACTCCGTCGGTCATGTGTGACTAGTCTGGCTTGTGTTCCAGTCGGGTCACATATGACTAGTCTGGCTCGTGTTCCAGTATATGTCGGTTTAGCGCCTGGCTCGTGTCCAGCACAACATTCTTGGGTGGGGTTAGGGTTGAGCGGCTACTAGGCGTATGACGGGGTACTCTCTTCAAGGGCACCGCCCGTATGCGGTGGGTTAGCGCCAAACACGGTAGGCCCCCGTGTGAAGAACGACACACTCATCACGTCCCAAAGGCGAGAACCCTATGCATGATAGAAAGGATTGCATTGTAATTGTACAAAAAATCGTGTTACTTGCTCGCACATCAGGATTGCCATGTTATAGTGTTACTTTAATTCGTTAAAACTACCATGTCATAACTGCTCACCTTACTTGTTAAACTGCTTAGAACTGCATGCTAGGCGTATTTTACTATATTTCATTTTAAATCAGCATGTTTAAACTTGTTGTCATTATCTCATTTAATTCATTTATGCCACTTAAATTCAGTATAATTTTGTATACCTTGCCTTGGGTTCTAACATCTACTTGCAGACCCTTGCTGACATACATTCATGTTTTAGATGTATGTCAGATCCCGAGCCATAGCACCAGGAGGACTAGTTGCGATAGCTGAACCAGTAGGCCAAGGATCGTTGACTAGTGAACCTTCATTGTAATTCACTCATTTGTTGTACGGGTCATAAGACCCTCTCTTTTCTGTTCCTGCATTGTTGTAATTTTGAGACGAAGGAGATTGTAATAATTTTTCTTATCTGTGTTGTTTTGAGTAATGCAAGCAAGAACCTGTGGTTTTTCACACAGACGCTTATTGTGTTAAGTCAAGGAGGAAAGAAAAGCAAAAGTACCTCCTCTTGACTTGCACAAGTGGGCCCGTTCGCGTCCTCACTCCCAAATCTAATAGGAAGCGGGGCGTGACAAAAGTAAACAACAACTAATAGGAAACCTCCAGCTGAGACTAAGGGTGGAACTCTGGGGTCCTCGAACTGGACGTCAGCAAACTGTTGTCCTCAGCAACAAACTCAGACTCTAAACCTGACATGTGGCACCCAAAGAGAAAAGGGTACATGTCAGCAAAAATCTCCAAAAAGAGAAAGGGAGACTTTTGTGCAAGGAAACGTAAAAGTAAAGAGTACAACTAGTAGTTCTAAAATAATGAAGATGACATGTCATGTTATTTTAATGAATGCAGCAGTTTAAACATGAGCATGACATTTTACGATGCATGGCACGTCGTAACAAAAGCTACTAAATAATATTTCATTAAAAGCAGTAAAACATGCATTCACATTGTGCACAGGGTTTACGCCTTATAGCTGAAGTTGCTGATCGGGCACACTTCTACACTGAGTGGTCTCTTAACCCTACCTCTCCCACAGGGTTTACGTCTTACGGCTGAAGTGACTGTACGTGCACACTTCTTCACTGAGTGGTCGCTTAACCCTACCCCTCCACGTGTATATCTTCTGGATTACGAGTCAGGAAGTATTTTTTATTTGGCATAGGAGTGCTCCTAGCCTCATTACATGATGTAGGAGTCAAGATCCTACTCGCCACAGCGTACAATTCAATAGTAGCATGTGCTACGCAATCATGACAAACATTCAATGCATGAAACGACATGGCAACTTGCAACATGATAATATAAAAAAGCAGTTAATGCACGTGTACCGTTTATCAAAATTAAACATTGCATGTGAGATGCATGAATCATGGCAAGGGTGTCAGATCTAGTTCCGTTGTCAAGCTAGATCAAGTATGAGTGTCGGATCTAACTTCGTTGTCAAGCTCGATCAAATATGGCGTCTAGGGACTATCATTTCACCGCCTAGTCTCTTTTACACTATTTTACAGATTGGCCTAAGACATGGCCTAAACAAATACTGGCAAGTTTCACTTGCCTGAAAGAGACGTGCTGCAAGTCCCAATTCAACGGAGTCCAGAACTTCCTATGTGTCCCAAATCAAACATCCAACATACAGTCCCATATTATTTTCTTCGATTAGTGTTTTAATCCATACAATGAAATCACAGTTTTTTTATCTTGTTAACATGCGGGAGTAGGCTCCTACAGTTCAGGTATACCTTAATACGACGCGAGAGCTATACTGACGTCGGGTAGCGACGTCAGGAGTTGGACTCCGACAACGAGCAAGGGTACGACATACAGCTAGCGACCATGGTAGCACGACGCGCGAATGGCGATGAGCAACATGAACGTCGGCGACAAAAGCAGGCCATGCAAGGGTCTTGCAGCCTAGGGAACAGCCGTGTGGATCCGGGTGGCCGCCGAGGGGGTGCGCGGCAACGGCGCAACGAGCAAGGGAGGGGGAAACGGTAGATTTTAATGGTTAATCGATAGTTTTCAGGGTATATAGGGGCTATTTTGGTGTATGTAGAGGCTTGATGGGTTGTAGTAGGTGGCTGGGGTGATAGGGGGCATCGGGGGGTCGGCCTAGGTGTTGGCCGGCGGCTGCAGGTGGCCGGCAGCACGCTACAGGGCTGGGCGTGGGGTATAGATGAGGAAAGACAGTTTTTGCAATGGTTCGGCAGATGTTTCGGCCTAGTAGAGGATGGAGGAGGGGTTGTTTAGCGTGGAGGAGGGTGGCCGGAGTAGGGGGTGGCCTGGGCGGCGACCGGTAGCTGGGGGTGGCCGGAGGCAGCCTGGAGTTGGCCGGCCGTGGGTTTAAGAGGGGAGGATTTCGGCAGTTTTTTTATAAGAGGATGGGGGTGGTTACGACTTCTAGGAGGAGGAGGAAGGGAGGTTGTCGAGGGAGTCGCAGAAGAGCTTGGCCAGAGGAGGGGCTGGTGGCCAGTGAGATGGGCTTGGTGGCCGGCGGGTTGGTTGATGATGGCGGCGGCTGTTGCATGCATGAGTTTTGACCTAGGGATGGGTTTGAGTTTTAGAGAATGAGATTTGCTAAATGGGTTGAAAAAGGGGTGTGTTTAGAGGTGATTGGAGAGAGTGTGGGAGAGAGGGGGAGGGTGCAACTAATGTGTCATATAGCTAGGGGAAAACAACATGTGAAACGTAAGAAAACCTATTGATTTAATTAGAATGATTAAGATTTAAATTAGGGATAAGCTTGGGTTAATGATGAGCCGAAAGTGATTAGAGTGAAAGGAGGGTCTAACGATGTCCGATAAATACAAGAAAAATATCAGGACGACCGTGTCGACGAGAGGATCGAGACTAAGATGATCGATCACGGGCTAGGTCAACGAAAAATGGAACTAAAAATAAAAAGAACAAACGACAAAGTCTAAAGTTAGGCAACCCTTTCATTAAAAACTGATTTATGGGAGAACGACCCGTGAAATGACGTTCACAAATAATTCTATAAATAAGTACTCTCTCAGAGGGTCACAACGACATATCACATTGCATGTTTGGGATAAAAAACTAAAAATACGCATACAAAAGAAAGTTCGCGCACAAAAGACGTACGATCGAAAAGCGACAGTGACGATTATGCTTTGTCTCATCAACATATAATCATTAAGATAAACTGAGACTAAACCGTAAGATTGATTAGCACACTAACATAATGTATTGATCTTCATCAAAACAACGTTAGTCTTGAACCCAAGAACTAACAATTTCCCCCTTTCGATGATGACAATCCATTGTGTCAAAATATAATAAACATTGAAATAAACAATGTGTGCTAACAAACTCCCCCAATCAATATACAAATGTGCACAAAATAAAGACAAGTAAAGCACAAATCATATTGATGGATGTTATGCAAAAACATACCAATTGGTAATAATGCATAAATAAGCATAATGTATATTTTTACATAACCTATTTCTCTCCCACATTGGCATATCAAAAAGATGGGTAATAGCCAAATAGGAAAACCAAGGGCAAGAGAAATAACCATCTCATATGCACAAACATAATGTGAATGAGATTCAATGTAACATATGAATGGAAAAATAACGCTAGCAAGCAAAAACTCCATACTCCCCCATAATCATACAAAACATGCAAACATGGGAGTAATGGACACACATACAAAAATGTGGGTACAAAATGTAAACATACAAGTATAGTACCCAAGCAATGAATAACAATGTGAGTGAGCTAGCAAGTTGGAAACCAAACAAAAGTGGAGTTTGGTTTCCGTATATAGTCATATGAAAATATAACATTACGAACATATGAATCTATATACGAATTCCTATCAAGCCTAGAAACATTCTTAGGAATCCACAAAGAAAGTGATTTGGGATTCTGAAGAAGAGGTTTGGTTAAGGCATGAGTAGGAGGTGAGGGTGCACGCTTATGAGGTGGAACATAAACATTGGCGTGCCCCGTGTGTTAAACATGCAATTTAGCATTAGAAGCATTTGCACAAACAATTCTACCATTCATAGGAACATGTGAAGCATGCAAAGGTTTATTATTAATTCTAGCATGCAAGCAATAATAAGATTTCCTATGAGTAGAAACATCATGCATAGAATTCAAAGAAGAAGCATTCATATCAACATGTTTTTGAATAGGCTTTTTAACATATGCAAGACCGGAATACAAAAATGCATGATTTCTTTTTGGCTTAGAAATATTAGTTGATTTTTTTGCCAAAAGAAGACTTGGATGTGACCAACCTCTTAGAAAGCTCCCCCACAAAATTTTTTTGGGTGCTTCTAGAGGTAGAGCTTAGTTTGGTTACCTTCAAAGTTGAAGTTCCCAAAGCCTTGTCCTTACTCAAGAGATGAGAAGACAATAGCTCACTTTTCTTCAAAAGTGAAGAAATGTCGGCATCCCTAGCGGATAGACGTGAACTAAGCTTAAGACATTGAGATTTGAGAACCGATGTCTCATTTCTCAAAATGTCAATTTGAGAATCTCTCTCAGGAATTTCGGAGTCACTATCTTAAACATGAGTATGTTTAAGTGAAGCATTGTCCTTACGTAACTCACGGATTAGAGAAAGAAATCCTTCTTTCTCAGCATGCAACGATTCAATTAAAGACTTATGAGTAGCATGCAAAGTAGTGCAATCATGTGTATCATCATGAATAAAATATGCACTACACTTATGAGCATTTAATAAATTTTTATCACTAGAATAACTATACTCATAAGAAGATTGAGTTTGAGATACCTCATCATCGCTTGACTCAATCTCATCATCTCCGGTATACTTGGTCTCAAGATAGCTCCACATTTCATGTGCCGTCACCATGCATCCAACTTCTTCATTTTCATGTCCCACGTGGAGATGCACAAAGCTCTTTTGGCGTTGGCGTCCAACACGAAGTTTGACTCTGAGACATCCGAAGTCACAGCATCCAAGAGATTGTTCTTCTTGAGGTGATTGATCATTTTACTCCTCCATTGAGTATAGTTCTTCAGATCAAACATGGGAGGATGTTGTTGAGACTTAGAAGTCATGCTTGCAAAAGCCACCAAACCAAGGCTCTGATACCAACTGTAACGGACCCTGTGGGGCTACACACACACACACACACTAGGGGGTGAATAATGTAATGGCAAGGAAAGTGCTTAATTAAAAGTTACTGAAATTAAAGCACAAGCAGCGGAAAATAAACAGTGTGCTCAACAACAACAAACGCAAACACACAGATTTTACCCTGGTTCTCCAAAACTTGGATACGTCCAGCCACACCAGTATTCACTATAATCCCACAAAGAGAAGTGAATACAATCTCACACAGAGATACCTCACACAGAGGATTAAGGATTCCCACAAAGAGATATCCTTACTCTCACATAGAGAGACCTCACACAGAGGATCTGTTCTTTCACACAGAAAGAACCAAACTCTCACAAAGAGAGTAACTCCCACAAAGAGAGTAACTAATTCCCACACAGAGAATTAGGGGTTCGAACAAAAAACAAAATGAAACAACACTTACATATGCCTTGATATGATCTTACCAATACGATGGAGAAGGCATGCAAGTGAATGACCAAGTGCTTGATATTATCTTTGATTGCACTTGATGATCTTTCTCTCTTCTAGGAATGAATCCTTACACTTCTCACTTGAGTGTATGAAAATGAAGAGAAGAAAGAAGATCTCCAAGAAAGGAATGAGAATTAGATCCCTTGGAGAATTTTCCTATGAGCTAGCTTCAATGCATGAAGAGGAATGTGTTCATGAGAGGGAAATGAGAGAGATTAGGAATGGCTATTGATTCATAAAGATATTCAATATTAACCAAGAGTTCTAAATGAACTACACCAACTCTTATATATATGAAGCCCAAATGAACCCATAAAGCCATCCAAAAACCCAAAGGGAAGAAATCTGCAACGGCTAGATTTTGACAGTTTACGGCACAGACAGTCGACTGACAAATGATGGTCGAATGTTCAACGGCTAGAAAAATCCCAACGGTTATAATCTGAGCCAGGACAGTCGACTATAGAAGACTACACATGCGACTGAAAAATAGACAGTCGACTGTATATCATTCATCAGGCAACTGTTGCAGGGATGGAAGAAAAACAGAGAGAGATGCATTTTTCGCACTTACGCCTTTCAGATGACTGATGGCCATTTCACAGGCGACTGTAAATATACAGGCGACTGTAAAAACTTCATCAGGCGACTGTCTTGCAAATTGGGTTGAAGCCCAGAAAATGCAAGAAGCACACAGTCGACTGTCGACCAATTCACAGGTGACTGTAGAAACACAGGCGACTGTAAATTGAACATCAGTCGACTGATGCGAAAAGCTCAAGAAGAGTCAATAGAAATGTTGACTTGAGCTATGCAGCACAGTCGACTGTAGAAGGCTCGACAGGTGATTGGAATCACCCAGTCGACTGTAAAACCTTCATCAGGCGACTGTTGGAGAGCTAGAGACTCCAATGGAGTCTTTGGGCTAGATGAACCTATTGGGTTGGATTCTACGATAATCCTAAGGCTCACTAAGATGGTGAAATGCATATGCATGTGAGTAAGACCATCTATCAAGGCATTACAATAATCCTAGACTCAAAAAGAGAAATGCAAGTAATAGAAATTACATGGATTACATATTGCATCTCCTAGAGTCTAAGTCTTCAAGCTCACGATACCTTGATGCTTCCCATCATCTCCAAGCTTTGACACTACTTGATGAGCTTCCTTTCATCAAGCCCCAATATTTGGCAATGCTTCTCTAGATGTCCATCTATCATCAAGCTCCAAGCTTTGGCTTCATTAGATGATCTTCATGACCAAGCTTTGGCTTCATTAGATGATCTTCATGACTTCATCCAAGCTTGAGAACACCATCACTCTTGGAGGTCTTTAAGATATCGCTGGTAATATCCTCCAAGCATTATTCTTTGTCTCATCAGCATATAATCATTAAGATAAATGACATGTGTTTATATTCTATATATTCACGCACGTCTTCTTTATGTTTTTCCGTTTTTTTCCGTCGTCTCGTGCCCATTTTCTTGTGATTTTTAGTTTTCTTTCACTTTTTGGTGTTTTTGTGTATTTGTAGGAGATCGCCAGTATAGGGGACATATAACGAAGATATCATGAGTCTCCAGAGCAACGGGAGGAGGCACGCATGATCCAGGGGGTCAAACGACAAAGATCGCCATTTTTCAGCCCTCAACCGATCGGTTGGACACAGCCAACCGATCGGGTGGTGCACGCGTGTCCGACCCAGACGGAAGCTGAAGCGAAGTGAAAATCAACCGACCGGTTCGTCGACCGGTTCAAACCAACAGGGCTCTCGGCCATTTGGAGCTGAATTCCAACCGATCGGGTGACATCTCATCCGATCGGTTCATCTGTAGCCGATTCTCCCAAAAGACGACCCGGAGAGCTCAACCGACGTCCGTTGACCATGCCAAACCAACGAAGCTCTCTGTCTATTTTGAGGACAATTCCAACCGATCGGTAGAATGTTCAAACGATCGGTTCACCTGATGCCGCAAGATCTAAACGACGACTCGGAGCTACCAACCAGTCGGACCAAGCGAGCGAGTGAGATTTTGAACGTCGATGCTGAAGCGCCGTAGCAGCTCACCCGATCGATTGATGCTTCAACCGATCAGGTGACATCAATCTGTATATATATTTTCCCTTGGTTTCTGAAAACGGGAGTTGTTATTTTGCTGTCTTTTTTCTTGTACGGTGACGGCTGGAATTTTATAGTTTTTGTAAGTCTTCCGATCGCTTTGAAACTTTGATATTATCTTTATAGCATTGCTACTAATTCATTTCAATCGCCTGATCATGATTTTTACGGTTGATTTTTGTTTAGATCGCTTTTTAGCTATGATTTGTGAGTAGTTCCCAAATCTGGGATTTTGGTGGAAACCCCTTCGTGGGTTCTCCCTAATGCGTCCATAGGACTAGGATTTCGATAGGGATTAGAAATTTAGACGTTTACGCAGGGTGTGTCATTGTCATCGACGGGAAAAAGACCGCCTTTGACCTAGGGCCAAGGGAGAATAAACTTGGCGGTTGACTCCCTAGCCACAGCTCACGCCCTTAGCGTAGACATTGAATCCTAGCACATGAGAACGACGGGATGAGATGTTGGGAGTTATCGTTGTGAGCTTAGTGCTCCTGGTGTCGGTCGGTGTTAATGGACATGGGAATGCCCACCGACCGAACCCGGGTAGTCCGGCGTATCATCCTGGGCATCGACCGGAATATCAGGCCCGTGGGACGCTGGTATCACTCTTAGAGGCAACGTCTCACCACTAAACCCTAATTCCGATCGTTTTCCTATCCGTAGGTCGTAATAGCGAGAACACACGATAGGGTGGAAACCGAAGTCCTAGGTTTCCTTTTATATTGTCTATCCTTCGTAATTACATTCCGTGACAAACCATCGATCGTTCGAGCTAGCTCACCCGTAGGGTGAACCAGTTCATCTTAGAAATAAGCACAACCACGCCTCCCTGTTTTCGACCCCCAAGCCACACTACAACACCGTGCGCTTGTGGTACAAATATTTAAATTTGGTATCCCCAATCCAATTGCACTCTGCATGATTCAAAACCGGGGGATGTCAAGCTTTATGGCACCGTTGCTGGGGAGGCAACGTGCTTGTTTATTTTAGGACCATTTGAACCCTTGAGTCTAGTTCGTATCCTCATCTCGCGATAATTTTCGCATTCTTCATTTTCATTTTTCATTTTCTATTTTTATTTTCTGTTTTTATCTGTTCCTATCCCATACTTGCTTCACGGGTATTTCTAGTTTTACATGCGCAGGAATACATGGAGTCTAGACGACTTGATTCCACTTGATCCGGAAATTAACGCCACCATAAGGCGTCTAAACGCAGAAAGAAGAAGAAGGGAAGAAGCTGAAGCCATTGGAGAGAACACTCCTCCCCAGAAATCTCTACTGGAATACTCGATGCCTTCCATCGGGTCCACCACCTCCATTCAACCTTTGGCTATTGTAGCCCAAACCTTCAAGCTTAAGCCGTCGCTAGTGACGTGGATCCAGCAGAATCAATTCTCTGGGGCACCCATAGAGAGCCCTATTGAACATCTGTACTCCTTCCTCGAGAAGTGTGACACATTCAGGATTAATGGTGTCACAACTGAAGCAATCCGTCTAAAGCTATTCCCCTTCACTCTGCGGGATAAAGCCAAGCAATGGCTTATGGGAAAGGACCTGAACACCTTCAATTCTTGGGAGAAGCTCTCGAACGTTTTATTGACTAAGTTCTTTCCACCGGGAAAGACGATGAAGCGGAGGAGTGAGATCTCCTCCTTCTCCCAGGCCAGTCACGAGTCCCTGCACGAAGCTTGGACGAGATACAAAGAGATACAGCGAAGATGCCCTCATCATGAACTTCCAAAGTGGCAGATTATAAATCTGTTCTATAATGGGTTGAGGGATGACCTAAAATCTTCGATGGACGCCGTGGCTGGGGGTCCTTCATGTCTAGAAGCGAAGAAGATGCCGGCAACATTTTAGAAAACATGGCATCAAACAATGAGCAGTGATGCGATGAGCGTCCAACACCCAGATCTGGAGGCATTCATAGAATCGAAGACGTCGACAAGTTGTCTAGCAAATTCGATTTGCTATCGACCCATATCTCAGCGCTTATGGTAGGAGCTGGTGGTACCGGTACCCAACAAGTAGCTGTGATGGAAGCGGAAGTCCTGGGAGACTTCAAGGGTGGTGATATTTCACCACCGGTGGATCAAGCTAGCGCACTTTTCTTCAACCCGACGGGTAATGCGCCGTATCCACCACGGACTAGCTCCAATCCGGTTTATTCTCCCAATAACCAGAACCACCCAAATCTTAGCTATCGAGCACTGTATCAGCAGCCGCAGCAACAAGTATATCAGCCGCCTAGGCAACAGCAGCAGCAGTATCAGCAACAACAGCAGCAGTTTCAGCAACAGTAGCAGCCACATCAAGTATATCAGCAGTATCCCCCTAGGAACTAGTAGCCCATGCAACAGCAGCAGCAGCCATATGGCCGGCAGTGAGTTCTCTCCCCGGTCGAGACCCTTTTGACCAAGTATATTACAAATCAGGAGAAGATCAACTTGAAGGTGGAGATGGGGCAGAGGGCTCTCACCGACCAAGTAACCCAGCTGGGGTTGCAGGTGGCGAACCTTCAAAGGGCGCAAAACCAATTGCCGGGTCAACCGGAAGTGAATCCAAGGGGGGCAAATCAGACATTGGCACTAACGCATAATCATGCGAATGTGTCCGCTATCGTCTTGCGAAGCGGGACACAAATTCCTACAAGAGTGCCCGCTAAGTAACCAGAAGCTCCGTTGGTCGGTGAGCGACCAATTGAAAAATCAAATGAAGACAGAGCTTCGTCACCAAAGAATACGACTCCAGAGGGAGTCCCTGGAGAAGAGAAGAAGAAGACGAGGAGGGGAACCTGAGATTATTTAAGCCCGTTGTGCCTTTTCTATAACGACTTGCCAAGGCAAAGATTGATGAAAAATACGGCAAGTTCTTCGCTATGGTCAAGGATTTGAGCTTACAGATCCCTTTCTTCGAAGCTATAGAGACAATTCCCTACTATGTGAAATTTTTAAAGGATTTGGTGACGAGGGGTTCTAGAAAGGAAAAGATCGTTCTCACGGCGGAATGTAGCGCTCTCATCCAGCGAGCAGATCCGCCCAAGCTAAAAGACCCGGGAAGCTTCTCCATTCCTTGTTCGATTGGGGAAGTGAAGATCCATCGGGCGCTCGTGGATTTGGGAGCGAGCGTCAGTCTAATGCCACTGTCACTATACAGGAGGATAGGGATGTGAGACCTGGAGCCCACTGGTATGACACTTCAACTAGCCAATAGATCGGTCAAATATCCGGTGGGAATTGTAGACGACCTGCCAGTCAACGTCAGTGGAGTGCATGTACCGGTAGACTTCATGGTGATGGATATGCCCGAAGATACTCATACACCCATCATCCTTGGACGGCCCTTCAAGGCCACCGCTGGCATGCTGATAGATGTGAAGAAAGGGAAGTTATCCCTTAATGTTGGTGACCAGAAGGTCGAGTTTGATTTGGGGTTGTCTATGAAGCACCCTCTGGATGAACCTGGTTGCAATATGCTGGACATTGAAGAAGAAAGAGCTGCGGAAGCTGGGGCCTGGGAAATTCTCTCAAGGAACCCCCCGACAGCTTGGGGGACCCTGAAGAGCAGGTCGGCTTAAAGAATGAAGAAGTTGCTCAGGAAGCTGGTGTCTCATATACGATCCCTTCTGGATTCCAAAAAGTTTCTCTGACAAGGAGAAAGGGGAAAGAGCCCATGTGGCTTACAGCTGATGAGATTCGGATACTAAGAAAAGTGGCGGTCGACGTCAATGTGAGGGAGAAGCCCCCAGATACCATCAACGGAGGGAGGATCGTCAAGCAAGTCTATTTATCACTACCGACGACACAAAAGGCCACCGCTCCAACATATGAAGAAATGCCAAACATTGGGCATCACTCCCGTCCTCCTTGAAAATCATCAACCGGGCATCGAGTAAACGACGTTAAACAACAGCGCTTCATGGGGGGCAACCCATGTTCTAAACCCTCGTCTTTGTTTTTAGGATTATTTTTTGGTTTATTTTTCTTATTTTGGTGAATAAATTCAGCATCAGGAGCTTTCGTCGAGAGACTTAGGCTATTTTTGAAATTGTGCAGGAAACAAGCCCCCAACCGATCGGTTGATCACTTAACCGATCGGGTGGGACGTATCAGAAAATGGCATATATCCGTTCTTCAGCGAACCGCTCGGGTGAAGAAAACTGAGACCGGGTGGCTGATCGTGTGAGAAGAGCAGACCTCTCGGGAATTTTGTGGATTTTATCAACCGATCGGTTGATATGAAGAAGTGGTCATGTCGCCGTCCGGGTGAAGTGCACAGAACTCTCGGAAAAATTGTGAAGCGACCAACTGATCGGGTGAAAACTCAACCGATCGATTCTCCTGTAGCAACTTTTCAACAAATTTTTCGAGAACTTGCCCAACCGATCGGGTGAAATCTCACCTGATCGGTTGGCCTAAAACCCTATAAATACTCCCCACTTCACCCGTTCATTTCTCCTCACCCGATTTCGATCTCTCTCTGTCGTTTCGCCTTCCCCACCCCTCAACCGGCCTCGTTCTTCCCCCAAACGACCTACAACCTCCCTCAACCGATCTCCCCATTCTCTCCTTCCCTCTCTCCATCGATCCCACTCTCAATCTCTCTCATTTGACCTCATTCTTCGCCCTAACCCTAGTTTTTCTCCCCCTCTTTCGAAATTTTCGAAAATTTGTTGAAGAGAAGTGCCGCGGCTTTTTAACTACGCTTCTGGGTAACTTCGCTCATTAGCTCGATTTTTAGTATTTCCCTATTACTATATTTTTGCTCAATTGCTATTGATTGTGTGCATTCGACATATCTTGCATTCACTTGCATTACACACTATCATGGCTAGGGAAAAAGATAAGGGTAAGGCTATCATGCATGAGGAGGAGCCGTCTCGTAAGAGACGGAAGTCCACACGTCCGCCTTTCTCACGTCCTCCTCCTACACTGCCCACACAGCCCCCACCCCAACCTGTCATCCTTCTTGAGGACCCAATGTTGGGCCCACATGGTTACCGTTTTCTGAGTCTTGAACAAAAGGATTTTTATAATAGACTCGACGCACGTTCTCACCTTCAGCTTTCTTGAACGCCCATGCGGCGTCCTACCCCGCCCTCACACTTGAGTTCTTATCTTCTCTCCGTTGTGAGTAGGGATCGATCGCCGATTTCCAGGTCTGAAACAAATCTATCTGCACCCACCTGAATACTATTAATAACATTTTCGGATTCCCCATTCTTGGGGGCGACGCCATCCGTCCCTACGGATATCACCCCGATTTCTATGTCGCTCAATTTTGGTTTCGCATCACCCTCCACGATCATTATCCCCAAGGTAAGGCCAAGGCCTCCTCCATCATTCACCCCGTGTTTCATCTGGCCCACCGAATCATATCTTGCACGTTCTTCCCCAGGGATGAGTCCGGGATGGTGACTATCCCTGATCTTTTCATTTTGTGGGCCATAATATTTGATTTCATTCGTGGTGACGACAGGATCGCCTTCGAGGTCCCTCGCATCCCTATTCATGCTGGTGCTTGGCTTATTCACAAGCTTCTTGAGATTAGCCGCGCCGGCAAGGGCAAATACTGCTGCGGGGGCCTCATTACTATCATAGCTTCATATCCCCAGTTTAATATCGTCATCCCTAGAGGTTTGCCTTCTGCCCCAGGACTCACACATATAGATCTTGATGTCCTGCGGCACATGCACATGATCAAGCCCTGCCCCGACGGTCGTTTCACTTTTTACTACGGACACCCCCTACTCCTTATACCATTCTACCCAACCCCGCTCGTATGACTATCGTTCTAGTGGCAGATTGGACTTTCCCTCCCAACCCCGAGTTTCAGGGGGAGGGGGGTTACGTCTTCCATTCCTTCCACCGGGCGCACACAGATCACCTCCCCCCTACCGCCCACTTATGCGAGCAGGATATCCCTGCGTCCCGAGGAGACTTCGGGGCTGGCCCCAGTCGTCCCACCCCAGCTTCTGGCTCTATCACTTCTGAGGCTTTGACTGAGGCCTTCTTAGGCCTATCCTCTAGTGCCGGTATAACCACTACCACTGGCACCACTTCCACTTCCCGTCCAGCCTCTACTTCTTCCGTTCGCCGAGCCGCCTCCGCTCGCCTTGCTCTCGAGGCTGAGCTAGCTTCACTGCGTGCTCGTGCTTCGTCCTCTGCCCCCTCGGACCCTTCCTCTTCTATCTTCTTGCACCCATGTTTCCTCGCACTTGAGAGGAACGTGTCCACCATCCTCCGCCACCTCACTCACATTTTCGGTCCTCCTCCACCCACTCCTCCCACCTCGCCACGATCTTCACCTCCCCCATCACATTCATCACCACACCCATCACCCCTAGGTGACCATCCCCTCCCACCACCACTGTCTCCATTCCTGCCACTTCACCTCCACTCATGATCACTTCCGTCGATCCCACAGATCCACCACCCTCCACTTTCGTCACCCCAAACGTGCGCCGCAAGAAAATGCAGGTGCGTTCGAGATCACTTCCCCCACCATCCTCTCATGTCGCCATATCTACCCCATCTACCACAGCATTGGTCGCCATTTCCCTACCACTCACCATCATCACCACCACACCACCCATCGTCCACACCTCCACACCCATCCACACACATCATGCACCCCTCTCCCCACTTCTCCGCACACCCCCCACCTCTCCCCCCCCGCACCCATCCATCTTCTGTCGAGGAGGACGAGGACAGTCCCTCTCCTGCTTTTTGATTTCCTTTTCTTCCTTGATCTTCCCCCTAGCATATTTCTACATCATCATGATAATATCTTATTGCTAGCACTGTCATGTTCAGCTTGGGGGAAGTCGATTTCTATGTGTGATGTCGTGTTTTTCTGTGTGGTGTGCTTGTTTAAATATGTCGTGCGGTGTAATTTTCTATCTTTATTTTCCGTTTTTCTTTTTCCTCTTTCTTTATTTTTCAGTCTCGTATGTGTATTTTTCTCGTTTTTTATTCTCTTTGTGACGGTGTGTATTTCCCCCCATTTTCATTGCCCTCCCGTATTTACTTTTATTGCAATGAGGGCAATGCAAGTTTCAGCTTGGGGGAGTCGCACTTCTTGCGTCTTTTGTGTCTTTTTCTTCGTTTTTGAGTCGTTTTCACAAGTGTTTTTCTTTTTCTTTCTTTCCTTTTTCTCCTCTCTCTCCTAGAGATGACCCCAAATGATAATTTGCCACAGAATCATACACACGCCTAGCATGGCTTTGATAATCACATTCACTAACCCTAGGAAGTTGAGTCCTCTTGCATTTCATGCATCGTGGGTCCATTTTGCTTTTTTATGCGTCGTGTGTCGTGTCTAGCTTACGGTGTGCTTCTACTTTGTGATTTTGATTTATATACCTGTCCTGGGATGACCCCTAGATTATCATGCTTCGATTTGAATATGCGGTATTTGCTTCTCCTGTCTGCTTCTACCTGCATGCTATATATATATCGTATACTTCATTTCGCATGTGTCGAGATTCCACAGTTAGGACTAGGATAAACCATTTAGCCTATGCTCTGATTAGCGAAGAAAATCTCCCTTGCCCAAGTGTTTAGAATCAGATTTTCTTTTTATTTTACTTGGTGCAAATCCCCTCGTCGTGTATCGTTCTCCCACTTGGGAGAGTACACATGTACATACCCAAAAATCCAAAAATCCAAAAAAAGAGAGAAAAGAGAAAAACCAAAAAGAAAAGAAAAGAGAAAAGAAAAAAATATATATGTATAGCCAAAAATCCAAAAAAATACATATATCCAAAACCCAAAAAAATTCATGTGTGAATATTTTCCTACCTACCGAGAATAAAGGGAAGGCGAGAATTTGCACCGAGTGTTCTACTCCACATCTTCTCAACCTCCATCGTTTTCGAAAACACTTGGAATAGGAACTTCCTAGCTATTATCTAGGTGATAGTGTGGTGATCTCCTAATCCCTAGCCGTGGAGTCCTTGACGCATGATACGATTCAATTCTTACTCTGTTCTCATGCATGCTTGAGCTATATATTCACCGCTTATTTCAAATCGAATCGATATTTGGGTCTTTCCTTGGATATGTGTATATGGAGCTTTATTGCACATTGTAGATAGTAACACCGTCTGCTAGCACGCGACCACACTCACTCGCGCTTCACCGCGTGGGCCCACGACACTTGTTTGGACTCATATTTCCTCGGTTTAGTGATGTGTTTTGTCGTATGCTTGTTTAGTGTAGCGTGTCTTAGTGTAGCGTGTCTGATTTTGTTGGCCCTGAAGGGCGATTTAGGATTTTGACTTCTCTTTCTATCTCTCTCTATTTTCTCCCTCCGAGCTCCTACTCTCACTCGTCTTCCTCGAGGACGAGGAAGGGTTCAGCTTGGTGGATTTTGACATGTGTTTATATTCTATATATTCACACACGTCTTCTTTGTGTTTTTCCGTTGTTTTTCTTTGTCTCGTGCCCATTTTCTTGGGATTTTTAGTTTTCTTTCACTTTTTCGTGTTTTTGTGTATTTGCATGAGATCGCCAGTGTAGGAGACATATAACGAAGATATCATGAGTCCCCGGAGCAACGGAAGGACTCACACGTGATCCAGGGGTCAAACGACGAAGATCGCCATTTTTCATCCCTCAACCGATCGGTTGGACACAACCAACCGATCGGGTGGTGCATGCATGTCCGACCCAGACGGAAGCTGAAGCAAAGTGAAAATCAACCGATCGGTTCGTCGACCGGTTCAAACCAACATGTCTCTCGGCCATTTGGAGCTGAATTCCAACCGATCGGGTGACATCTCACCCGATCGGTTCATCTGTAGCTGATTCTCCCAAAAGACGACCCGGAGAGCTCAACCGACGTCCGCTGACCGTGCCAAACCGACAGAGCTCTCTGTCTATTTTGAGGACAATTTCAACCGATCGGTTGAATCAACCGATCGGTTCACCTGATGCCGTAAGATCCAAACGACGACCCGGAGCTGCCAACCGGTCGGACCAAGCGATCGGGTGAGATTTTGAACGTCGATGCTGAAGCGCCGTAGTAGCTCACTCGATCGGTTGATGCTTCAACCGATCGGGTGACGTCGATCTGTATATATAGTTGCCCTAGGTTTCTGAAAACGGGAGTTGTTAATTTTCTGTCTTTTTTCTTGTACAGTGACGGCTGGAATTTTATAGTTTTTGTAAGCCTTCTGATTGCTTTGAAACTTTGATATTATCTTTATAACATTGCTACTACTTCATTTCAATCGCCTGATCATGATTTTTATGGTTGATTTTTGTTTAGATCGCTTTTTAGCTATGATTTGTGAGTAGTTCCCAAATCTGGGATTTTGGTGGAAACCCCTTCGTGGGTTCTCCCTAATGCGTCCATATGACTAGAATTTCGATAGGGATTAGGAATTTAGACGGTTACGCGGGGTGTTTCATTGTCATCGGTGGGAAAAAGACCGCCTTTGACCGTAGGACCAAGGGGGAATAAACTTGGCGGTTGACTCCATAGTCACAGCTTACGCCCTTAGTGTAGACATTGAATCCTAGCACGTGAGAACGGCGGGATGAGATGTTGGGAGTTATCGTTGCAAGCTTAGTGCTCCCGGTGTCGGTCTGTGTTAATGGACGTGGGAATGCCCACCGACCGAACCCGGGTAGTCCGGCGTATCATCCTGGGCATCGACCAGAATATCGGGCCCGTGGGACGCTGGTATCACTCTTAGAGGCAACGTCTCACCACTAAACCCTAATTCCGATCGTTTTCCTATCCGTAGGTCGTAATAGCGAGAACACAGGATAGGGTGGAAACCGAAGTCCTAGGTTTCCTTTTATATTGTCTATCCTCCGTTATTACATTCCGTGACAAACCATCGATCGTTCGGGCTAGCTCACCGTAGGGTGAACCGGTTCCTCTTAGAAACAAGCACAACCATGCCTCCCTGTGTTCGACCCCCAAGCCACACTACAACACCGTGCGCTTGCGGTACAAATATTTAAATCTGGTATCCCCAATCCAATTGCACTCTGCATGATTCAAAACCGGGGGACGTCAATAAACTGAGACTAAAACATAAGATTGATTAGCACATTAACATAATGTATTGATCATCATCAAAACAACTTTAGTCTTGAACCCAAGAACTAACATGTTCCTCTAAGAAAATCTGAAAATCACTAACTTTCTAGAGAGAAAGTAAACTTAAGAAAAGAGAAAGAAAGTGAATTTTTATGTGTTTTAGGCAGGGGTCTGGGGGGTCTATTTATAGTCCAAAAGGTAGTTTTTGAACATTGGAACTCCTAAATTTTCAAAAAATTCTGGGAAATTTTTTCTATTAGTCGACTAATATTAGTGCCTGGTCGACTAATCAGAACTGCTGACTAGGATTCTGGCTGTTGAGGTGTTCTTTCAGAAAATAACTTCCAGGAACGGAAAAAAACTTCTTTAAACGGATATAAACTGACAGAAAGTAACCGTTTATGGCAGTTCTAACTTCCAGAAATAAAATAAATTACTTAAATAATAAATCATTTAAAATAACTGTTTTGAAAATAGACTGGTAGACTAACACAGTCTGTTGGCCGACTAAAATTTTGAAATTAAGAAATTCTTAGGAAAATGATCCTAGAGACTTAGAAATTAGGTCTGACGAAATTTTGGGATAGAAATATTTTAATATTAAAATTAGTCGACTAGCATTAGGGGTTGGTCGACTAATAGGATTTCTGACGTGATTTTTTGAATACGGACCCTAAATGTTTAAGATAGATTATCATCAAGGCTTTTACATTCTAAGCAAATGCAATAAAAAAAATAAAGATTACATCTCATTTACAAGATACAAAATATCATCGATAAAACTTCGTCTTGTAGTGGATGCTTCTTGCAACCTGTACACTTGATGATTGTCTCAGTGAATTTGTGCTATAACATCTGCATAGATAAAGTTAGTATAACGATAATATGTTTGTATCATCAAAACCACATGAGGAGTTGTGAGTTTTCAACATTCTCACCCTTTTTGATGATTTTATAAACATTGAATCTAATATTATACAAATAATGTTATTGTAAAAAAATGTTAGTACTATTTAAAAATGTTTATTTGTTCAATCTTAATATATGGCTTAGAAACAATATATGAGATTTGCAATTTGTATAACCATATATAACATAAATATGAATATGATAATGTTAGTGCATGATGTATATTTCGTATGACGCATATCTCCCCCTGAATATTATATCTCCCCCCAGAATATTAGCATAAATATTAATTCTCCGCTATGAAGTTATAAAAAAGGGGAAATCTGTAAATTTAATGGATTAGTCGACTAATGATATAGTCTGGTTGACTAACTGCAGATAAATTTTAGAGAGCAGAAAAACATCAGAGAAGACATGTTTGTCGGTAAATTGAAATACATTGATTCATAATAATGACAGTACATAATAGGATGCGTATATGCCATAAAAAGATACAATCTAAAGTAACCATACAACAACATTAAGCAAATACATCTAAATAACTAAAACAAACTAACATCAAGGTTGACTAGTCAACCAGCTTATTGGCCTGGTTGACCAGAAGCTAAAACATGCGAGGCCTAATATGGTGGAGGAGGCCTAGGGGCGTGATGCGAAGTGGAAGGAGAGTAAGGAGACCATTGTTCCAAGAGGCTTAGAATTTGCGCTTGAGTGCCTTGCATATTGGTAAAGTCCATTTGTATGTTATGCCTAATTTGTGCAAGACTAGTCTCAAACCACCGAAATGTGCTTGGACTTTCGCGAAATTGATATTCATAGCATCTTGAAGATGATCAATTTGTTCTTTAAGAGAGGAACGAGATGATTGAGTGAGAACATGAGGGTTCATCGGAATCTTGCGACGACGAGGCAGGGACTTGATTGGTGGCTCTTCTTCAACATGTGGAAGTGGATGAAGTTCCATGCGAATCAAGAAGGAATGATCAAAACATAGTGGATTATATATGGCAACTTCATCGTCACGAGGAATTTCAAAATGTGGAAGAATACAAGTGACCGTGCAAGGTAGAAAGATGGTGTTGGAATCAGGTTTTACTAAGGCTAACCTGAGAGATATGGACCAATCCACTTTTATGCTATGCATGATGGCATAAAGAACGCGGAGGCGGGTTTCATCGATGTAGTGTAAAGAACCAACCTTTGGAAGAAGGTTGTAAGTGATGATCTGTAGGAGGAGGCGAGGAGTGGATGTAAGTCCATGGCAAGCATACCGGAAGGTTGAAAATTAGGACTAAGTAAATCAAGATTGGGTCGATGATTCATTGGAAATCCGATATCTTGATCATTTGATCGAGGAAAACCAAGACATTCGGCAAGAGTGCCAAAAGTGAGATGCATATCCATACCTTGAACCTTTGTGTCAAAATAGATGTTTCCGCCATCTTGATAAACAACCATATTAGAGTAAAATTGTTTCACAAGGAGAGGTTAATATGGAATATCTCCACACCAAAGGTGGAAGAGAGAGACATTATGGAGAAGATGCTAGAGATTGAAGTTTTGGATAGTATGATCACTAAAATTGTAAGGATCCTGTCTATGGAGAAAACAATAGAAGGTGGTTGAATAGTGTTTAAGCAATTTAAAACGATTGTTACACCAAATTAAAATGCTAACCAACAATATAGTGCAGAATTAGAAATAAACCCAAATAAGAAACAAATGCAAACACAATTATGTTTCTAGGGCTCGGATTACCCAAGTCACTTCCCGACTTGTTCCTGATAATCCTATGTCCCTTCCACCCGGATACATCCGGATACTCAAGTTAGAACCCTAACTTGAGGTTTCCTTAAAACCAACTTGTAGCAACCCTACAAGTGAAATCGAATACAATCGATGTACTTGACTCCCACAACTTGGGAGCAAGCAAACCTCTCTCACAACCCGAGAGCAAATTCAAATTACGAAAGTAATGAAATATTGAAAGCAACACTTACAATCACCTATGCCTTGAAGTAGAACTTGAAGGAGTGGTGTGTTGTGTGTTGAAGACTCTCTTGGAAGAGAGGAGAAAGCCCTTTCTCTTGACTGCACCAATTGCCTAAAGGATCACTCTTTGGTTCTAGGTTGGAGAGCAATAGATCAAAGATTTGGAATTCTTTGGGCTTTGGATTTGAGAGCTTTAAACTTTAGAATGAAAGCTTGAGATGAAAACTTGGAAGAATTGGTCACCTCTCAATGGAACAGTAGAAGCCCCATTTATAGGTTTCTCAAATCCACAAAATAGTTTAGGCAAAAACTCTTTTAGAATCCGTGAGAAAATTCTCAACGGATAGAATCTGAACACGCGACAGTCGACTGTTGAAGAAACCACAGTCGACTGTTGCACAGTCAGCGTGGGTAGGTAAGAATTCATAACGATAACTTACCACGTGGACAGTCGACTGATGAAGCAAAGACAGTTGACTGTTAAACCAACAGGAAACTGTAAATCCTTCTACAGGCGACTGGCCGAGAGATGGTAAGTTGAATGAAATCTGGAAATCCTGTAAGATAACCGGATAGATGACTGATGCAGATAATACAGTCGAGTGTTAATCAGAATAGGCGACTGTAAAACCTTATATAGACGACTGTCAAATACCATGAGAATTTCCAGAGAGCTGAGTCAATAAATTGGCTCACAGACAGACGACTGTTGCAGCATACACAGTCGACTGATCCAAGGTACAGTCGATTGTATATACAATAATAGTCGACTGGCCTTAAAAGTCAGATCAACGAAGTTTTGGGCAAAAGGTAGATAGGCGACTGATTTACAAAACACAGTCGACTGTCACTTGGACAGGCGCCTGTGAATCGTTCATCAGTAGCCTATGCGAAATAAACAGAGAGGCCCAAAACTAGATTATAAAAGTTTATGCATAACAGGCGACTGTAGAACAAAACACAGTCGACTGTTTTTACGACAGACGACTGTAAAACGTTCAGCAGTCGACTGTTATAAACAATCTAAGCACAATCACTAAAGAAATGGATTGGGGTCAAAGGACAAATGATCTAATAATGTTCTAAGACAGAAATGATGATGTGTGTGAGTGCTCCATCAATGTTCTACTTCTAAGCTTCATACTAGAAGAGATAAAAGAAAATTACATTGACGAATTCTCTCTTCTATCCATCGTATGAGCTTGAAGACTTCATGGAGCTTCAATCATCATCTATGATCATCCAATCCATGTCATTTGCCTTCAATCAACTTTGAGTGTTATCCATTGCAAGTAGATATTCATAATAAGCTTAGGCAATGGATTAACTGCAAAATAGGGGATTAGTCACAAGTATTTAAGTTTGCTCATTATTAACACCAAGAAGGGAGACGTCCAATACTCAACATTCTCCCCTTTTTTGATGATGACAAACAAACATAAACAAAAAAGATAAATAATTGTGCTTACGAAAACTTACTCCACCTACATAGATGCCAATCAAGTTAGTCAACAAAAATTAGGGCATATACATATAAATTGAAGCAAATGAGTAAGATACGTATGATTTTAAATCAAGAAATCTAGGAATTAAAATCCGTAGTCATTGTAATCTTACTCCCCCTGAATCTAAGGCAACTTCAATCTTAGATTCAAAGTGTTAGAACATACTTAGCACATTCATTATGAATCTTGTATGTTTATTTCTCTCCCCTACGGAATTATCCAAAAAGGTGGGAGTAAATAACAACATCAATAATCGTGCTAAATACGAACTAACAACAATCAAGGAGTATAAAGATATATGGAATCAAAAACTCATAAAAGCACATCATATACTTATGTGAATAGAGGAATTGAAGTCCAATATCAACATTTTAGATATACGAAACAAAAAGTAGTTTCAAAAATTCATCACATCAGAGATAGCATGAATAAACCAATATCCAATCCAATATTGTCTCACAAGCACATCATAAGATAATAAATCATTCATGGAGACAATATGGCAAACATCACATAGATAAGATAATCAATTATACAAGGTGTAACACATGATTAAATAGCAACATCAAATATATATATATATATATATATATATATATATATATATATATATATATATATATATATATCAAAGGATGTGAGTACATATCAGATGTACATCACCATGTCCAATTAAAAAATAATACATCATGATCACAAAAAAATATATCATGATACCAAAGTTACATATCACATCAAATATCTATCATAACCTCAACATACATCAGTATCAAAATATCCATCACACATCAAGATAAAAACCATCACCAAGCTAACACCACACAAACACATATCTAAGAGTGAGCGTCTTCAGGGGCTGCAGAAGAAGAAGCAGGCTCTGTGACAGCAGGTGTATCCTCTGGATGAGGGTCAGAAGGAGCAACAACAGCAGCATCCTGAGTAGAAGCTACACCAGGATGCACCAATGACATCAGTGGGCTGAGGAGGCACACGAGGCTGGGGAACAAATTGTCTCAGATCATCAGGGAAGGGTATTCCCTGATGGAGGAAAGAAAGTGATAGCAACCTGTAAAATCCAGAGACCATCTCAAAAAGAATATCATGAGATGGTGGAGCCAAGGTGGAAGGCTGGTCAGCTGGAGGAACAGTGGAGGAGGACGGAGCTGATGTGGATTTCCTCTTCTTCGAGGCAGACTGCAGAGCCGAAGAAGACTTCGACTTTGCAGATACATCGAGGAGAGGAGCAAAATGGATGGGCTCGTAGCGAGACAAATCAACACTAAAATGTCGAAAGACAAGAGTCAAAAGACCACCGTATGGAATGTTAGCTGAGGAAGGAGTGAACTCGACCTTGTCCATCCTGTTAATGAGGACACCGGCCCAGTTCACGGACATCCCAGAGAAAATCGCATACATATACTTCAGAATATCCTGGGAAGGCTGGTCAGATGATCCATACCTCGGCAGGATGTTGGACTTCACCACTGGGTGAACTGCCCAACCTCTAGTCGAAAACATAGATGACCTGACATCAGAATCCAGGGCTAAAGGTATCTCACGAAACATATCTCGAAGGACAGACTGGTCAAGCTCGTCAATCTCAGAAATGGAAATGTCAGAGGGAAGAGATCCAGTAGAAGGAATCCTAAGGATGGTCCCTAAGAGATTGGGAGTAATCTGGATGTGGGTTCCCTGAACAACAGTGTCAAGAACTCCGGTGGTAGAATACTCACAGCGAACGCGGTTAGCATAAAAGAGCTTCACCAAAAATGGGTAGGCTCGAGGGGACTCGCTCCGAGAGAGAAAAAGATCGGCCAAGTGGGTAGCAGATAGAATGTCAGAAAGTCTCTCAGCAGTAAATACGGGGAAAACGATGTACCGCTCCCTAAGAAGCTTGATCCCTAAGAGAGAGTGGAATTTTGCCAAGCAAAGATCATCTCTACAAATGGGAACAAGGGGATCAATAGGGGGCACAACGGGAGACTCGTCTCCAGAGCTCGAATCAGATGCAGACTGATGGGGAGCGGCAGCAGTAGGCTCATTGATGGTAACACCAATGGGCTTCCGCTGACGCTAGATTAGGGGCTGAGCGTCGGAAGAAGACGATGATGGAGAGTATCCCGGCGAAGCAGACAGTGAGGGAGAATCAGCATGTTTGGTACGAGCTTTGTAGGGCTTCTTGTTCTTGGCTATAGGTTTTCTAGGAGCCCTAGGAATCTTAGAGGCAATGATCTTCCCCTTTCCCTTGGTCTTGGGTGCCATGGAGTCAGTCAATCGAAAGTGAGAGAAACGACAATCGATGAAATCGAAAGACAAAAATCGAATGATAGACTTGAAAAGGAAAGACAAACCAAGTCGAGAAGAAAAGAAGAAGCAACGGTGAAACAATCGACTTGCGGGGAGGAGGAGATCGACGACGACAGCAAAGGAAAAGAGCGGGAAGTCGAAGCGATTCAATCGGAGGAGAGAGAAACACAAGTGTCGAAATGAACCATCTCGAAGAATAAATGAAAGAGGGAATAAATCTAGGCCGTTGGATCAAAGAATCGACGGTTCAGATCAAAGCAGTGAACCGTCACAACAGTAGACAATCGATTGATGAACAAAATTCAGTCGATTGGATGAAGTGATAAGAATTAAGCTAAGGATGACAGACAGTCGACTGTTGAGTAACATACAGTCGTTTGTTCGAAAGACAGTCGACTGTACTATACACATCAGTCGACTGACCGAGAATCAATAAACTTCATCAAAAAAGACAGAGAGCACTGTAAAATTTCGACAAATAGAAACAGTCGCCTGATGACTAAAGTTCAGTCGCCTGTTAAAATAATAGTCGACTGGAAAACAGTCATCAGTCGGCTGTGCGAAAGATACAAATTCTCAGACAGAGGTGATAGAGTATGGCAGTCAACTGTCGAAGGAAAGACAGTCGTCTGTCCTGGTCCAAAAATGCACAGTGAGATACAAATCCAGAGAATAAGAACACTCACCCTAGGACCTATACTCTAATCACAAACTCATCATAAAAACAATGTACAACGATAAATCAATTGAAACACAAATCTCTAAGATCAATCTCAAAGAAATCATGAAATCACATAAATCGCAATTGCCTTTCTTAAACACATATATAGGATAAATCAAATCAAGATAGGCAACAAGATGATATGAGCTTAAATAGTGTTATAACATGAATGTTGAGCTTCTAATTTCAGATTCACCCATAATTCCTAATTCTCCATGCAACCTCACAAATGAATCTTCTTTAAGAAGTTTTGTGAAGATGTCGGCAATTTGTTTTTGGGTTTCAATGTACTCTAAGATGATGTCCTTCTTAGCTACATGATCATTTATAAAATGGTGTCTCACGTCTATGTGTTTGGTACGGGAGTGGTGTATCAGATTCTTGGAAAGACATATGGCACTTTGGTTATCAACCATGATAGGGCAAGTATCACAGTTGACACCATAGTCTATAAGAGTGTGTCTCATCCAAAGAACTTGTTCACATGCAAGACCCGCGACAATATATTCCGCTTCAGTCGTGGACAATGATACCGAATTCTGTTTCTTAGAAAACTAAGAAACTAAGGAATTTCCTAGAAAATGGCAAATGCCACTAGTACTTTTCCTGTCGGACTTGCATCTGGCAAAGTCGGCATCACTATATGAGATTAACTTATATGTGCTAGATTTAGGGTAAAGTAACCCATAATCTAGAGATTGATTGAGATAACAAAATATTCGTTTAACCGCAATCAAGTGTGACTCCTTAGGTCTAGCTTGATATCTAGCACACAAGCATACGGAAAACATGATATCGGGCCTACTAGCGGTTAAGTAAAGTAAGCTACCGATCATACCTCGATGTAGACGAACATCTACATCTTTTCCGTTTTCATCTTTGTGAAGGTGGGTAGTAGTACTCATGGGAGTCCGTTTCCTTGACGACGTTTCCATCCCGAATCGCTTTATAAGCTCCCCTGTGTACTTTGTCCGATGTATGAAGGTGCCATTCTCCATTTTTCAAATTTGTAGTCCAAGGAATAAGTGAGCTCTCCCATGTGGCTCATCTCGAATTCATCCTTCATTGACTTAGAAAATTCTTGACAAAGATCAAAGTTAGTAGAACCAAAAATAATATCGTCTACATAAACTTGAATCAAGAGAATGTCATTTTCATAATCTTTAATGAAGAGTGTAGAATCAACTTCTCCCATTTTAAAACCTAAATTCAAAAGAAAGGTCTTGAGTCGATCATACCAAGCTCTAGGAGCTTGTCTCAACCCATACAATGCTTTCTTAAGTTTGAAAACATCATTTGGAAATTTTTCATGAATAAAACCGGGAGGTTGTGAAACATAAACTTCTTCATTGACAAACCCATTTAAACGTGCACTTTTAACATCCATTTGAAATAGTTTAAAATTCTTATGGGATGCAAAAGATAAAAGCAACCTAATAGCTTCTAATCTAGCTACGGGGGCAAAGGATTCTTTGAAATCAATATCTTCCTCTTACCGGTAGCCTTGAGCTACTAACCTTGCTTTGTTCCTTGTGATCACCTCGTTCTCATCTGTCTTGTTCTTGAAGATCCATTTGGTCCCAATGACTTGGTGACCACTTGGAAGAGGAACGAATTCCCAAACTTCATTTCTCTCGAATTGCATTAGTTCTTCTTCCATTGCCACTATCCAAGAGCTATCCTCACAAGCTTCTTGGATGTTCTTTGGATCAATGGTAGAGACAAATGCGCAATGAGAGAATTCTTCAATCATCGACCTCGTTCGAACAACGACACCAATATCTCCAATAATTTGGTTATGGGGATGGTTGCGAACGGTCGGATAAGCTTTGGGTATACCTGCATCACTAGGAACATCTTCAACAATTTCGTTAGTATTGTTAGTCTCAATAATCGAATCATTGATCTTAACATTACTAAGAGTATCACAAATAACATCTACACTATCATCATCAACATAAGGAAAATCAAAATCTTCATTAAATGAAACGTGTAGTGACTCCTCAATCGTTGAAGAAGTTTTATTGTATATCCGGTAGGCTTTGCTACGTGTGGAATATCCAACAAAAATTCCTTCATCGGATCTTGGCTCAAATTTATCTAGATTACCGAAAGTGTTCTTGATAAAACATTTTGAACCAATAACACGAAAATATTTTACTTGAGGCTCTTTGTCATAAAACAACTCAAAACAAGTTTTGTTCGTCCGGGGTCTCACTAGGATCCTATTGAGCACATAACATGCCGTGTGCACCGCCTCTACCCAAAATTGTAGTCTAAGATGACTATCATGGAGCATAGTGCATGCACACTCAATAAGAGTCCTATTCTTTCTCTCAACAACACTATTTTGTGGTGGTGCCCGAGGGAAGGAAAAGTTATGAGTTATCCCGGTGTCATCACAAAACTTAGTAAAAGATTCATTCTCAAATTCTCCTCCATGATCACTACGGATAGTGATAATGGTGGATCCTAAGAGATTCTGAATCTTCTTTGCAAATTTGGTAAACTCTTCATAAGCTTCATTCTTATTAGTTAAGAATGAAACCCAAGTAAATCTAGAAAAGTCGTCAACGACAACTAATCCATAATGAGCATTACCTAAAGAAGCGGTTCTAGTTGGCCCAAACAAATCTAGATGAAGAAGTTCTAGGGGCCTCTTAGAAGTAATCCCTTCTTTAAGCTTAAAAGATGATTTACGAAGTTTACCTCTTTAACATGAATCGCAAAAGTTATTCTTATTAAAAGCAATTTTAGGAAAACCTTTAATTAGATCATGCTTAGCTAACTTATATAAGTGCTTGAAGTGAACATGACCAAAACGGCGATGCCATAGTAGTTGTTCACTTGTATTAGCAACTAACCAATGTTCTACGGTTTTAGGTAAGCTCAAATAATAAATATTTTTACGCCTAATACCGGAAAATAAAACGTTTGAATCATAATCAATAATAGTACACAATCCTTCTCTAAAGTTAACCTTGTAACCTTTGTCACAAAGTTGACTAATGGAAATGAGATTATGACACAAACCACTAACAAGATAAACGTTAGTAATTAAGGGGTTTGAAGGATTACCAACGATACCTACTCCAATGATGGTTCCCTTTTGATTACCTCCAAAAGTGACCGTTGCACCATCCTTGATGCTAATCACTTCGGAGAGCAATGAGGGATCTCCCGTCATATTTTGGATCAACCACTATCGAGAATCCATCCTTTTTCTTTAGAGCTAGTTTGACCTTTATTGCTTTTCTTCTTTCTCTTGGGTACCTATATAATATACCATAAGCTCATGGAACCCAATGTTTGTTGGGTCCAAAGGGATTAGCCCTTTGGAAGCCAAGTCTAAGTGGACTTCCGCTTCCCAACATAATTACCATTATTAATTACATCATGAAAATAAGAATCAACATAAACATTCCTATCATTTAGGCTAGTGTTCTTAGGACCCCAAATGGTGTATCTTTTGGGAGTCCTTTTCCTAGTTGCCTGCATACTTGTTGAATTTCTATGTGGTGCATGCTTCATAGGAACATGGTTTCTAGCATAAATATGTGGTGATGGATATGCATTGTACATACGAGAATGATATGTATGCTTGGGAACATGCATGTTGTATGAAGCATATGGATCATGCATGACATGCGGATGATGAGCATACATGTAAGAATGATGCGTATGTGCATGGGTGTATAGGAGCACGTACATGAGTATTTCTCATGTGTGGTTGTGTACGTGTCCGTGGGTATGTAGCATAAAAAGTGTCATGATTATCCACTTGTGAAGTAGGAGGTTTCCTATGTGGATGAGTGTTAGTGTACATGTAAGCATAGCCTTGCTTTTAGTTTCCACTCTTAGTGGGTTTCTTGCCAAAAGGAAGAGAAGGTGAAGTGATGACTTTCTTGGTAGGTTTTCTACCTATAGTGCCTTTGACACCACTTGTGGATGCACCGGAGGAAGGCATCACAAAGTCTATAGTGACACCACTATATGAGGAGCGAAAATTGGATGCATTCGCATTCACAAACCCAAGACCAACATGATGTGTGGCTGGAAATTGGTTTGCTAGCAAATCATCCAATTGTCTTTTTCCCTTATTTAATCTCACAATACGGGAGGACATGAGCTCATATTTCTCCTTTAGAGAAAAAAGGTTGGTATCCAAGGTGGACACCCGTGCTTTGAGCTCGTGCACTTGGGTTTTAAGAGAATCATTCTCTAAACCCAATTGTGTGTGACGTGTGACTAGATCACTATTATCCGTTGGATGTGTTTGATCTAGTTGAGATTTGAGGTTTTTCACCTCATCTCTCAAGGTGACATTTTGAGAAGCTAAGTTTGCTTTCTCAAGGGTTAAAGTATCAACAATGGTGTCATTGTTGATAATGCATGGAATGAATGACTTGCTAACATTCGATTTCTTTAAGCTAGTATATCTAAGCATTAAAGATTGATATTTAGCAAATAATTCTTCATTTGCAATACGAAGTTTATCCATTGTTACCTCAGTTTCATCCCTGTCGGAATCACTCTCATCGGAGAGTGGATCCTCTCGGGCCATAAAGCACATGTGGGCACTCTCACCCTTCTCATCATTGGAATCACTTGATGATTCTTCCCGTGAGTCATCGAAGGTACCTACAAGTCCTTTCTTCTTGTCTTTTTTGTTCTTGTCGGACTTGTGGTACTTAGGTGCCTTCCACTTCTCTTTGTTCTTTAGCATTGGGCAATCCCTCTTGATGTGCCCTGGCTTATTGCACTTAAAGCAAAGAGAGGAAGTATCATAAGTAGACTCAAAACGTTTGTTGGAGGGAAACTTACTTTTGCGAAAGAAGCGTTGGAACTTCTTCGCCATTTGGGCCATTTCACCCAAATTCATCTCATCTTCCGAATCTTCGCTATCGGAGGATGATGAATTGGCGTTGAATGCCAAAGCCTTCTTCTTGGCCTCCGAAGGATTTACCATAGCTCGAATCTTTAATCGGTTCTCTCGTCTTACCTCATAAGACATGAGAGTCCCGATAAGATTCACAACTGTGTAATTCTTCAGATCATTAACCTCCTCGATGGCAATCGCTCTCCTTTCCCACTTGGATGTCATTCACATGATGATCTTCCTTACCTTTTCAGCTTCGGTGTATTTTTCGCCAAGGGCTTCCAATTCATTTGTGATGTCGATAAAGCGTCCGTACATCGATGCAATGCTCTCATTCTCATGCATATGAAACAAATCGAAGTTTTGCACGACAACATATAACTTTGAAAGTTTTACCTTATTCGTTTCCTCATGGGTAAAGATGAGATGGTTCCAAATTTGATATGCACTCTTACATGTGCATATCTTGTTGAACTCATTCGGGCCCAATGCACAATGAAGAGCGTTCATTGCTTTAGCGTTGTTGACTTCGGTGGACTTCTCGGAAGTCGTCCATTTCTCGAAATCCTCTTCGGTGGGCTCGACGTACTCCTTGTGGAGGGTTCTCCAAAGTGAAGCACTCTTAAGGAACGTCTCCATCCTACACTTCCAATAGCCAAAATTAGTACCATTAAAACGTTGAGGACGTACCGTAGATTGACCTTCGAAAAGTGTGGATGCTCCATCACGATCGTGATTGTTGTATGAAGTCGGCAGAGGAACATTGTTGTTGTTGGATGCCATAGGTATAACCTTGTGATCTGATACCAATTGTAAGGATCATGTCTATGGAGAAAACACTAGACGGGGGGTTGAATAGTGTTTAAGCAATTTAAAACGATTGTTACAGCAAATTAAAATGCTAACCAATAATATAGTGCGGAATTAGAAATAAACCCAAATAAGAAACAAATGCAAACACAATTATGTTTCTAGGGTTCAGATTACCCAAGTCACTTCCCGACTTGTTCCCGGTAATCATTTGTCCCTTCCACCAGGATACCTCCGGATACTCAAGTTAGAACCCTAACTTGAGGTTTCCTTAAAACCCACTTGCAGTAACCCTACAAGTGAAATCGAATACAATCGATGTCCTTGACTCCCACAACTTGGGAGCAAGCAAACCGCTCTCACAACCCGAGAGCGAATTCAAATTACGAAAGTAATGAAATATTGAAAGCAACACTTATAATTACCTATGCATTGAAGTAGAACTTGAAGGAGTGGTGTGTTGTGTGTTGAAGAATCTCTTGGAAGAGAGGAGAAAGCCCTTTCTCTTGACTGCACCAATTTCCTAGAGGATCACTCTTTGGTTCTAGGTTGGAGAGCAAGAGATCAAATATTTGGAATTCTTATGGCTTTGGATTTGAGAGCTTTAAACTTTAGAATGAAAGCTTGAGATGAAAACTTGGAATTGGTCACCTCTCAATGGAACAGTAGAAGCCCCATTTACATGTTTCTCAAATCCACAAAACAGTTTAGGCAAAAACTCTTTTAGAATCCATGAGAAAATTCTCAACGGATAGAATCTGAACTCGCGACAGTCGACTGTTGAAGAAACCACAGTCGACTGTTGCACAGTCAACATGGGTAGGTAAGAATTCATAACGGTAACTTACCACGTGGACAGTCGACTGATGAAGCAAAGACAGTCGACTGTTAAACCAATAGGCGACTGTAAATCCTTCTACAGGCGACTGGCCGAGAGATGGTAAGTTGAATGAAATCTAGAAATCCTGTAAGATAACAGGACAGACGACTGATGCAGATAATACAGTCGACTGTTAATTAGAACATGCGACTGTAAAACCTTATACAGATGACTGTCAAATACCCTGAGAATTTCCAGAGAGCTGAGTCAATAAATTGGCTCACAGACAGACGACTGTTGCAGCATACACAGTCGACTGATCCAAGGTATAGTCGACTGTATATACAACAATAGTTGACTGGCCGTAAAATTCAGATCAACGAAGTTTTGGGTAAAAGGTAGACAGGTGACTGATTTATAAAACACAGTCGACTGTCACTTGGACAGGCGCCTGTGAATCGTTCATCAGTAGCCTGTGCGAAATAAACAGAGAGGCCCAAAACTAGATTGTAAAAGTTTGTGCATAATTTATTTCCGATGCACCAAAAAAAAAAAAAAAAAGTTTGTGCATAACAGGCGACTGTAGAACAAAACACAGTCGACTGTTTTTGAGACAGACGACTGTAAAACGTTCAGCAGTCGACTGTTATAAACAATCTAAGCACAATCACTAAAGAAATGGATTGGGGTCAAAGGACAAATGATCTAATAATGTCCTAAGACAGAAATGATGATGTGTGTGAGTGCTCCATCAATGTTCTACTTCTAAGATACACACTAGAAGAGATAAAAGAAAATTACATTGACGAATTCTCTCTTCTATCCATCGTATAAGCTTGAAGACTTCATGGAGCTTCAATCATCATCTATGATCATCCAATCCATGTCATTTGCCTTCAATCAACTTTGAGTGTCATCCATTGCAAGTAGATCTTCATAATAAGCTTAGGCAAGGGATTAACTGCAAAATAGGGGATTAGTCACAAGTATTTATGTTTGCTCATCATTAACACCAAGTAGGGAGAAGTCCAATACTCAACAAACATCAATTGATTGTTCGGGATAGAATGGAGTGAATTCCATGGTGCCATACTTGGCACGTGCATCTTCGGCCGGAGTGGTTTTACGAGATGAACGGGGATTTGAAAAGGGAAACATTAAAAAGAGGGGTGAAGTGCTGCTAGAGAATTTGTGTGATCTCTCTCGAAATATAGAAGATTTTCGGCTATATTATGCCTTGGGTTTTCTCATGGTGAAGAAGAAAGACCCATGGTGTTCAAATAGAATATTTGAGTGGGAAATTTGAAATTTGAATCAAGAAACCGAATTAAATAACTCCCTAATAACTCCTAAGACGTTTTGGGAACTTCTGCAACGTTTTTGAGAGGGAAATCTAGCAAGAAATCGCGCAAAACAATGTTCAGAAACTGCTTTTTCGGCTGTCAACAGCGATTAGTCGACTAGGATTGGATACTGGTCGACTAGTCGGGTAAAAATACTGAGCGGTTTGGGCATTGATCGAAATAATTCAAATAAATTATAAATTAAGTTTCGGTCAAAGGGAAGGACTGATGGGTTGTTGCCTTGGGAAGGTAATTGTGTAAGTACTTTTGTACTTAAAGTGTAAAAGGGTGTAAGATAGAGGTCATGTCCTTAGTACTTGGAAAGTACTTTGTGAGAGGGAAATTTATCATTCAAAGTTTTGAATGAGAAAAGCCAGTTTAGACCTAATAAAAAGTGATATATAAAAATTTTTATGAGTAGTAGATATTTATATTAATATAATAAGTAATTCTGGAGAGTTAGTCGACTGATATCCAGTATTGGTAGACTAATTCAAAAAGAATTAATTTCAGAAAAATCCAGAAAAATCATAAAATGATACTAACGTAATATATAACTATAATAGATGATTAAAATGTTGATTCACTAATAATGCCAAGTTCTCTTCTAAGTTTTAGAAAAGTTTCTTCCTTAAGGGGCTTCGTTAGGATATCAGCTATTTGATTCTTAGTATCTATATACTTAAGAATAATATCATCTTTTTGGACATGATCATCCATGAAGTGATGACGTATATATATGTGTTTAGTGCGTGCATGATGCACCGGATTTTTGGATATGTTTATAGCATTAGTGTTATCACACATAATTGGACATGTGTTATATTTAATGCCATAATCTAGAATTGTTTGTTTCATCCATAAAATTTGTGCACATGCTATACCAGCGACAAATATATTCCGCTTTAGTAGTAGATAAAGAAACATAATTTTGTTTCTTACTAAACCATGATACTAATGCATAACCTAAAAAGTGACAAGTTCCACTTGTACTTTTACGATCAGATTTGCAGCCAGCAAAATCTTCGTCACTATATGAAATCAAATCAAATGAATTTGATTTTGGGTAATATAAACCAAAATCAGATCTATGTTTAATATACCTAATTATCCTTTTGACAGTAGTCAAATGTGATAGTTTAGGATCAGACTGATACCTAACACATATACAAACAAAAAACATAATATCTGGTCTACTTGCGGTAAGATAAAGTAATGATCCAATCATACCTCGATATAATGTTTGATCAACACTCTTACCATTTGGATCCTTGTCAAGATTTGATGAAGTACCCATTGGAGTACGCTTTTCTGCAGAATTTTCTAATCCAAACCTTTTGATGAGTTCCTTTGTATACTTATTCTGATGTATAAATATACTTTCCTTCATTTTTTTGATTTGAAGTCCAAGGAAATAGGTCAATTCACCCATGTGACTCATCTCAAATTCATTCTGTATTTCCTTAGAAAATTCTTGACAAAGAGAATTATTAGTAGAACCAAAAATTATGCATCAACTTATATTTGTATAATGATAACATCAGAATCTATATGTTCGGTAAATAAAGTAGAATCTATTTTTCCAATAGAATAACCAAATTTTAAAAGAAAGTTCTTCAATCTTTCATACCAAGCATGAGGTGCTTGTTTTAATCCATATAATGCTTTTTTAAACTTGAAAATATGATTATTCAAACTTTCATGTTGAAATCGGGTGGTTGTTCTACATAGACTTCTTCTTTTAAAATACCATTTAGAAATGCGCGTTTAATATCTATTTGATATAATTTGAAATATTTGTAACATGCATATGCTAAGAGCATTCTAATATATTTTAATCTTGCTACAGGAGCATAGGTTTCATCATAATATATGCCTTCTTCTTGATTATAACCTTGTGCAACTAATCCTCTCTTATTTCTAACTGTAAGGGACCCCGCGGGGCTACACACACATACACACTAGAGAGGGGGGGGGGGGGTGAATAGTGTAATAGCAAGCAAAGTGCTTAATTAAAAGTTACTAAAATTAAAGCACAATAAGCAGCGGAAATTAAACAGAGTGCTCAACAACAACAATCGCAAACACAGAGATTTTATACTGGTTCCCCAAAACTTGGGTACATCCAGCCACACCAGTATTCACTATAATCCCACACAGAGAAGTGAATACAAAATCCCATAAAGGGATACACTCCCACAAAGAGAGAGACCTCACCAAGAGGATTTTACCCTACACAAGGACCCAACCAACCCTACACAGGGGTCAAACTCCCACCAAGAGAATTACTAACTCCCACTCAGAGAATTAGGGTTAGCCCTACACTAGGACACTAAACTCCCACTAAGAGAGTTACTCCCACAAAGAGAGTATCCTAATCTCACAAAGAGATAAACTAATTCCCACAAAGAGAATTAGGGGAATCACAAAAGTGAAACGAAATAACACTTACCTATGCCTTGATATGGTCTTACCAATGCGATGAAGAAGGCATGCAAGTGAAACTCAAGTGCTTGAGATGAGGCTTTGATTGCACTTGATGATCTTTCTCTCTTCTAGGAATGAATCCTAACACTTCTCACTTGAGTGTATGAAATGAAGAGAAGAAAGATGTTCTCCAAGAAGAGGAATGAGATTGAAATCCCTTGGAGAAATTCCCTAGAGCTTAGATGCTATATCATAAGATTGAAGCTCTAATGAGGGAATGTGGGAGGAGTGGCTTAGAGAAGAGATTAAATGATCTTCTATGATTTCCTAACCATTTCAAGAGTTCTAAATGAACTAAGCCAATCCCTATATATAGGAAGCCAAGAAGAGCCATTAAACACAGCCAAAAACCCAAAGGAAAGAAATCTGCAACGGCTAGATTTTGGCAGTTTACGGCATGAACAGTCGACTGATGATCATTAGACAGTCGACTGATCAACGGATAGAAAATATCCCAACGGCTATAATCTGAGCCAGGACAGTCGACTGTAGAAGACTACACAGGCGACTGAAAAGCAGACAGTCGACTGTATATCCTTCATCAGGCGACTGCAGCAGGGATGGACAAGAAACAGAGAGCTGCACTCTTTCTCCAGTTTACACACAGGCGACTGATGTCAATAATACAGTCGACTGTCTTATAGTCAGGTGACTGTAATACCTTCATCAGTCGACTGCTGTAAAAGATGGAGAAAAGAGAGAGAGAGATGCATATTTCGCACTTATGCCTTTCAGACGACTGATGGCCATTTCACAGGCGACTGTAAATATACAGGCGACTATAAAAACAGCAACAGGCGACTGTCTTGCAACATGGGAAAAAGCCCAGAAAATGCAAGAAGCGCACAAGCGACTGTCGACCAATTCACAGGCGACTGTAAGAGTACATGCGACTGTAAATTGAACATCAGTCGACTGATGCGAAAAGCTCAAGATGAGTCAATAGAAAAGTTGACTTGAGTTGTGCATCACAATCGACTGTAGAAGGCTCGACAGGCGACTGGAAATCACCCAGTCGACTGTTAAACCTTCAGCAGGTGACTGCTGGAGAGCCAGAGACTCCAAATGAGTCTTTGGACAGAGTGAACCTATTGGGTTGGATTCTATGATAATCCTAAGGCTCACTAAAATGGTGAAATGCAAATGCATGAGAGTATGACCATCTATCAAGGCATTACAAAAATCCTAGACTCAAAAAGAGAAATGCAAGTAATAGAAATTACATGGACTACAAATTGCATCTCCTAGAGTCTAAGTCTTCAATCTCACTAAACCTTGATGCTCCCCATCATTTCCAAGCTTTGGCACTCCTTGATGAGCTTCCCTTCATCAAGCTCCAAGCTTTGACAATGCTCATCTATATGTCCATCCATCATCATGCTCCAAGCTTTGGCTTCATTAGATGATCTTTATGACTTCATCCAAGCTTGAGCACACCATCACTCTTGGAGGTCTTTAAGATATTCCTTGTAATATCCTCCAAGCATTATGCTTTGTCTCATCAACATATAATCATTAAGATAAACTGAGACTAAAACATAAGAATGATTAGCACACTAACATAATGTATTGATCATCATCAAAACAACGTTAGTCTTGAAACCAAGAACTAACAATCTCCCCCTTTTTGATGATGACAATCCATTATGTCAAATTATAATAAACATTGAAATAAACAATGTGTGCTAACAAACTCCCTCAATCAATATGCAAATGTGCATTAAATATAAACATGCAAATCACAAATCATATTGATGGTTGTTATACAAAAACATACCAATTGATAATAATGCATAAACAAGCACAAGGTATATTTTTACATAACCTATTTCTTTCCCCCATTGGCATATCAAAAAGATGGGTAATAGCCAAAATAGGAAAACCAAGGGCAAGAGAAATAACCATCCCATATGCACATACATAATGTAAATGAAATACAATGTGACATATGAATGGAAAAATAATGCTAGCAAGAAAAAATTCAATACTCCCCCATAATCATACAAAACATGCAAACATGGGAGTAATGGACACACTCACAAAAATGTGGGTACAAAATGAAAATATACAAGTATGGTACCCAAGCAATGAATAACAATGTGAGTGAGCTAGCAAGTTGGAAACCAAACAAAGGTGGAGTTTGGTTTCCGTATATAGTCATATGAAAATATAACATTACGCACATATGAATCTATATACGCATTCCTATCAAGCCTAGAAACATTCTTAGGAATCCACAAAGAAAGTGATTTAGGATTCTTAAGAAGAGGTTTGGTCAAGGCATGAGTAGGAGGTGAGGGAGCACGCTTATGAGGTGGAACATAAACATTGGCGTGCCCCGTGTGTGAAACATGCAATTTAGCATTAGGAACATTCACACAAGCATTTCTACCATTCATAGGAACATGTGAAGCATGCAACAGTTTATCATTCATTCTAGCATGCATGCAACAATAAGATTTCCTATGAGTAGAAACATCATGCATATCATTCAAAGAAGAAGCATTCACATCAACATGTTTTTGAATAGGCTTCTTATGCAATGTGATGTACAAATATGCATGATTCTTCTTTGGCTTAATATTCAAAGTTGATTTTTGGCCAAAAGAAGACTTGGATGTGACTAACCCCTTAGAAGACTCCCCCACAAAATTTATTTGGGTGCTTCTAGGGGAAGAGCTTGGTTTGTTCACCTTCAATGTAGAGGATCCCAACACCTTGTTCTTACTTAATTTGAAGTTTTCAATTTGAGTAGACAATAGCTCACATTTCTTCGAAAGCGAAGAAATGTCGTCATCCCTAGCGGATAGACGTGAGCTAAGCTCAAGACATTGAGATTTGAGAGCCGATGTCTCATTTCTCAAAGCGTCAATTTGAGAATCTCTCTCAAGAATGACGGAGTCACAATCCAAAACGTGAGTACATTTAAGTGAAGCATTCTCCTCACGTAACTCACGAATTTGAGAAAGAAAAACTTCTTTCTCGGCATGCAAAGATTTAATCATATTAATATGTGAAGCATGCAAAGAAGTGCAATTATGAGAATCATCATGAAAAGAATTTGCACTACACTTATGAGCATTTAATAAATTTTTATCACTTGTATAACTATGCTCATAAGAAGATTGAGTTTGAGATACCTCTTCATCGCTTGACTCAATCTCATCACCTCCGGTGTACTTGGTCTCAAGATAGCTCCACATTTCATGTGCCGTCTCCATGCATCCAACATCTTCATTTTCATGGTCCCACGTGGAGATGCACAAAGCTCTTTTGGCGTGGACGTCCATCACGAAGTTTGAATCTGAGACATCCGAAGTCACCGCACCCAAGAGATTGTTCTTCTTGAGGTGATTGATCATTTTGCTCCTCCATTGACTATAGTTCTCCGGATTGAACTTGGGAGGATGTTGTTGAGACTTAGCAGTCATGCTTGCAAAAGCCACCAAACCAAGGCTCTGATACCAACTGTAAGGGACCCTGCGGGGCTACACACACACTAGAGGGGGGGGGGGGGGGTGAATAGTGTAATAGCAAGCAAAGTGCTTAATTAAACGTTCCTAAAATTAAAGCACAATAAGCAGCGGAAATTAAACAGAGTGCTCAACAACAATAATCGCAAACACAGAGATTTTACCCTGGTTCCCCAAAACTTGGGTACATCCAGCCACAACAGTATTCACTATAATCCCACACAGAGAAGTGAATACAAAATCCCATAAAGGGATACACTCCCACAAAGAGAGAGACCTCACCAAGAGGATTTTGCCCTACACAATGACCCAACCAACCCTACACAGGGGTCAAACTCCCACCAAGAGAATTACTAACTCCCACTCAGAGAATTAGGGTTAGCCCTACACTAGGACACTAAACTTCCACTAAGAGAGTTACTCCCACAAAGAGAGTATCCTAATCTCACAAAGAGATAAACTAATTCCCACAAAGAGAATTAGGGGAATCACAAAAGTGAAACGAAATAACACTTACCTATGCCTTGATATGGTCTTACCAATGCGATGAAGAAGGCATGCAAGTGAAACTCAAGTCCTTGAGATGAGGCTTTGATTGCACTTGATGATCTTTCTCTCTTCTAGGAATGAATCCTAACACTTCTCACTTGAGTGTATGAAATGAAGAGAAGAAAGATGTTCTCCAAGAAGAGGAATGAGATTGAAATCCCTTGGAGAAATTCCCTAGAGCTTAGATGCTATATCATAAGATTGAAGCTCTAATGGGGGAATATGGGAGGAGTGGCTTAGAGAAGAGATTAAATGATCTTCTATGATTTCCTAACCATTTCAAGAGTTCTAAATGAACTAAGCCAATCCCTATATATAGGAAGCCAAGAAGAGCCACTAAACACAGCCAAAAACCCAAAGGAAAGAAATCTGCAACGGCTAGATTTTGGCAGTTTACGGCATGAACAGTCGACTGATGATCATTAGACAGTCGACTGATCAACGGATAGAAAAACGGCTATAATCTGAGCCAGGACAGTCGACTGTAGAAGACTACACAGGCGACTGAAAAGCAGACAGTCGACTGTATATCCTTCATCAGGCGACTGCAGCAGGGATGGACAAGAAACAGAGAGCTGTACTCTTTCTCCAGTTTACGCACAGGCGACTGATGTCAATAATACAGTCGACTGTCTTATAGTCAGGTGACTGAAATACCTTCATCAGTCGACTACTGTAAAAGATGGAGAAAAGAGAGAGAGAGATGCATATTTCGCACTTATGCCTTTCAGACGACTGATGGCCATTTCACAGGCGACTATAAATATACAGGCGACTATAAAAACAGCAACAGGCGACTGTCTTGCAACATGGGAAAAAGCCCAGAAAATGCAAGAAGCGCACAAGCGACTGTCGACCAATTCACAGGCGACTGTAAGAGTACAGGCGACTGTAAATTGAACATCAGTCGACTGATGCGGAAAGCTCAAGATGAGTCAATAGAAAAGTTGACTTGAGCTATGCATCACAATCGACTGTAGAAGGCTCGACAGGCGACTGGAAATCACCCAGTCGACTGTTAAACCTTCAGCAGGCGACTGCTGGAGAGCCAGAGACTCCAAATGAGTCTTTGGACAGAGTGAACCTATTGGGTTGGATTCTATGATAATCCTAAGGCTCACTAAGATGGTGAAATGCAAATGCATGAGAGTATGACCATCTATCAAGGCATTACAAAAATCCTAGACTCAAAAAGAGAAATGCAAGTAATAGAAATTACATGGACTACAAATTGCATCTCCTAGAGTCTAAGTCTTCAAGCTCACTAAACCTTGATGCTCCCCATCATTTCCAAGCTTTGGCACTCCTTGATGAGCTTCCCTTCATCAAGCTCCAAGCTTTGGCAATGCTCCTCTAGATGTCCATCCATCATCATGCTCCAAGCTTTGGCTTCATTAGATGATCTTCATGACTTCATCCAAGCTTGAGCACACCATCACTCTTGGAGGTCTTTAAGATATTCCTTGTAATATCCTCCAAGCATTATGCTTTGTCTCATCAACATATAATCATTAAGATAAAATGAGACTAAAACATAAGAATGATTAGCACACTAACATAATGTATTGATCATCATCAAAACAGCGTTAGTCTTGAAACCAAGAACTAACACTAACTACCTGTCCAGATTCATCCAATTTATTTTTAAATACCCATTTAGTACCAATAATAGGATGATTTGAAGGTCTAGGTACTAATTCCCATACATCATTCCTTTTGAATTGATTAAGTTCTTCATCCATTGCTATATTACATGAACTATCTTTACATGCTTCATTAATATTCTTTGGTTCAATGGATGATATAAATGCACAATTAGTCATTTGTTCTATTTGAGATCTAGTTCTTACTTTATCAGAAATATTTCCAATAACTAAATCATGTGGAGGATTAGGAATTTTAACAAATGCTTTAGGAAGACATGTGTTTTCAGGAATAATTTCAGGAATGGAATTAGTAGAATCATCATCATCTAACTTAGTGTTTTCTAAAGAACTAGTGATAGGTATAGAATCTTCTTCATCTAAATTTGTGATTGGTGTAGAATTCTCATTGAAATTTACATGAATAGATTCTTCAATACATAAGGTTCTTTTATTATAAATCCTATATGCTTTACTACGTGTAGAATATCCTACAAAAATACCTTCGTCTGATTTAGAATCAAACTTATCTAGCGAAACCTTAGTATTAAGACTAAAGCATTTACAACCAAATACTTTAAAATAAGATACACGAGGTATATGATCATAAAATAATTCAAAGCAGGTTTTATTCATTTGTGGTCTTATCAAAATTCTATTTAATACATAACATGCAGTAGCAACGGCTTCTGCCCAAAAATATTTTGGTAAAGAACTATCACATAGCATGGTTCTAGCACATTCTTGTAATGTTCAATTTTTCCTTTCAACTACACCATTTTGTTGTGCAGCTCAAGGAAAAGAGAAATTATGTGTTATACCATTTTTATTACAAAATTTCGTAAATAATTCATTTTCGAATTCTCCTCCATGATCACTACGAATAGTAAAAATGGATGAAGATTTCAAATTTTGGATTCTTTTACAAAATATTGTAAATTCTTCAAATGCATGATTTTTATGTTTTAAAAATAATACCATTGTATATCTTGAATAATCATCAACAATTACAAATGCATATTTATTACCATTTAAAGAAGCTATTCAAGAACGACCAAATAAATTTAAATGTAAAAGTTCAAGTGGTCTTTTAGTAGAAACAACATCTTTCAATTTAAAAGAAGATTTATGCATTTTCCTTATTCACATGCATCATAAAATTGTGTATGAGTGAAAGATATATTAGGCATTCCAGAAACTAACTTTTGTTTTGAAATACGTACCAAATGCTTAAAATTAGTATGTCCAAAATGTTTATGACATAATAATGTGTTATCCGTGGATGCTTGTAAACAATGACCATTTGAAGGTGTAACGGCTGGTTTTTGTATGATGAATATTATTTATATATATATGCGATTGTTCGTCTTCTTTCTTTACTTCTCCGCGCTCATATCTTAGTATAGGTTCACTTTTGGAACTTATTGAAATCATTCTGAAGCTTCCCGCCTCAATTTGCGACTTCCTGTGCCAATTAGCCGGTTCACGTTGAGGAACCGACCGACTAGATGTCAATCTAGTCGGTCAACAACTCCTCATGGACCGACTAGTTTTTGTTAGGCTTTTTCCCTTGAGTTACTGTTAACACTTAGTCGGTCTAAGTTCAACCACCGACCGACTAGTTATCGAACTAGTCGGTCAACACTTCTTCGCAGACCGACTAAGTACAGAGATCATTTTTCGCATCAGGTTACTGTTTATCGTTAGTCGGTCAAAGAACGAAAACCGACCGACTAGTTGACGAACTAGTCGGTTAAGTATCCTTCTCTGACCGACTAACCTTCAAAATATCTTGTTGACCATTTTCACCTTTTAGTCGGTCTATGAACACTGGCCGACCGACTAGGTTGCAAACTAGTCGGTCGACGAGCCTTCACAGACCGACTAACTCTATAAATTTTACAACAACCCTGTTCACGGTTTGGGTTTTAGTCGGTCACAGTTATATGACCGACCGACTAGTTCCCAAACTAGTCGGTCGACCGCCCTTCTCTGACTGACTAGTTGACCCCGAAACCCTAATTTCTGTGCTAGCCGCCGTTTCATTTTCTTATTTAAACGGGGCTCTCTTTCATTTCTCCTGATTGTTTTCAGTCTCCATCTTCCCCAAACCCATTTCCATACCTCTCACGTCCTCCCCTTGATCGTTCCTCCATCCTTGCGCCCCCCATCTTCCCCAAAGCTCTCCCTCTTCTCTCATTTCTCTTCTTTTTCCCTAGCACGGAGTTCTCGTCTCAGATCCAACAGCAACAACGCCGGGAGACGCTAGGATCTTCACCATCACCGGCGATCAACGTTTCTCACTGCGCTACCCGTGGCTTGGGAATTTCCGAACGACGTAAAGCTTCCACCCTTTCCAGATTGGACACCGGATCTTCGTGCAACCGTCAATTCCAGGTTGGTGCCCTAAATTCGTAGTAACCTCCACAATAGATGATCAAACCCTAAATAAAAGTCGCAACCTAATCAAACTAAATTTATTTTTCGCGGATCTTTAAAACGTTGTGCAAACTGTAGAAATCGACGAATGGACATTATGCATGCACACATAGGATAGATCGTCGATTAGGTCAATTCATAAAAAATGTGATTTTTGGATTGATTAGGATAGTCCCGATAATCTAGACACAACCCTAATAGGAATAAATGAATCGTGATCTGACACCTTCGCCGTGTCACGATTTTCAGACACTTTTCCGTCGACGAGACGTTTGGACGAGGCGTACCAGGGAGATGACGCACTCGCCACCACAGGCAAGTGTATCACTTGCGTACTTGGCCGTGTTTAGGCCTTAATTTTGCTAGAACTGTTAGTCTTGATCATTGAGAACCGGATGTGAAATGATAGTGTCCGGGACGCCTTGGTGGCTCAGATTTGACAACGAAATCTGAGTCCAACAACAACAATTTGACATCATAGGATTGACATGCGTGTGCGTGAGTTATGGACACCCTAGTACAACCCCTCCCATTATGTCGTGTCGTGTTCCTTTCCGTCTGCACAGCCCGCTGGGCAATAGGGCACTCGCCAAGCCAGAGCGAGTGATCCCTTGTACTAGTTCACAGCCCGATGGGCAATTGGGCACCTGTCAAGCTAGAGCAGGTGATCCCATGTACCGATACACAGCTCAGAGAGCAATTGGGCACTTGTCAAGCTAGAGCAAGTGATCCCATGTCTTGTCACGATTCTTGGGGTTATGGGGTAGGGTTGAGCGTGCAAGCGGCAAGAGGGACTGATCCCCCTCGAACCGAACAGGCGTGAACCCTTTCGTGTCTTGTCTTGTCTTGTCATGTCTGGCTTCCGTGTTCTGTCTTGTCTTGACACTTGTAGGCTAGTCCTGTAGTCCATAGCACTCGCTATGACTACTACTTGTCTTGTTTACTTTCCTGTTGTGTTTCTTTCTGTTGTTAAAACCTCAGCATGTTAATCAACCAGTAAAACATTGTAAGTAAATGGTACACTTGTAGCTTGGTCTAACCCTTTTCTTGTAGACCTTGCCTGACGTACAGTTCCTTCTTTTGGTGATGTACATCAGGGATTGAGCCAGAGTACGTGGAGGAGACTGACCTGCCTGCCGACGTGGAGCCAGAGGGCGTTGATCCCGAGTACGACCCCGAGGAGGATCAGAGTTAGAGACTTTTTAGTAGCAGATTCCTGAGGCGTTACTATCTTGTTGGGTGCGTATTGATCACTCCTTATTTTACACCCTTTTCCCGCATGTTTGCATGCCATTTTGATCGCCCAAATTATGTTTTTCACGATATATCGACGATATTGCGATGCTTTTCACGATTTGTTGTTTTTGTCGCATTTCAGGTGATTTGGCGCGATTAGGAGTGATCTCGAGATGCGTGTAATCTAGACGGCCACCGACGACCTCCCCGAGGGGTATTTTGCTGTTGGAAAGGAGCGGAAGAAGAATGGACGTCGCCGGAGCGACGAGGAGGCCAAAACGACCAGTTTGGGCATTTTTTGTGTCCCACTCGGCCGAGTGGAGGAGCCACTCGGCCGACCAGCGAGACACTGCTCGGCCGACCAATCCAGACACGAGTTACTTGTGCACTCGGCCGAGCACAGAAGACCCACTCGGCCGAGTGACGAAACCACGTCCGCCCGAGTGGCGCCCAGACGAAGGCTCTCAAAAAGACCGAAGTTACTGTTTTTCGGCCTCTGAGCTTCAGAAGACCCACTCGGCCGAGTGGCAAATCCCGTCCGCCCGAGTGAAGTGAAGCCATCGGCCGAGTGACGACAACTCACTCGGCCGAGCCGCCCCCGAACTGAAGACCCCTGAAGCCCACGACTTACTGGAAATTGACAGGGTTTTCACTCGGCCGAGCGACTTTCGTCACTCGGCCGAGTGCGATGCGCTGCCTGTAGCGAAATTTGCGGAAAACAGGCTGTGCAGGGGCGTTTTGGTCAGGATTTTTAGACGATTTTTGGGGCTATTTAAGCTCTGTTTTTACCCTAGTTTTGGGAGCCTCCTCTCAGATTTTTTGCAGCTTTTTGAGTCTACTTTTTAGCCTTATTAATTGTGATTGGTGAAGGGAAAAACTTGGATTTTTGTTGGGTTGATTGAAGATCTACATTGGTTTGCACTTCTCTTCCACAAAAACTCTATTTTTTTATTGTTTATATCATTGTTGTGATGAATTCCATTGTCTATTTCTCCGCCAATTATTGTGCTATTGCTATGATTAGTGAGTAGTCTCCACGTCTTGGGGCGTGGGGATGAACCCTACAAGCCCAATTTCGTGTTTGTGTTGAACCGGTAGAAATTGAGCTAGGATTGTTATTAGGGATTAGATTGGGATCGAATTACTACGGATAGCTAGGTATTCACATCAATTGGGATTTGCAAGAGATTGGATCCCAATTCGATAGGAAGCCCTAGAAATCCGAATTGGGTTGGAGTCGGATTTTCGAAGTATCGGTTTGCAAGAAATTGGACCGATGCTAGGATCTCCGGTTGCAATTCCGCGCCGATACCCGTTTGCAAGAGATTGGACGGGTAGGAACTATCCTAATTTAGATTGTGGACCGAGTTTGCAAGAGATTGGACTCGGTGCGCAATTGGACGATGATGTTGATCCCAATGCTAGCTCCCCTAGGCTAGGGTTTGCAAGAGATTGGACCCAAACCTAGGATAGCTATAGACCGGCAACAGCGCGAGAGCGTGAGCTTGGTTTCACATTTAGTTGCAACTAGTTCATCCAAATTCTCATCCTAGCGATTTCGATACCGGCGAACCACAATTGTGAAATACGGCGAGTAGTGGGGATTCCCCATTCCCTAGGCGTTTTCTATTTGATTTGATATTTCGCACTCTTGTCTGACGATTGTGACAGGATCGCCCAAGGCAATTATCCCTCTAAATAGACAGGTTGATTAGGAGCAAGCACGGTCATTCGTCCTCCCTGTGTTCGATACCCGCTCGCCGCTATACCGTGCGCTTGCGGTAAAACTACAACCGTCGTCCCGGGACGTGTACGCCGGGGCGCGACCAAGTTTTTGGCGCCGTTGCCGGGGAGGCGATTGCGTTTGATTCTTTTTTTCACCTAGCTATTTCTTTCTTTTATTTTCTTTTTATTTTATTTCTTTTACCATTATTATTTCCTTTGCTGTTTCTACCTAACCCTTCCACGGTACTAATCATCTCTTTGAAACTCTGCTTTCACTGTGCATGTACACGAGATCTACGGCGGATCCCGAAGCCCTATTATTCGATCCCGAGATCGAACGTACCGCGCGGAGACTCAGAGCGGAAAGGAGACAATATCCGGAAGGGGGGTTTATGACCAACCGGGAAACTCCTGAAGAATTGGCGGCGAGAATGGCGAGAATAATATCTATTCGCGATAGGCTTCGGCCTAAAACCTCTTCTACTACGTCATCCATCGCCGTGCCGGAGTTGGCGGCCGACAAGAACTTCGAGCTAAAGACGGGGTTGGTGGTTTTGATGCAACAAGACCCCTTTCATGGGAACGCTCACGAGAACCCCCACTACCACATCCAATCTTTCTTGTCGAAGTGCGCCACTTTCCAAATGCCGGGGGTCCCGATTGATGCCATCAGACTGCGCCTCTTCCCCTTCACGCTAAAGGACAAAGCACTCTATTGGCTGAGGACGCAAGCTGACGGAGTTTTCACCTCTTGGGACGGGTTGGCGGATGCATTCATTGATAAATTCTATCCACCATCCAAGACGGTGAAGATCCGGAGCGCTCTCATGTCCTTCAAGCAAGGACCACACGAGACGCTCTATGAAGCTTGGGAGCGATTTAAGGATTTGCAGCACCAGTGCCCGCACCACAGTATAGAAGATTGGGAGTTAGTGCACAGCTTCTACAACGGTCTCCAACCGGGGACCAAACAAATTATTGATGCCGCGGCGAATGGTGCAATCTTGTCAAAGACTCCCGAGGAAGCTACGGCCCTAATTGAGGAGATGGCCTCCAATAACCAACAATGGGGCGATGAGCGAGGACACTCTACGTCCTCCTTAAAGCCGACTAGCATCTACGAGGCAAAGGCCGTAGCGGAGCTTACGAGCAAATTCGATTCTCTCCACAAGGTGGTGGAGAGATTGGAGAAATTCATAACGGAGCCTCAAGGAAGCCCTTCCACCTCCACGCCGACAAGCCAAATGAGTGATTGGCAAGACCAATCTCAAGCCATGTATTCGGGAGGAGAGCAAGGAGAAGGATCCTTGGAGCAAGTGCAATATGTTGCGGGGAACCAAGGGTATTGGTCTAATCCGGCCGCAAGAAATCACCCGGGATTCTCCTACGCCAACAATGAAGGAGCTTTGAACCCGCCACAACAACCGCCTAATCAAGCTCGACCACCACCACCCCAACAACAATACTATCCGCCGAGGGGGCCTCCACAACAAAACTTCCAACCAAAGCAACAAGTCCCACCTTATAGGCCTCCCGGATACAACCAAGGGTGGAGGAATCAAAACCAAAACCCTCCACAAGCTCCACAAAGATCCGATTTCGAAACTAGAGTGGAGGCGTTCATGGTCGAGCAAAACAAGGTGAATGCTACTTTGAAGGCGGGACAAGATTCTCTCAATACCGTAGTGGCTCAAATTTCGGAACAATTAGCGGTGCTCAACCGGAACACTCAAAGATTGCCGGCGCAACCGGAGCAAAACCCACGGGGCAACACGGGCCACATCAACGCCGTAGTTGCCGTCACAACTAGAGGCGGGAAGGACACCACCCCCGCCATGATTCCTATTGAGGAGGCCGTGGAAGAAAGCTTGGAGCCGGTTGAGCCGGTAGTTGAGGTCGATAAGGAGAAGGAGCCACAAGACAAGGAGAAATCTAGGGCGGAGCTATTAACTGAGGAGAGGCGCTTCATGCCACCGGTCCCATTCCCCCAAAGACTAGCGAAAGCGAAAATGGAGAAAAGGCTAGCGAAATTCCTCGAGTATCTAAGAGGAGTTAGCCTAAATATTCCCTTCCTTGACGCCATCATCGAGATCCCCACATATGCCAAATTCTTGAAAGACTTGATTTCGGGGAGAAAGAGGAAGGAGAAGGTCATGCTAGCCGAGGAGGGCTCTTGGTTCACCAAGAGAGAAAAGGAGCCGGCAAAATTCAAAGATCCGGGGAGTTTTCGGATTCCTTGCACTTTGGGCGGTGTGCCTCTTCAAAAGGCGTTGGTAGATCTTGGGGCTAGTGTGAGTCTCATGCCCCTCTCCATGTTCTTAAAGCTTAACACCGGGACAACGTTGAAACCCACCGACATGCGCATTCAATTAGCCGATGGACGGATAACAAGGCCGGTGGGGATCGCCGAAGACATCCCACTTCAAGTCCCGGGAGGAATATGCTTGCCATGTGACTTCGTCATCATGGACATTAAGGAGGAGGGAGACACCTCATTGATACTTGGGCGCCCATTCCTCGCCACCGCCGGAGTCATCGTCGACGTGCGTGAAGGTACCTTAACCTTAAACGTCGGAAACATCGAGGTGGAACTCCACATTCCCAAGGCAATGAAGCACATGCCTTACCATGAGGAGCTCGATTATATGGACCTCCTTGATGAGGTGATAGAGGAGGCGATTCCTCACTCAATTGGTGCCCTTTTTGATGAAGAATTGGATGAAAGCCCGGATTTAGGCCATGAGGACAATAATGATGATTCCCCAGACTTCTCCACTGATGAAGATGAAGGCGACGCTGATGTCGCAAGGATTCGAGAGCTCTGCAAGCTCTCGAAATCAAAGTCTCCAACGAAAGCTCCGCCGGTACGGAAATCGGCATCGCCGGCTAAGCCGTTGACCGGGGCAAATGCTAGCTTGGGGGAGCCTCCCCCCAACACTATTCGAGATAGGAGACCTCCGAGGGAGACCGCTACGCCGCCACGTCCGAATCCAAGCGCGCTCCCCGGAAAGTTTGACGGGTGCATCTCATGTGCACCAAACATCCCGCATTGATTGAAAATTATAGGGGGTCGAGCTCACGACCTAAAACGAGCGCTTGTCGGGAGGCAACCCGACGGTTTTTGCTTTATTCTCATTCGTTTTTCTTTATTTCCGTTTTAGAAATTTTTAGTATTTTGAGTCACCAGACCAAAATTTTGTGATAACGGGTCCTATTTTTCTTGACAGGAGAGAAGATAGGTAGATCATCATGAGGAGGATGAACGAGACGACGAGGAGCGCCCCAAGAAGGCGTTCGACGCTTAGGAGGAGCATGAAATCGACTGGAGGAAGAAAGACGGAGTTTAGAGTCCAAACGAAGATAAACAGCAGAAATTAAGGCTCACTCGGCCGAGTATACTAGTCACTCGGCCGAGTCAAGAAGTTCGTCCGGCCGAGCCGCTCACGAACGAGGGAAGTCTGCTGTAACCAACTCTCTGTCTATTTTCCTCATTTCATAAGAACTGCTACTCGGCCGAGTACATATATTCACTCGGCCGAGTAAAACGGATACCCTCCTAGGGCGAGTCATGCCGAGTAGCTTGAGTCACTCGGCCGAATGGACTTACTCCACTCGGCCGAGGCTGGCAAAGCCACTCGGCCGAAGCGACATCGGGGAGAAATTTTTAATTGCCTCGCTCGGCCGAGTGAGTAAAGTCACTCGGCCGAGTCGTAACTTTTTTATATAAAACCGAGGGGGGGCACGGTTTTCGAAAACAAAAAAAACCCCTTCGCCCGCGCCCCCTCAGCTCCCTCGCCCGATCTCGCCTCGCCGCTCGCCCACTCGCCCGCGCGCGCCGCCGCTCGGCCTGCCGTCGCCGGCCGCCCGTCGCCGGACTCCGCCCGAGTCGCCGCCGGCCGCCCCGCCTCCGATCACCTCCGGTTCGCTTATTTTCACCGTTTTCTCCTCTCCTCGTGTATATTTTGAGGATCCATGTGCTAAACGCCCCCCTAACCCAAATCAATTCCTATATCTATCTGTTATACCTCTATTGCTCCATACATTTTGATTATTACTCGCTGATATCGCTTTTCCATGCGCAGGTTGCTTTTTGGAGCTTAGGGGAGCTCAGGGGAGTTTCTACGGGCTGCTCAGGACTTCGTGGAGGCGCGGACTTCGCACGCTTCCACTACTTAGCACTCGCGGCGTGTTTGGGTAAACTCTTTCCACTCTTGTGCACACGCCGCACTTTTCACTTTTTCGGCGCGCGCTCGGGGCAGATATGCCGCCCCGGACACGGCCGCGGTCGAAGAGAGCCTCCGCCAAGCGGAAGCGGTCGGATGATGCCGGCCCCTCCCACGAGTTGGAGGACTCTCCTCCACCGTCCCCCGCACACCCCGCACCGCCTGCAGGCCCCGCACACCCCGCACAGCCTGCAGCGCACCCACAGCCCGCACAGCCTCTCCCCGCCGATCCACAGCCACCACCACCGGCTCCACTGGTCGGGGCCGCTCGGGATTACGTTCCGAGACGACGCACACCGCGCCGTCTTCGAGCGTATCTCCCAGCGCTCGATCGTACCCTCCAGGTTCGCACACCTCGCTGACCTAGGACGCCTGGGGGTACTTGAGGGGATGCTCACGTTGTATGACAACGTGGGCTGGCGAGATTTTTTCCAGGTGTCGGCGGATACTTTTACCCGTCCGACACTTGAGGTTTTGAGTTCTATCGCCCGGACCGATGAGGGATGCTCATTCCGGTTCATGGATCGAGAGTGCCAGGTCACTCTCGATATGATGAGAGCATTTTTCTCATGGCCCGCAGTCCCCGGAGCCGATCGCGGTTATGGCCCCACACATATCCCTCCACCCTCTTTCGACGCCGGTGCCTTCTGGGCACGTATCACGGGTCTCCACGCCGCCTTTGACCCTAGTAGGGCCAAGGCCTCGGCCATCGTACATCCCTGCCTACGCATTGCCCAGCGCCTCATGGCGACTACCTTTTTGGCCAGATATGAGCCGGGCACGATGTCTACGCCAGAGCTTTACATGCTCTATGCGATGACACGTCCCAGAGCTCTATCTAGGGATGGAGACGAGCTTGTCCCCGCCGTCGTGATCGATATCGCGGCATGGTACTTAGACCGCATCATTGTATCGGTGGGCGCTCGCCACCGATATGCTGCGGCGGCCTGATTACCCTGCTGGCTCTTATGACCGGCGAGGATTTCCCCGACGACCTGCGACGCGTTCCGGGCCCCACTTCCTTGTCGATAGACGTTATGGCCCGGATGAAGATGCTGCGTCCGCACGGCGAGCGTCACTGGGTCTGGTTGCACGGCCCCTATGGGGCCGATTACATGATTCTCCCGAGCCCTGCTCGGACTCTGATTGCACCAGCCCACGTTGACTGGCTTCCGACGATGGATGTCCTCATCCCCGCCGCCTACGTGCTCGAGGCCGAGGAGGCCGAGCAGGGCTCCGCTGCCCACGCTGCCCAGGCTGCTCCCGCAGACCCTGCTGCGCACCCTGCCGAGCCTGCTGCCCACCCCGTCGACCCTGTGGCCTCTCAGCCTGTTCCTGACGTTTCCACTGCTCTTCACACTTCTGTCCCTACCTCTGCCTGTGTCGAGAGTACTTTTGCTGAGCCCACTTCCACCACTGTCACCACTTCCGAGGCTGTCCCCACCACTCCCTCTGCCACCTCAGGCCCTCTGTCCGTGGAGCCCCTTTGCTCCGCACTCCCCGAGCGCCCGCCGACCATAGTCGAGTGCGGAGAGCCCTCGTTCACTTCGGTCGTGGAGACCATGGTTAGCATGATCTCCGCTGGGGTTACACCTTTTGGACCGCACACTTCTGCCCCAGCGGGAGATTCCTCTGTCTCCACCGCCGCCTTATTCTCCGAGAGCGTCGTGGCGTCTGTCCACACGTCTGTGCCACGGACCTCTCTGGCCACCTCGTTACCTCTTTTGCACGCCTCCTTTGCTGCCGCTGCCTCCACTCCTCGCCAGCCGGCGTCCCGGCCTCACACCGAGGCCAGGCCCACTTTTCCAGGCGCGGCCCCTTTTGTCCCATTCCCTGCTGAGCCCGTTACATACTCCACACGCGTACGCCAGCCTCGCCCTGCACAGCCTAGACCGGTGCGTCCCTCTGCACCACCCCCGCCCGACACCGTACTGCAGAGCATACGTGCTCTTGAGGTGGCGGTGAGTGGTCTTAGAGGAGACCTTCGGAGCCTGTCCTCCACCGTCTCTGCGCTGTCTGGACGCTTTGACCTGATCCCTCAGATCCACTACTGCCTGACGCAGATCTTAGAGCGTCTCCCGCGCGTACCCCCACCCACCCCGCAGGTTCCCACACACACACCCACACACGCTCGACCTGCTTCCACTCCCACGCCCACCCCAGCTCAGCAGCCTACACCACCACCACCACCACCTCCGCCTCAGGACGGAGACGGCGCGGCACCGCCTTCTTAGGCACTCTTGATGCCTTGATCCATTCCTGTCGTTGTGCTGCCCGTCTCTGCTGGGTCCTGAGGCCCTTTTGTCCACCCCCTCCCCTCACTTATTTTGGGCTTATATTTTTGATCACATCTATATATATCTTTTTTGGGAGAGAGGGAGAGTTCTGGGTGCCATATTTATGTTCGTATCACTCCTAGCTGTGCATGCATCATTTCCGCATCATACTTTCATTTCTTTTTTGTCTTTCTTTTTATTTTTCCATGCATGCATCCTCACTTGCCCCTCACATTTCTTGTCTCTCTGTGTGCCACACTTTGCACATTGAGGACACTGTGCCGTTTAGCTTGGGGGAGTGAGCTTTCACGTTTTTTTCGATTTGTCACCTTTATTTTCAGTCTTTCACACCGCTTTTCACTTTTGCACTCATTTTCCGTTATTTCCCTTTTGTTTCGCCATGCATCACGTTTTCCTTACTTTCCTGTGTGCCACATTGCATAGTTCTATTTTCCTTTTATCTTTACTTCTTCCTTATTTTTCATCTCATGCTAGAGATGAATTTTCTGTGATGATGTCTACGTGGAGTTAGCTTATTCTATATGCATGCTATATTTGTCGTGTCTTAGATTTCATTTCTGATATCATATGCTATGACTCGCTTGCATTTAGAAATAGGAGCCCACACTTTTTCCTCATGAAAATGGATGGAATTTTATTATTAGCTGAGCCTGAATATTCATATGTATGCTATCACAGAAAACACACCAAGATTCACGCATTGAATGCCTATATCTGGAGTACTGACTTCTTTTCCTTTATCACTTCTATATGCATGAATTGTACACTTCACTTCCGGATGATTGAATGATTGTTAGCTATGATATATCTGGATTAGTTAGCTTTTTTTTTTGCGATCGAAACTGAGTAGATTAGATCACCCTGCTGAAGTTGTCGTGCATGTCTTATAGAGTGAGCCGAGAGTTGTATTTATTTCTTTCTCCACAAATCTTGAACAACATTTCTCTACTTTTAAAATCATTGGTGAATCTCCCCTTAGTGATTCTATTTTATGGCATTTCCCCCGTTATTAATTCCTAGCTCCAAATCTCTTATTCCAAAAAAAAAAAAAAGAAAGAAAAAAATATATATATAATAAAAGAGAGAAGAACATTCTCGTATATCATTATCTCTCTTTGAATTGGGATCATTGTATATATGATATAGAAAAAAAAAAAAAAAAGAAAAAAAAAAGAGAGAAAAAAAAAAATCCTCAATAAAAGATCCCATCTCGCTTATTTTCTTTCTTTCTTCTTTCTCTTCTTTGCCTTTGGAGCTTTATAAAAATGGGGATGTAAATATTTTTGTGCCACCACGCTTATAGATAAGCTTGGGGGAGGAGATCCATTGATGTGTGAGAGAGCGACTACTTGACATAGCACGACAACCTAGGCTAAGTGATGTTCTATACTCGGTGAGATTGTTTCTAGCTTTACGAAATCCAGAAATCTAAGCCTAGCATTCATTTCATGAAACCCATACTTTTCTATTCTCTCTATTCTATGATGTAATACTCTTATACTCCAGATAGAAAGCGTTCAATTGAAAAGTGTGTGATCTGAGACTTGTATACCGCTTTAGATGATTCAGGCGATGTTAATTTTAAAATCATTCCGTTTCTCATGATTATACCGTTGTTCGTGGGTTTTCTATTTTCTACTTGCACTATTCTACTATGATATCAAAATGAGATTCTTTGACATGTATTTCTCACTCGGTGCATGCCATAAGAGTAAGTGAAACCCACGTCCTGAGAAAATGATCTAGCATCCTACCTCTTCTTTCTTTCTTCCTTTATTTTCGTTTGGTTTTCCTTCTTCTTCGTTTTTCATTTTTTTTCGTTTTTTCGCCGTTTTCGTTTTCCGAATCCACCGGGTTCGCTTTTTACTTACCTTCCTCGAGGACGAGTAAGAGGCAAGCTTGGGGGATTTTGATCACTCCTTATTTTACACCCTTTTCCCGCATGTTTGCATGCCATTTTGATCGCCCAAATTATGTTTTTCACGATATATCGACGATATTGCGATGCTTTTCACGATTTGTTGTTTTTGTCGCATTTCAGGTGATTTGGCGCGATTAGGAGTGATCTCGAGATGCGTGTAATCTAGACGGCCACCGACGACCTCCCCGAGGGGTATTTTGCTGTTGGAAAGGAGCGGAAGAAGAATGGACGTCGCCGGAGCGACGAGGAGGCCAAAACGACCAGTTTGGGCATTTTTTGTGTCCCACTCGGCCGAGTGGAGGAGCCACTCGGCCGACCAGCGAGACACTGCTCGGCCGACCAATCCAGACACGAGTTACTTGTGCACTCGGCCGAGCACAGAAGACCCACTCGGCCGAGTGACGAAACCACGTCCGCCCGAGTGGCGCCCAGACGAAGGCTCTCAAAAAGACCGAAGTTACTGTTTTTCGGCCTCTGAGCTTCAGAAGACCCACTCGGCCGAGTGGCAAATCCCGTCCGCCCGAGTGAAGTGAAGCCATCGGCCGAGTGACGACAACTCACTCGGCCGAGCCGCCCCCGAACTGAAGACCCCTGAAGCCCACGACTTACTGGAAATTGACAGGGTTTTCACTCGGCCGAGCGACTTTCGTCACTCGGCCGAGTGCGATGCGCTGCCTGTAGCGAAATTTGCGGAAAACAGGCTGTGCAGGGGCGTTTTGGTCAGGATTTTTAGACGATTTTTGGGGCTATTTAAGCTCTGTTTTTACCCTAGTTTTGGGAGCCTCCTCTCAGATTTTTTGCAGCTTTTTGAGTCTACTTTTTAGCCTTATTAATTGTGATTGGTGAAGGGAAAAACTTGGATTTTTGTTGGGTTGATTGAAGATCTACATTGGTTTGCACTTCTCTTCCACAAAAACTCTATTTTTTTATTGTTTATATCATTGTTGTGATGAATTCCATTGTCTATTTCTCCGCCAATTATTGTGCTATTGCTATGATTAGTGAGTAGTCTCCACGTCTTGGGGCGTGGGGATGAACCCTACAAGCCCAATTTCGTGTTTGTGTTGAACCGGTAGAAATTGAGCTAGGATTGTTATTAGGGATTAGATTGGGATCGAATTACTACGGATAGCTAGGTATTCACATCAATTGGGATTTGCAAGAGATTGGATCCCAATTCGATAGGAAGCCCTAGAAATCCGAATTGGGTTGGAGTCGGATTTTCGAAGTATCGGTTTGCAAGAAATTGGACCGATGCTAGGATCTCCGGTTGCAATTCCGCGCCGATACCCGTTTGCAAGAGATTGGACGGGTAGGAACTATCCTAATTTAGATTGTGGACCGAGTTTGCAAGAGATTGGACTCGGTGCGCAATTGGACGATGATGTTGATCCCAATGCTAGCTCCCCTAGGCTAGGGTTTGCAAGAGATTGGACCCAAACCTAGGATAGCTATAGACCGGCAACAGCGCGAGAGCGTGAGCTTGGTTTCACATTTAGTTGCAACTAGTTCATCCAAATTCTCATCCTAGCGATTTCGATACCGGCGAACCACAATTGTGAAATACGGCGAGTAGTGGGGATTCCCCATTCCCTAGGCGTTTTCTATTTGATTTGATATTTCGCACTCTTGTCTGACGATTGTGACAGGATCGCCCAAGGCAATTATCCCTCTAAATAGACAGGTTGATTAGGAGCAAGCACGGTCATTCGTCCTCCCTGTGTTCGATACCCGCTCGCCGCTATACCGTGCGCTTGCGGTAAAACTACAACCGTCGTCCCGGGACGTGTACGCCGGGGCGCGACCACGTATCACCTTTTATGATTCTTTGTCTAGGCTGGGTGCTTGCACCATTAGATTTACTTTTTTGCTGTTGTAGCCCTTCGGGCGTTGAGACTTGGTAATCTTAATATGTTGGAATAAAATTTGTGATGTTCTTTCCTTCTTGTACTTTTATTGTTCTGTACTAACATGCATGGACCTGTACCTTCGTCTTGGTACCACACAGATGCTTATTGGGTCAGGGCTTCGTAGATCTGGCCTAAGCGGGCCTAGTCACGCTTCGCCTCCGCTGTTTTGGGAAGCGGGGCGTGACAGGTTTTAGTGGTGGCCCATGCAGGTCCACGTCCCAATCTTTCTGCAAGTACAGAACAGTAAGAGTAAGGACATTCAATTTTGATATTCAAACATTGTACGAGTCTAACCTTCGTCTTTCTGTCAATAGGATGACCGGACGACGCGTTACCCGATCGGGAAACTTAGGCGATGGAGTTCCGGAGGACCAGGGCGGAGAGTTCCGTCAGTTTCTGGGTGTGATGAGGGAGATGCTGGATGTTCAGTCTCAGCGTGCTGCTCATGCCCCACCTGTTGCACCACCACCACCTCTGCCTGCCCCACGAGCTGCTCCAGGAGTGAAGCAGTTCAACGAGCTGCAGCCGAAGACTTTATCTGGGAAGGAAAGACCTCTGGGTGCCGATGAGTGGATCCAGAGCACGGAGGAGAAATTAGTTGCTGCAAAGATTCCTGACGACACCCGAGTGGAGATTACGAAGATGCAGCTGACGGAGAATGCGAGGAACTGGTGGCGCATTGAGGAGAGGCGTCTGGAGAAACCAGTGGAGTGGAAGACCTTCAGATCGATGTTCAAGGATAAATATTTCACCAAGTCTGCTAGGAGGGAGATGCTGAGCAAGTTTATAGATCTGAAGCAGGGGGATATGACTGTCGAGGAGTATGAAGCTGAGTTTGAGATGTTGAGCCGTTTTGCCCCGCACATGGTGAAGAAGGAGGAGAAGCGAGCTGATCGCTTTCGTCAGGGACTACGTCCGAAGATTCAGGCTTCTATGTCTTCGACGAGTTTCTCGACTATGAGGGAGGTGCTTGATGCTGCGAAGAATCATGAGCTCATAGATCTTCTGCCTGACCCTCCAGCTGATAAGGGGAAGCGTCCCATGTAGCAGTACCGGCCACCTGCTAGGCCGGCGATGAGGCCAGTCCAGACCGTGCCATTTAAGAGGCCTGGAGCACCAGTGCAGCAGCAGAGCAAGGGTCCGTGCCATTTCTGCGGCAAGCTCGGACACGTTCAGACCAACTGTCGGAGGAAGCTGGGTTTGTGCCTACTTTGTGGAGATGCTTCGCATGCTGCGAAGGACTGTCCTAGAGCCTGTATTGCTGTTGTTGGAACGCCAGCACCGTTGTAGATGAGGGCACCTGCTCCGGTTCAGAGAGGACCTGCCGTTCGTGGACCACCCTTGGTGCCACAGAGGCAGCTATACCAGCGAGCTGTGCAGCCTCCGAGACCGGCCTATACTATGACTGCTGCAGAGACCGAGGAGCTGGATGGAGTGATTGCAGGTAATATCTTGACTTAGTCTTTCATTTCATAATTATATTGTATTGCTAGTCTAGTTAGTGTTGTTTGTTTGTTTGATTGTTAGAGTAGTGTTTCACCTTAGACCCCCTTGTTTTATTAGGCACCATTCTTGTGTCCTCTCACCCCGCTTTGGCTTTGTTTGACTCCGGTGCATCTATATGCATCTTATCCCGGAGGTCGTAACAAAGCACTCCATTCCTACCCACACACTTCCTAAGTGTTGGGACATCACTACTGGGAACGGAGTAGTGACGGTGAATCTGGGATGTCGGTCGATTCCTTTAGTGGTTAGTGGACATGAGCTATATGCAGATTTCATCGTCCACGATCTACCACATTTCGATGTCATCCTCGGCATCGATTGGCTGGGTGATTTCCACGCTTCGATCGATTGTCGTAGCAAGAGGGTGGTTTTCCGGATTCCAGGCCATCCGGAGTTCGAGTTCCGTAGCCGAGACGAGTCGCTTGGGCCCATCAGATTTCAGGCCAAGCCGGTGGTGCCGGTGATAGCAGCATTGCAGATGCAGATGGAGATTGACCGACCAGCGGTTGTCAGAGACTTTGACGACATCTTTCCAGAGGATATCTCGGGTCTGCCACCCGACAGATCTTTGGAGTTCGGCATCGATCTGATGCCGGGTGCGCAGCCGATATCGAAGGCGCCGTATCGGATGGCTCCCGCGGAGCTTAAGGAGCTGCGGAAGCAGTTGGATGAGTTATTGCAGAAGGGTTTCATCCACCCTAGTGGGTCACCGTGGGTTGCACCTGTATTGCTCGTGAAGAAGAAGGATGGGTCCCGCAGGATGTGTGTGGATTATCGATGACTGAATGCCGTCATTGTGAAGAATAAGTATCTGCTGCCGCGCATCGACGACATATTTGATCATCTGGGAGGTTCGAGAGTTTTCTCGAAGTTGGACTTGAGGAGCGGTTACCATCAGTTAAAGGTTAAGAAGGATGACGTCCCGAAGACAGCTTTTCGGACGACGTATGGGCACTATGAGTTTGTGGTGATGCCATTCGGTGTGACCAATGCTCCAGCTATGTTCATGAATCTTATGAACTTGATTTTCTACGACTTCCTGGATAAGTTTTTCGTTATTTTCATTGACGACATTCTTATTTACTCGAAGTCTGAGGAGGAGCACAGCTGTCATCTGAGGACAGTGTTGGAGACGTTGATGCGACACAAGCTGTATGCCAAGTATAGCAAGTGCAAGTTCTGGCTGGACAGAGTCGCGTTTCTGGGACACGTGGTGTCTGGTGATGGCATATCTATGGATCCGGAGAAGGTCAGAGCAGTCAGAGATTGGCCGACTCCGCAGTCAGCGTCCGACATCAGGAGTTTCCTTGGTCTAGCAGGCTATTATCGGCGGTTCATTAAAGATTTCTCGAGGATTACTGAGCCGATGACGAAGCTGACGAGGAAGGACGCGGAGTTTCTGTGGTCTGATACTTGTGAGGAGGCTTTCAGTATCTTGAAGGCGAGGTTGACCACGACACCAGTTTTGATGGTACCGAATCGGAGCGGAGGATTTGAAGTTTATTGTGATGCATCGGGGAAGGGCCTGGGATGCGTTCTGCATCAGCATGGCCACGTGGTCGCGTATGCTTCTCGTCAATTGAGGACTCATGAGAATAATTACCCGACGCACGATCTGGAGTTGGCAGCAGTGATCTTTGCGCTGAAGATTTGGAGGCATTTCTTGCTGGGCGAGTGTGTGAAGATTTTTACAGATCATAAGAGCTTGAAGTACATATTCACCCAGAAGGAGCTCAACATGCGTCAGAGACGATGGTTGGAGCTCATGGCTGACTACGAGATAGATTTGCAGTATCATCCGGGGAAGGTGAACGTTGTGCCGGACGCTTTGAGTAGACTCCCCATTGCTATGATGCATACTGCTGACTGGAGGATTCAACAGGAGCTGAAGGAGATGGATTTAGAGGTTGTCCTACCTGTGGTGATTCATACTTTCATGAATTTGCAGATTCAGTCCACGATTGTGGATCGGATCAAGGCGGCACAGGCAGGAGATCCGAAGTTGCAGAGGATCAGGAGGCAAGTTGAAGCTGGACTGCGAGCAGAGTTTGTGATTCATGAGGATGGTTCACTGCGGTACGACAGCAGACTCTGCGTACCTGCGGGTGATGTTCATGAGGAGCTTTTAAGCGAGGCTCATAGCTCGCCTTATTCTATACATCCTGGTGGCACCAAGATGTATAAGGATCTCCGACAGAATTACTGGTGGATTGGCATGAAGAGGAGTGTGGCACGGAGCGTTGCCAAGTGTTTGATATGCCAACAAGTGAAGGCCGAGCACCATCGTACTGCTGGACTACTGCAACCGCTTCCTATTCTGGAGTGGAAGTGGCAACATATTACGATGGATTTCGTGACTGGTTTACCTCGGACCCCGAGGCAGAATGACGCAGTCTGGGTGATCGTAGATCGGTTGACCAAGTCTGCGCATTTTATTCCTTTTCGAGTGGGCCAGTCTATGGAAGCCTTGGCGAGGAAATATCTTGAGGTAAAATTTCGTTTCTACTTCTCTTTATTTTTCCTCCTTGATTAGTTGTGACGTGGCCGTGTACGTGCAGGAGATTATGCTTACACGGGGTCCCCATGAGCATCGTGTCTGACAGAGATACGAGGTTCACATCTCAGTTCTGAAGAAGTCTGCAGGAGCATTTGGGTACGAGTCTGAGTTTCAGCACGGCGTACAACCCACAGACCGACGGCCAGTCCGAGAGGACTATACAGATTCTGGAGGATATGTTGCGAGCTTACATGCTCGACTGGAAGGGATCTTGGGAGGACCATCTCCATTTGGTGGAGTTTTCTTATAACAACAGCTACCAGGCGAGCATTGACATGGCGCCGTTTGCTGCCTTATATGGGAGGAAATGTCGATCGCCACTGAGCTGTGATGACATTGGAGATCGGGAGCTGTTGGGTCCAGAGATGATTGTTGAAACTGTGGATGTCGAGAGAGACATCAGGGAGAAGCTCAGAGTTGCGCAGGATCGTTTTAATCATTGGGCTGATGCCAAGAGGAGACCGTTGGAGTTTCAGCCTGGAGATCACATTTTCTTGAAGATTTCTCCGAACCGCGGAGTTATTCGTTTCGGGAAGAAGGGGAAGCTGAGCCCGAGGTTTATTGGACCTTTTGATGTGATGGAACGTGTGGGAGCAGTGGCCTACCGCCTTGCTCTGCCACCATCATTGGTGGGGGTTCACGACGTATTCCACGTATCACAGTTACGTCAGTACGTCAGTGATCCGTCGCACACGGTGGATTTCTCAGAGATCACGGTCCGTCCGGACCTGACCTACGACCAGCAACCCGTGCAGATTTTGGACCGTCGACAGAAGCAGTTGAGGAATAAGGTAGTCGACCTGGTGAGAGTGATGTGGCGTCATTGATCTCCTGGAGAGTCCACTTGGGAGAGAGAGGATGAGATGAGAGAGCGTTACCCTCACCTATTCTGAAAGAAATTCCGAGGGCGGAATTTTCTTAAGGTGGGTAGGATGTAACGGCTGGTTTTTGTATGATGAATATTATTTATATATATATGCGATTGTTCGTCTTCTTTCTTTACTTCTCCGCGCTCATATCTTAGTATAGGTTCAATTTTGGAACTTATTGAAATCATTTCGAAGCTTCCCGCCTCAATTTGCGACTTCCTGTGCCAATTAGCCGGTTCACGTTGAGGAACCGACTGACTAGATGTCAATCTAGTCGGTCAACAACTCCTCATGGTCCGACTAGTTTTTGTCAGGATTTTTCCCTTGAGTTACTGTTTACACTTAGTCGGTCTAAGTTCAACCACTGACCGACTAGTTATCGAACTAGTCGGTCAACACTTCTTCGCAGACCGACTAAGTACAGAGATCATTTTTCGCATCAGGTTACTGTTTACCGTTAGTCGTCAAAGAACGAAAACTGACCGACTAGTTGACGAACTAGTCGGTTAAGTATCCTTCTCTGACCGACTAACCTTCAAAATATCTTGTTGACCATTTTCACCTTTTAGTCAGTCTATGAACACTGGCCGACAGACTAGGTTGCAAACTAGTCGGTCGACGAGCCTTCACAGACCGACTAACTCTATAAATTTTACAACAACCCTGTTCACGGTTTGGGTTTTAGTCTGTCACAGTTATACGACCGACCGACTAGTTCCCAAACTAGTCGGTCGACCGCCCTTCTCTGACCGACTAGTTGACCCCGAAACCCTAATTTCTGTGCTAGCCGCCGTTTCATTTTCTTATTTAAACGGGGCTTTCTCTTTCATTTATCCTGATTGTTTTCAGTCTCCATCTTCCCCAAACCCATTTCCATACCTCTCACGTCCTCCCCTTGCTCGTTCCTCCATCCTTGCGCCCTCCATCTTCCCCAAAGCTCTCCCTCTTCTCTCATTTCCCTTCTTTTGCCCTAGCATGGAGTTCTCATCTCAGATCCAGCAGCAACGACGCCGGGAGACGCTAGGATCTTCACCATCACCGACGATCAACGTTTCTCACTGTGCTACCCACGGCTTGGGAATTTCCGAACGACGTAAAGCTTCCACCCTTTCCAGATTGGACACCGGATCTTCGTGCAACCGTCAATTCCAGGTTGGTGCCCTAAATTCGTAGTAACCTCCACAATAGATGATCAAACCCTAAATAAAAGTCGCAACCTAATCAAACTAAATTTATTTTTCGCGGATCTTTAAAATGTTGTGCTAACAGTAGAAATCGACGAATGGACATTATGCATGCACACATAGGATAGATCGTCGATTAGGTCAATTCATAAAAAAATGTGATTTTTGGATTGATTAGGATAGTCCCGATAATATAAACACAACCCTAATAGGAATAAATGAATCGTGATCTGACACCGTCGCCGTGTCATGATTTTCAGACACTTTTCCGCCGACGAGACGTTTGGACGAGGCGTACCAGGGAGACGGCGCACTCGCCACCATAGGCAAGTGTATCACTTGCGTACTTGGCTGTGTTTAGGCCTTAATTTTGCTATAACTGTTAGTCTTGATCATTGAGAACCGGACGTGAAATGATAGCGTCCGGGACGCCTTGGTGGCTCAGATTTGACAACGAAATCTGAGTCCAACAACAACAATTTGACATCATAGGATTGACATGCGTGTGCGTGAGTTGTGGACACCCTAGTACAACCCCTCCCGTTATGTCGTGTCGTGTTCCTTTCCGTCTGCACAGCCCGCTGGGCAATAGGGCACTCGCCAAGCCAGAGCGAGTGATCCCTTGTACTAGTTCACAGCCCGATGGGCAATTGGGCACCTGTCAAGCTAGAGCAGGTGATCCCATGTACCGATACACAGCTCAGAGAGCAATTGGGCACTTGTCAAGCTAGAGCAAGTGATCCCATGTCTTGTCACGATTCTTGGGGTTATGGGGTAGGGTTGAGCGTGCAAGCGGCAAGAGGGACTGATCCCCCTCGAACCGAACAGGCGTGAACCCTTTCGTGTCTTGTCTTGTCTTGTCATGTCTGGCTTCCGTGTTCTGTCTTGTCTTGACACTTGTAGGCTAGTCCCGTAGTCCATAGCACTCGCTATGACTACTACTTGTCTTGTTTACTTTCCTGTTGTGTTTCTTTCTGTTGTTAAAACCTCAGCATGTTAATCAACCAGTAAAGCATTGTAAGTAAATGGTACACTTGTAGCTTGGTCTAACCCTTTTCTTGTAGACCTTGCCTGACGTACAGTTCCTTCTTTTGGTGCTGTACGTCAGGGATTGAGCCAGAGTACGTGGAGGAGACTGACCTGCCTGCCGACGTGGAGCCAGAGGGCGTCGATCCCGAGTACGACCCCGAGGAGGATCAGAGTTAGAGACTTTTTAGTAGCAGATTCCTGAGGCGTTACTATCTTGCTGGGTGCGTAGCACCTTTTATGATTCTTTGTCTAGGCTGGGTGCTTGCACCATTAGATTTACTTTTCTGCTGTTGTAGCCCTTCGGGCGTTGAGACTTGGTACTCTTGATATGTTGGAATAAAATTTGCGATGTTCTTTCCTTCTTGTACTTTTATTGTTCTGTACTAACATGCAGGGACCTGTACCTTCGTCTTGGTACCACACAGACGCTTATTGGGTCAGGGCTTCGTAGCTCTGGCGTAAGCGGGCCTAGTCACGCTTCGCCTCCGCTGTTTTGGGAAGCGGGGCGTGACAGAAGGTATTTTCATGCATAATATATATATTTTATTGTTACGATTAACTTGGAATAGAATATTAGACATATCAAAATCATATATAATGCATGCATTCTTTTTGAAAACTATTTGAAAATCTTTATCGCAAAATAGAGAAATGGATAAGAGATTAGGTTTCAAACCGTCAACGAGGAGCACGTTTTCGATGATTGGCTTAGTTGGATCACCAACTGTTCTGATGCCAATCAATTTACCTTAATTTTTATCACCAAAAGTAACGTTGCCACCATCTTTGAATTGTACGGCTGATATAAGTTTGATGTTCCCGGTCATATGTTTAGAACATCCACTATCTAGTATCCATCTTTCTTTTATAGGACCTAAAAGATAAACAATAAATATGGTACCCTTTTTATATCGGTCCTTAGGATTAGTCCTTAGGAAACCAAACCTAAGTGGAATTTGATTTCTTTAGATAATTAGAAGAAAGAATAACGTTTTGCATAAAGTTAGATATATATAAATCCTTATCATATAAGCAAATATCTTTGGGAACCCAAATATTATGCATAATTGTTTTCTTACAAGATGTAAGAAAATTGGTTTTCTTTGGAATATGAAGAGTATCCCTTTTCATATTATTAGAAGAATCAATTTTCTTAGCATTAATAAATACATGCGTTTTCTTTTCTAAAATGATATTACCAAGAATATTCGATTTGGAAGTATTCTTATATCCCAAACCTTGTCTATGATTAGTAGGATGTTGTAATCTAAGTAAATCATCTAGATTATTCCTTCTTTTATTAAACCTACTAATGTTAGTAGACATAATATCATATTTCAATTTTAGAGAATAAATATCCTTATCTAAAATAGAGATGCGTGAAATCATATTATTATTCTCAGATTTGAGAATCTTATTTTCATGAAGTAATTTATCATTTTGAGAAGATAATGTTTCCTTCTCAAATTTTAGACTATCTAATGAAGATGAAGAAAAGGTTAGTTCTTGATGAGATAGAACTAATGCCTTATATTGAGAATTCAATTTCTTGAATCTCGTATATAATTCATTAAAAGCATTAATTAATTCATCATTATCGAATCTACTTACCTTATTATCACTTTGTGCCATAAAGCACATATGGGTCTTCATTAGATTGGTTGTTGACTTCTTCTTCTACATCTGAAGATGAAGAGTCCCATGTTGCTGCTAATGCCTTCTTTTTCTTTTCGAACTTCTTATCCTTTCTGAAGTTGTTGAATATCCTTTCTTTTGGCTTAAGAAGTGGACAATCCTTTTTCATATGTCCTGGTCTGTTACATTGAAAACATAAAGACGCATAAGTAGTTTTGGACTTAAAACTTTTAAACTTACCACTTCGAAGAAACTTCTTAAAGTTTCTAGTTATTAGTGCCATGTCTTCATCGTCCATATCTGAACCATCGGTGTCTGATGAAGCAGCAAAGGCAAGCGTTTTCTTCTTTGTATCTGCTTGTTCTTTGCAATCTTGAAATTGTACTTCGTAGGCCATCAAGTTACCAACCAAGCTTTCAACGGTGAGAGTTGACAGGTCATTAGCTTCTTCTATGGTTATAGTCTTCTTCTTCCATTCTTATGTTAAGGCACGAAGAATCTTCCGTACTTGTTCCGTTTGAGAATAGATTTTGCCAAGTGCTATTAAGGAGTTGACAATGTCGGTGAAACGAGTGATCATTTCTCCAATTGGTTCATTCTCCTTCATTCTGAATAACTCAAACCTGTGAACAAGAAATAGATTTTAGTTTCCTTACCTTTATTAGTTCCTTCATGAGTTACCTGGAGTATATGCCAGATGTCATATGTGGTTTTGGCCTGGGAGACACGATTGAACTCATTCTTGTCCATAGCGCAGAATAGTGCATTCATTGCTTTAGAATTGTGAGTTGCAGCAGATTTGTCATTAGTAGTCCATTGGGCATATGGAGTTGTAGGCTTCTCGTATTGAGTTTCCAACTTGTTCCAAAGTTCGTAGTCGATGCTTTGAAGATAGATTGTCATCTGGGTCTTCCAATAGGAGTAGTTGGAACCATTGAATAGTGGAGGCCTTGTAGTAGAGTGCCCTTCTGGAAATTGTGATGTAGACGTTGAATTGTTCGTCGGATAGGTGTATGCCATGTTAACAATGTGCTCCGATACCAAATATTGGATCTCCTGGCACACCAAATACACTAGAAGGTGGTGAATAGTGTAAATCACGACGATATTGCAAAATTAAAAGTTAATAAAAAATTGCAATAAGAATGCAGAAATAAATGAACTCAATCCAGAATAATCCAAACACAGCCACAGAGATTTTTATACTAGTTCGAATCCTTGTGATCCTACGTCCAGTCCTCTATCCTGTAGAGATTTGAATTCACTAAAATACTTGCTCCCCGCAAGTAATCAACATACAAAGATGCCAACACTCCTCGTGTTGCAAACTTGTACAATTTCTTCAACAAGAGATTCACCAAATAAAGTAAAGAAAGAGTATGAAACAATATCACCTATAGCCTTGATAATTGATGGAATTATTGCGCAAGGAAGGTGATTGAATCTCCAAGGTTCTAGATGGAACTTGTAGTAGAACAAACTTGAAGATTGGACTTTCTATGGAGGAAAAATTTCTGCAGGTGTTCCTCTAAGAAAATATGAAAATCACTAGCTTTCTAGAGAGAAAGTAAACTTAAGAAAAGAGAAAAAGTGAATTTTCGTGTGTTTTTAGGCAGGGGTCTGGGGTTTATTTATAGTCCAAAAGGTAGTTTTTGAACGTTGGACAACTGCCTAAATTTTCAAAAAGTTCTGGGAAAGTTTTTCTATTAGTCGACTAATATTAGTGCCTGGTCGACTAATCAGAACTGCTGACTAGGATTCTAGCTGTTGAGGTGTTCTTTCAGAAAATAACTTCCACAAACGGAAGGAAACTTCTTTAAACGGATATAAACTGACAGAAAGTAACCGTTTATGGCAGTTTTAACCCCCAGAAATAGAATAAAATACTTAAATAATAAATCATTTAAAATAACTGTTTTGAAAATAGACTGGTAGACTAACACAGTCTGTTGGTCGACAAAAATTTCGAAATTTCGAAATTCTTAGGAAAATGATCCTAGAGACAGAAATTAGGTCTGACGAAATTTTGGGACAGAAATATTATAATATTAAAATTAGTCGACTAACATTAGGGGTTGGTCGACTAATAGGATCTTTGACGTGATTTTTTGAATACGGACCCTAAACGTCTAAGATAGATTATCATCAATGGTTTTACATTCTAAGCAAAGGCAAGAAAAAAAATAAAGATTACATCTCATTTACAAGATACAAAATATCATCGATAAAACTTCGTCTTGTAGTGGATGCTTCTTGCAACTTGTACACTTGATGATTTTCTTAATGAATATTTGCTATAACATCTGCATAGATAAAGTTAGTATAAAGATAATATGTTTGTATCATAAAAACCACATGAGGAGTTATGAGTTTCCAACATGACCTACCTGGAGACGGGGGCCCTGCCCGAAGATCGGCTCAAAGCGAAGAAGGTCAAAAGGCGAGCCTCGTCGTTCGTAGTCTTCGACGGTGTGCTTTACCGGAAGCACTACGCGAGATTCGACATCCTGCCGTATCTGAAGTGTCTGGGGCCGGACCAAGCCGAACAAGTCATCCACGAGGTGCACGAAGGCCTTTGCAAAAACCACTATGGCGGACGCATCATCACCCACAAAGCAGTGCGTCAAGGATATTACTGGCCAACCATGATCTACGACGCACTCCAATACGTCAAGAAGTGCGGAGAGTGCCAGAAGTTCGGTAGACACACTGCTGCTCCATCGATCGACCTAGTCCCTATCCTCAGCCTGATACCATTCGCCAAGTGTGGCCTCGATTATCGTCGGACCTTTACTGAAGGTGTCCGGAGGAAGGAAGTACCTCGTCGTCGCCGTTGATTACTTCACCAAATGGATCGAGGCGTAACCGTTGGCGCGCATCACTTTGAGGGATATGAAGAGCTTCATTTGGAAGTCTGTCATATGCCGCTTTGGGGTACCTTGCTCCATAGTGACAAATAACGGGAGGCAGTTCGACTGCGCAGACTTCCGAAGCTTCTGTTTGGGGTGGGGGATCACACTCCACTTTGCTTTCGTGGCGCATCCACAGTGCAATGGGATGGCAGAGGTGGCGAACAAATGCATACTGTCCCCACTGAAGAAGAAGGTCGGTGACGCACTTGGGTCTTGGGTGGACGAGCTACCAGGGATCCTATGGTCGTACCGCATGACTAAAAAAGCGTCGAACGGGGAGAGCCCATTTATGCTTACATTCGGGGCGGAGGCAGTCGTCCCTGTAGAAGTGGGAGAAGAGACACTTCAGCTCAAATGCTTCGATGAAGATGTCAATATGGAGGGCCTCGACCTCAACCTCGAGCTCATCGACGAAGTGAGAGACCAAGCTCTGACAAACCTCGTCAAGCATAGCCAGATGATAGCTCGGCACTACAACTCCCGGGTGAAGAAACAGAGCTTCAAAATCGACGACCTAGTCCTCAGGGATGCAACCTTCAAAACAAAGATCGCTCGTCGAGGAAAGCTCGCAGCAAACTGGAAGAGCCCCTACAAAATCATTGACATCATCGGGCTGGCCACTTACATACTGGCAACCATAGACGGCGGCGAGCTGGCCCACCCATGGAATGCGGAACACCTGCTCAAATACTACCAGTAACCTCATAAATTTTAATGAAATTACCTTCTTTTCATGCAAATTCTCAAATTTTTCCGTCTCCATTTGGAAATTTCAGTTCTCCTCGAACGTTGCCAAACTCTGGGGCAAGCTTACAGAGCTTCGCCAATGACAGGCTTTGGAGGGCTAGGGCCGAGCTATGGGGTCGCACCCTCCCCTCCCATGAAGACTTGGGGGCAGGTCACGTCCTGGCTACCCAGGGCTTCGCTACCCAAATCGGAGAAGGGCTAGGGACGAGCTACGGGCTCACACCCTTCCCTCCCATGAAGACTCCGGGGCAGGTCACATCCTGGCTACCCATAGCAGGACGGGCTTCGCTACCCAAACCGAAGAAGGGCTAGGGCTGAGCTACGGGCTCACACCCTCCCCTTCCATGAAGACTCCGGAACATATCATGTCCTGGCTACCCATAGCAGGACGGGCTTTGCTACCCAAACCAGAGAAGGGATAGGGCTGAGCTACAGGCTCGCACCCTCCCCTCCCATGGAGACTCCAGGGCAGGTCGCGTCCTGGCTATCCATAGTAGGACGAGCTTTGCTACCCAAACCGGAGAAGGGCTAGGGCCGAGCTACAGGCTCACACCCTCCCCTCCCATGAAGACTCCGGGGTAGGTAACGTCTTAGCTACCCATAGAAGGATGGGCTTCGCTACCCAAACTAGAGAAGGGCTAGGCCAAGCCATGGGCTTGCACGCTCCCCTCTCTTAAACTCCGGGGCAAGCTTACGGAGCTTCGCCCTCGGCAAGCTCCGGAGGGCTAATGCCGAGCTATGGCTCGCACCCTCCCCTCCCATGAAGACTCCGGGGCAGGTCACGTCCTGGCTACCCATAGCAGGATGGGCTTCTCTATCCAAACCGAAGAAGGGCTAGGGCCGAGCTACGTGCTCGCACCCTCCCTTCTGATGAAGACTCCGAGGCAGATCACGTCTTGGCTACCCATAGCAGGACGGGCTTCGCTACCCAAACCGGAGAAGAGCTAGGGCCGAGCTATGGGCTCGCACCCTTCCCTCCCTCAAACTCCGGGGCAAGCTTACGGAGCTTCGCCCCCGACAGGCTCCGGAGGGCTTGGGCCGAGCTACAGGCTCGCACCCTCCCCTCCCATAAAGACTTCAGGATAGGTTACGTCCTGGCTGCCCATAGCAGGACGGGCCTCGCTACCCAAACCGGAGAAGGGCTAGGGCCGAGCTACGGGCTCGCACCCTTCCCTCCCCCAAACTCTGGAAGACAAACGTCGGTCTATACTCTCGACACCCGGCATGACATCTCTCGACCGTCCCAAATGTCGGGAACAATACAAATCAGGGCCACGCTAAGTCGCAATTCGAGACGGAGAATTAAGACACTAGTCGGGAAAATTAAGCCCAGACTACAAAGTTTCATTGACAAAAATTGTTTACAAGTATCTCCTGGGTGCCGACCATACATAGAATGGTCGCACCTTGGCCGACACCACCAAACAGCCAAAACTTCTAAAAAAAATAAACTAAGTCCTACACCAAGGCCCCTAGACCGGCCCCTAAATCCCCTACCCCAAACATTCATACGGTGCCCTGGCCGCCCTCCCCTTGGTCGCCTCCGATCAAACCTTCACCCTCGTGGGTATCCCTCGCCACTTGTTGCTCGACTGCTGGTGCCTCTTCATCAGCTGGTGCAGCCTCTTCTTCCTCTTCCTCATCATCTGAGCCACCATCTTTTCAAAGTCCACCTCGACGGAAGGATAGAGGCTCACAATACTCTCCACGATCCTCTGAAGGCAGGCCTCCCAGCCCTTCTGTTTCATCACCACCATTGCGGGGACTAACTCTGCCAGCTGGTAGCGTCGGACCGCTTCGGCCTACTTCGCCTCCAGCTCGGTCTTCCTTGCCTCCACTCGCTGCTCCAACTCCGCGGCCCTCTTCTTCTCTTGCTCGAGGGCGACCTCCACATCAATACGGTGGGCTTCTTCAGCTCGAAGGTTCGCCTCAAACTCCTCCAAGCATGCCTCCTGCTTTCGGATAGTACCCTTCTGCTCGTCGTACCATCCCTGCAACTTGGCATACTGGGCCTTGTGCCTCGTTGCTCGCTCCTCAGCTTCCTTCTTAACAGTGACGAGCTCAGCCTCCTTCTTACCGAGCTCAGCCTCAGCTTTGTTTATAACGGGGGTGTGGCACCTAAGGGTAACCATCATTGCATTAGCCTGCACAGAAAATAGAAAGAAGAGTCAGGAACACTCGAATAAAAGAATTTATCTTAAGAGAGGAGCCGGACTGACCTTCATGCTGTGCCAGATGGCCGAGGCGCACAACCTCTCAGCACCCACATTTGCCAGAGACTCCCTGTCTCTGGGCATCAGGCTGTTTTCGGCCAACCTCGTCGCTACTCCGGCTTCATCGAAAACCGACTCAGCAGAGCCAATCGGGTTGACAGCTTCACAAGCTCGTCCCTCCTGGACTTAAACACCACGAGTGATGCCTTGCAACTCAGGTGGGTAGGCTTACTGAGTCCAAAAGGAGGGCAACCATAGGGCCAGCGGCCCGCGGCTGTCGTCCGCATACCGAAGCCTGACTTGATAGGAGACCCCTGGGACACGACAGTCCAGAGTAGAACTGCGAGGATCAGGGGTGGTAGCCTACTCTGAGACCCTTGGGCCTCCGGCTCGGCTCGCACGATATCCTCAGCCTCGAGGTCGATTGACTGGGGATTAGCTCTGCCCACTGCGCTCTCAGTAGGGCAGCCAGTGTTCTCCACGGTCGTCAGGAGGCCCGAAGCAATCGTGGCCTCTGCCATATTCGTCTTCTTCGTCCAGACGAGCTTCTCAGCCTTCACTGTCGACGACCCCTTTCGAGCTCGCTTCAGGCCGCCATTCACTGGTTGCTTGGCTACTTGCTCCGAGGCCAGCCTCATCAGCTCCTCCATCGACAAACTCATCATCTGACCTACAAGAATGAGTTAGATCGGGGTGAGAAAATTAGGAGCGACAACTACAAAGCTCGGATTACCTTCTGGCTAGATGTGCCGGGCTATCATTTTCTTCGTGGCAAGCTTCCCATATTGCCTGTTCACCTTGGGGATCACCTGCAGGATCATAGCCCGCTCAGCATCGTCTGCTTCAAGATGAACCACTTTGTTGGCCTCCAGATTCAACACGCCCCAGTTTGACCTCAATGCCAGATCCTTGGGCGTCGAGACGAACACATACTGCACTCTCCAGCCTTTAATCTTGCCAGGCAAGCCCATGACTAGAGGCCGCCTTCTCCTCGCTGAAATGTAATAGTGCACCCTCAGCTTCTTGATTGGGAAGAAGTACTGGAATAGGGGGAGGGTCGGACTGACATCGCTTCTCACACAAAGGACGAGGAAGCCGACGATTGCACTGATGGAGTTTAGCATCAGTTGGAATAGGGGAACTTCGAGGAAGTTCAGGATGTGGAGAAGCAAAGGAGGAAGGGGGAAGCGAAGTCCTTGATGGAAGCAGGCGATGTAGACCCCAACCTTGTAATCCTTCGGGAAGCACACCAATTCAACGGTGGTCAAAAGACAGACTGTGTAAGGCGGCCTGATGTACTTCACGTGGGCTTCAGGTATGAAGGAGGTCCACGTTACCGATTCCACGCTTGAGATCTTAGCGGGAACATTCCTGGCCTCGGCCAAGGTCACAATGGCCCTAGTAAACAACCAGGGCTTTGGTGCAACCGGCCATTTCCCTTTCCTCGGATATTTAGGGTCCGCCGATGACGAACCCACATCTAGCTCAGCCGTTGGCCTACCCTCAGTGCGGCCCTGACTAACCGGAGAAGTCTCCTCCACCCCTCCATGGTGTCCATGGCGAGCTGTCCGTTGCTCCGCCGCCCCTAACCCTTTGTTCTATCCCTCTCGAAGCAGAAGAACGGGAAGAAGTCGGAGAAAACCATTTCAAGGAGCAAGAACAATATCTATAAGAAGCAGACGATCAGATGAAGCTGTCAGAACAGTTGCACGAGCTACGGCGATGGCAGCGACGAGGACGACGATCAAAAACTCTGAAGGAGACGAGAGCTCGAAGAAAATCCGAAGTTGGAAAACTCTCGCTCGATCTCCCCCTCCCCTATTTATAGGAAGTGCCGATCGATCTCCACCGTCGAAGCCCCGCCATGTGTCGAAGATCCGAGCCCTCTCTGACACTTCGACTGCCACCCGCAATCACATCCACCACGCATCGCTTTCTGAATGGCTGGGATGCTTCAATTTATCCCGCCTTCAAATCGAAATGATGGCAATGAAACGGTGGGCGGGATTTTCAAAACAACTCCCGCCTTTTCCCGACGCTTGGAGCAAAGACCGTCCCCCTTCATTCGGATGGACATGGAGCTGGTATGTCGCCGGAACTAGGCCGAGCTTCTGCCCTGACCTTACCAGTAAACTCTGGTGCATTTACATCTTTACATACATATTGTGCGGACTAAATTTTTAGCTCCTCGCATCGAGGAATGCCGAGGCCGCCCAAGCGAGCTTTTGCCCTATAAGGCAGGCCGAAGCGTGCATTGTGTAACGACCACTTTTCGTTGTACGTTTTTCGTGCACGTGCTTTTGGCCGTGCACGTGTTCGTTTTAGACTTTGTTCGTTTGTGAACACTTTCGTGTGATATGCCGTTGTGAACGTCTCTGAGAGTATTAAATAATGGCACTAAATTGGAACGACGTTTCTCGAGTCGTTTTCCCACAATTTAAACTTATTCGATGAGACGTGGCGATTTTCACTTTTGACGGGAGACGTTTCTATTTTTAGTTTCGTCGTCTGACGTCAAAATTGAGATCTGTCTTCTTAGTTAGCTCACTCTCGTCATCACGATCACCCCGATATTTATTTTATAATTTTTGGAGTTTATTTGACCACTTTTATATTTTTAACAAGTTTTATATTATTTTTAATAATTAATTTTTATATTAAATTCGGCCAAAGAAAATTTATTTGAGTTTAAAACGTTTTAAAGAATTTTTGAGCCAATTTCCAGCTCATTTGGACCAAGTCAAATCCTTGGGTGAGTTGGAGAAGTTGAATTTCAAATTTTAAATTATTTTAAACTTCTAATCCTATTAGATTTAGCCCTAGACCAAGTCAACCCATCTATACTATATAATCAACCCCTAGGAAGACCCATTTTCGCAAGAAATTAGCCCTAGCCCCTTCCAAAACCCAAATTGGACGTTGCGACGATTCGTCGCAACGTTGCGACGTTCAGCCCCCGCACTGACCGAGAGAACGGCCTTCGTTCGCCCGCTCAGACCGACAGCCGCCCCCGCTCACGCCCGCTCCGCATTCCGCTGCAACCCCCGCTTCGCACCGACCCGCACCGACCGATAGATCCTCTCGGTCTGACCGAGAGGCAGCCCCGCTCAGGCCCGCATCCCCGCTCCACACCAAAGCCCGCTCCGCACCCCGCCTTCCTCCGTGCCTGACCGAAGCGCTCCCCCGCTCACGCTGCATCTCCGCAACGTTGCAACCGTTGCAACGTTGCAACGACCCGCCTAGCGCTGTGATCGAGCCGCCCCAAGCGCCCGACCGACAAACCTCTCCGCACCAAGGCCCGCACCGACCCCGAGCGCTGCACCAAGCCCGTTCCCCCGCAGCGACCGATGGCCGCCCCCGCATTTGGCTGTGTACGACCGAGAGCAAACGTCGCAACCCCGCATCCGTCGCACCACTTGCCACCGTGGGCCCCCCAAGTTCTCCAGAGGTATTGTGGGTCCCCCAAAGGTCCCTAGGACTACTATGGGCCCCACCTAGGTGCTTGCTCTCCGAGGATTCGTCGCGTACGACGTTGCGACACGTCGTAGCCCGTCGTCGCACGTGCTAGCCTTGGAATCTGGAACCGTTGCTCCGGTTGATGCTCTGAACTTTCCAGCGAGGAAACTATATTGGAATCAGGACTTGGAGCACGTTCTCTTATTCCAACCCCCGGCGTCGCTACCCGACGCCGGTGTAGCTTTCGCGTCGTGTTGAGGTAACGCTTTGCACCCCTAGGACCTCCAACCCATTGCCTGCTAATCAAGACTAAAATCAGTATTTTCAAAGTATTTTAAATGTTTTAAATTCACTAATCAAGATTAATAATATGGACTCTAGGCCGGTGGACTTGTGTGTAATGCCCTACAAGCTACTGCACAAGTACTAGAGGGGGGGTGAATAGTACTTTAAAAATAACAAGGAGTATAATTCCAAATTATTGTGCAAACAACTACCAAATCAATTTGCGGAAGCTTAAATTGAATGACAACAATAAAATTAACAATGCAAACAAATGAAGTTAATGGGTTCGGATCCACCCAAGTCTCCCCGACTTGTTCCCGGTGATCCTACATCCCAACCACCCGGATCCCCTCCGGATACTTGAGTTAGAAACCCTAACTCAAGATTTCCACTATGAATATCTTGTGAAAAACCTTCACAAGATCAAATCATACAACAACGACAATAGTGAATCCCACAACCCGGGATCACAACCTTCTCTCACAACCGAGAGAATCAACAAGCAATATAAATGAGTTTATATTGAAATAAACAAACTTACCACAAAATCCTATACCTTGAGTTTTTCTTACCCAATAGGTGAAATGGAGGATTTAAGGAAGATGAAGTCACCAAGACCTAGCACCAAGGAAATGACCAGCAATCGGTGCCTAGGGATGATTTGGAGACTTGGATCAAGCTATAGCTTGAAGAGCTCACCAAGAACAAGCTTATCTCAAAATGGATTCTAGATTTAGAATAGTGAGAGAATGGGTTTCTTGTGAGGAAGAGAGCTTTAGATTTGAGTGAGAATGGCTATCTCTTTTGATCTCAATGAATCTCTGAATGGAAGCTCTAACCTAGATAGAAATGACCTAGGTTCGTATTTATAGGGTCCCATAAAAACAAGTTAGGTCATTCTCCAACGGATAGAAAACTGGGAGAATTAGTCGGTCAAAGAACAATCACTGACCGACTAGTTCATCAACTAGTCGGTCAGTCAAACAGCATGGACCGACTAAGAGAGGAACTGAGAAGAGATAGAATTTCAGACCTAGAAATCTAGTCGGTCCAAGAAGACATTCTGACCGACTAGTTTCACAACTAGTCGGTCAGTCAATGAACGTAGACCGACTAAGAGGCAAAATGAAATAGTCTGAATACAAATTGACTTAGTCGGTCCAAGAACAAAAGTTGACCGACTAGATTGTCAACTAGTCGGTCACCAAACGTTCTTAGACCGACTAACGATAAACAGTAGCTAAGGAGAAATTTAGCATGAACAGTAAGTCACAACTAGTCGGTCAAAGAAGCATCACTGACCGACTAGTTCACAAACTAGTCGGTCGGTGAGTCAACGTAGACCGACTAACTGTAAACAATAAAGTCCAAGAAATTAAGGAATCAAACTAGTCGGTCCAAGAAGAGTTGCCGACCGACTAGATCACCATCTAGTCGGTCAGTACTTCTTCTTGTACCAACTAACATGCACAAACAAGTCCGAATCGAAGCGCGACGCTTCGAGGAAGTTAGAATGAACTTGTACTAAGATCCTAGAGCTACGATATGAGCGTTATGAAGTTAGAATGGTAAGATATACTCAAGGCTTAACATTCTATTGATCGAAGCTAAAAAGACTATAAATAAAACCTTAATAAACGGTCTTCGAGAGCTTCGATTGATTCTTCATAACTTCCAAAACGGCGCAAGAGCTTCAACGAAGCTTTGGGCATGAATACGAGCTTTGGGTAGTGTTGAGATGTCGCTTTGAATGTTCTCGTGAATTTGGCGACGATCTCCAATACTGCGCTCACAAATTGTTAGTACATGGATTATTTATGTTTGCTCATCATCAAAACCAAATCCGGGGAGTCCAATATTCAACATTCTCCCCCTTTTTGGTGATGACAAACCAACATAAATAATAATCAAAAATAATGATTCAAATGTAAAATACTTACTCCCCCTGCATTGATGACACGTTAATTCCAAAATGAATATATATGAATTGCATCAATCAGATGAGTAAGATAAATAAAGAGAATCGATTTTCGAAATATCGGATTTTGAAAATCCTTATATGTATTTAACTCCCCCTGAATCTAACATATCAAACTAGATTCTTGGAAATTGAGTTAAGTTTTCATTTGCGCTATTTATTATCATTATCTCTCCCCCTTTGGCATTATCCCAAAAATGGGGGGCATACAACGACAACAACTAGGAAATGAAAAATCCAACATCGGGAGTCGTAGACGGTGATGATGGACCTACTTGACACCAAGGGATAAATGATGAAATCAAATCAAGGTGTGCCAAATTGTCCATTATCAAAAAGCGATAATCAAAATCATCAAAAATAATATTTGGTAATTTCTTTTTTCATTTATTGAATAATGAAACATACTCTCCAATATTCAATACTCTTGGTTAAATTTGTGCATGGAAAACAATTCTATACAAATATAGAAATATAATCTATTTAACCAAGTTTTTCAATCGTCGAGCGACGATTTTACATAGCATGGACATTGAATGAGAATTAATGTGCACGAGGAAGTAAATATCACAACATGAACAACGATGTATATATAGATTGAAACATCAAGAGTACATCCCAAAAAGAGATCGATACAACAAATGCAACATACCCATCAAAAATAAATACATCATATATCATTGATACAACATCATCATGAGAACATCATCATCAACATCATCAACGTCCAACAACAAAAAAATACAACACATCAAAATATCCAACACCGACATCCAGAAAACTCAAAAATACATCAAATCAACCCTCAATCTCCATCCTAACCCAAAATACTCTCAAAAAGATATTTCATCCAAAGAGTAGTGGAGAGTCCTCGGAACAAACGATCACGAGGAAGTGGCTGGATCTGCAGTGTCCGTGGGTCCAGTCGACGGAGTGGACTCAGGCTCTGCAGGGAGGAGAGGCGTCTCAACAGACGGGATTGTCGGGGTAGGTGTGAAAACAACTGGCTCAACAGCAGGGGTCGCAACAGTAGGGGTCTCAACAGCAGCAGGTGAGACAGGAGCAGGCTTGTCAACAGGGACAGTAGGAGTAACAGTAGCCTCAGAAGTCTGGACTACTGCAGCAGAAGTCTCTGGAGCACCGGAAGTGGTGCCAACTCCAGGAGCTGAAGTGGTAGCAGCAGCAGCAGCAGCAGTGGCCTCATCGCCACGGGCTAAGGAAGTGACAAGCTCATCAATCTCCTCATCGTCCATCTCCTCGGCCTTAGAAACGGAAGGAGGAAGATCAATCTCCATCATACGAGCCATACGACAGACGACCTCCTCAGTACGAGCCAAACGTGATTCGTGCTGACGAAGAAGGCGTACGACATCATCTAATGTGGCAGGAGGAGCGGGGGCAGCAGCAGCTGAGGGAGTAGCCTGAGAAGCAGATGTGGTAGACCTCTGCACGTGACGAAGCGCCGCTAGAGATTTCTTAACGGCCGTCGCGTTTAGAGGAGTACCCAAGGGACGCTCATCGTCAGGAGGGAGAGGGACTCGGAAATGATGAAAGGCAAGGGTCAGCAGACACGGATATGGAATATGCGCAGATTTATTGGTCTTGCGTATACACTCGAAAGAGTCCATCTTATCGAGTATTACGTGAGCCCAATTAATCTCGCAACCCAAGAAAAGTGCGTAAATGAGCTTCAAAAATGGCTGGGATGGAAGTGAAGATGAGCCGTACTTGGGAAGCAAGCACGACTTCAGAATAAGATTCAATACCCATGCATTTGGCTTGAAAGACTTTGAAGGAACTCCAATAAAGGCAGGAGGGATCACATGGAAGATGTCAGAAAGAACGGACTGATCCAAGGAAGATATATCGTCGACGGAAATGTCAGAAGGAAGGAGACCAGACGACGAGCAGCCAAGAATCTCCCCCAAGATTTCTGCCGTGAGAACTATAGGAGTTCCCAAGACAGTAGTCTCGATGGAGTGACTAGCATCGTACTGGCCTCGAACACGATTGGCATAGAACAATTTCACTAGGCGAGGATATGGTTTAGGATTGGCCTTAAGATCGTATCGAAGATAATCAAGGAGACCACTATAGGAGAGGAGGTCAGCTAAGCCAATGAAATCTGAAAACTGAACGTAGTGCTCCAATAGCATCGGGCAGTGTTCAATACGGTTGTAGGTCGCGAGACACATAGGGTCGTCGCGACACAACGATATGTCAACACCACCCACTGGCATTGGGCCCTTTCCCTTTGGCTGGCGAGTCCTAGGACGAAGTGGAGGAGTGGGTTCCCTATGGCTAGGCTCATCCTCAGGCACAAACTCAATGTCGGAATCAGGAGGAGTCGAGGGTGAGTGGAGTATGGGCTTTTTGGTCTTAGATTTTCGGGGTTTGACAGTCGCCGTCCTCTGCTTCTTCAGAGGAGGCGAAGACGGAGAAGCTTGGGTTGATTTAGCACGACGCTTGGGCTTAGGTGGATTCCTAGGGTCTGAAGGCTCTACGCTCATTGGGGAAGCCCCAGATGAAGCGATAGGGATCCTAGTCTTTGCCATGATCGTGGCATGACGAGGACAAGCTAATGATGACGGAAGATCAAATACCCTAGCTGAAAAATCGAAAAACACAAACCCTAGATGCACAAGCCCTAACACAAGAACTACACAAACTAGAAATAAACAAGCCCTAGAAGAACTTTGAAACCCTAGGAGCTAGAGAAGATCTAAATCAAACCCTAGAGTATGAATCGAGACCTAGGAGAGGGGGTTTTACCTAGGAGGAGGAGTCGACGGCGGCGGACGGCGGGGATGGCCGGAAAACTGGCCGGAAGTCGAAGGGAAGATGAAGAGTCTCGAGAGGGTTTGGGGTTTTTGCGGGCTGGAGAGGAGATGAATACCGACTAAAATGAGTTTTAGTCGGATAAAGAATGAGATAAGTCGGTCGGGAAAGCTAAAAGACACATTTGCCCTAACATACTTAGTCGGTCACAGTTCAAGCACTGACCGACTAGATTACGATCTAGTCGGTCGGTCAATGAGCTTGAACCGACTAAGTCGAAACAGAGGCAAACAGGGATTTTAGGGCTAGAATTAGTCGGTCGCAGTATACTCACTGACCGACTAGTTTTCAATCTAGTCGGTCGGTAAGTGTACTGTGACCGACTAAAGAAAGAAAATGATAAGAGTAAGATAAAAGCTTGATCTAGTCGGTCTGAGTTCACTTGCTGACCGACTAGATGAGCATCTAGTCGGTTGACAAATGAACTGAAACCGACTAGAAGAGTCCAAAAATTGATAATTGATTTCTCTTCACAAACCACTTGGATGAAACATCTTAACACTCTCATTAGTCATCTAAATTACCCCATAAAACGTCGAAATCTTAAATACGACATTGAAATACGAATTCGATCATAAATTCAAACATATCACATAAAATTCCCAAAAATTCAATAAATCTAGCATGAACGAAATATCGCGAAATATAATAGCATGCAAGATAATTGAATGAAATATGAATCCTATATCTCGGATTCACCCATAATCCCCAATTCTCGACGCAACCGCACAAAGGAGTCCTCCTTTAGGGGTTTCGTGAAAATATCGGCGATTTGCTTTTGGGTTTCAACGTACACTAAAATGATGTCCTTTTTAGCAACATGATCATCTAAAAAGTGGTGTCGGACATCTATGTGTTTTGATCGGGAATGGTGCACCGGATTCTTTGAAAGACAGATAGCACTTTGGTTATCCACCATGATAGGGCTAGTATCACAGTGAATACCAAAATCCTTCAAAGTGTGTCTCATCCAAAGAACCTGGGCACAAGCGGCACCGGCGGCAATATATTCCGCCTCGGTGGTTGAAAGTGATACGGAATTTTGCTTCTTGGAAAACCAAGAGACACGAGAATTTCCTAGAAAATGGCAAGTGCCACTAGTACTTTTCCTGTCGGATTTGCATCCCGCATAAACGGCATCACTGTATGAGACTAACTCATACGTGCTAGATTTTGGATAAAGTAATCCAAAATCAAGTGTATAACTTAGATAATGGAAAATACGTTTTACCGCTACTAAGTGAGACTCCTTAGGTTGAGACTGATAACGAGCACATATGCATACGGCAAACATAATATCGGGTCTACTTGCGGTAAGATAAAGTAAACTACCTATCATACCTCGATATAGACGAATGTCTACATCCTTACCGCCCGTATCCTTGTCAAGATGCGTAGTCGTGCTCATTGGAGTCTTTTCCCGGAAGCACTCTCCATTCCAAATCGCTTAAGCAACTCCACCGTATACTTCGTTTGGTGGATGAAGATTGCATCGTTCAATTGGCGAATTTGGAGACCTAAGAAATATTTGAGTTCGCCCATGTGGCTCATCTCAAATTGTTCCTTCATAACATTAGAAAACTCTTCGCAAAGAGTGAAGTTAGTAGCACCGAAAATGATATCATCAACATAAATTTGAACTAATAAAATATCATTATTCGCATGCTTAACAAAAAGTGTAGAATCGGCTTCGCCCATTTTAAAATTCAAATCCAAAAGAAAATTCTTTAGGCGATCATACCAAGCTCGAGGAGCTTGTCTCAAACCATAAAGAGCTTTCTTTAGTTTAAAAACATGATTTGGAAATTTTTCATTTATGAAGCCCGGAGGTTGAGAAACGTAAACTTCCTCAACAACATCTCTGTTTAAAAATGCACTTTTAACATCCATTTGAAATAACTTAAAATTTTTATGGCAGGTGTTACGCCTATTTGACCGAGACACAAAAGACACGAGCCCAGGAGCCCGACTACTGGTCGAGAGCCCATCTGCATCCTCAAGCCCATTCTACAAAGGCCCTATAAGGGATCTTCTCGAATGTCGATCCGACCCGGCCCTGATAACCCGCTGGTCACTCACCCACTCCTGCGATAACCGCTCCCCCGGACGCGCGACCACTAAATGGCGGTAATGGGGAGGTGCTGGCATGGCGAAGAGAGCGGCGGCGAGGGGGCGGATTGATGGGGCATGATCGAGGGCGGGCGTGGGACGTTGGCCAGAGGCAATCACGCTGGGAGCTCTATAAACGGGCTAGGAAGACGACAAAGAAAGGGACCGCATCTGAGGTATCTAGAACCGAAGGTACTCCATCAACGACCTAGTTCCCCCATTTCATTTCCTTCCTCCCCTGCTCACGCCGAGAGACGCCGTTCCGATCTCCTCACGAGTCGAACCGTCTCCGCCGGGCCTCCTCTTTCAGATCTCTGTCTGACTTAGGCATCGGAGGGGATTTGGCCGGAACCAAGGTCCGGCCCCCTGACGAGCGTTCTCACCTACACAGGAGGGCATCCGATCAACGGGCCGAGGCTTCCCCTCCACCCCTCACCGACCACGCAATCAGCTAGACGATTGAGGCTTCCCCTCGTCGTCCGACCGCCGAGGCCGAGCGCAACCCACCGAGGCCGAGCGTCTCGACCCGGGCCGAGGCTTCCCCTCGCCCTTCGCCGAACACGCATCTAACTGGACGACTGAGGCTACCCCTCGTCGTCCTACCGCCGAGGCTGTGCTCGTCTGTCCGAGGCCGAGCGTCTCAACCAGGGCCGAGGCTTCCCCTCGCCCCATCCGCACCGATTTAAAGCCCCCGAGGGACCCAAGCGGGCCCCTTGACCACGTTGACCGGGTTCTCCGCGGTCAACGCTTTGTAGTGAGAAAACACTCTGAAACATCTGGCGCCGTCTGTGGGAACGAACTGTCCCACGAAGAAACAAACCATATCTGCGATGACGCGACCTCCCTCATCTCAGCGAAAGGAAAGCGGGGCCGTGACGCGGGGCGACAGGGCCCGCCATCGTTGGCAAGAATGGGCACGGGCCTGACGCGAGGAGGATCGTGAGGAAAGGGCCGGGAAGCCCTCCCCTTCCCCACCGGTCGGGAGACCGAGTGCGTCCGTAACGGCGCGCAGCTCGGACGTGGCTTTGGTCGTGTCAGTGGTCATAGACACTACCATGGTACGACGGCTGCTTGTCGACACCGGCAGCTCCTGTGACGTCCTCTTTATGTCAACCCTGGAAAAGATGGGGCGGCGGAAAGAAGACTTACGACCTCGCTCGGGTCCCGTGGTTGGATTCACGGGTCACTCCACCCCCATCATCGGCACGATCCATCTCCCGGTAACGCTCGGAGACGCACCGGACTCGGTGACCCTGGCGGTGGAATTCATCGTATTGGGGATCGGGTCGGAATACAATGGGATCATCGGCCGACCCCTACTCAATGCTGTCGACGCGGTAGTCTCGACCCTCCATCAGACTATCAAGTTCCGAACGCCGGGGGGGATGGGGCAAGTCGAAGGCGACACGGGGAGACCGAGTACCTGCTATCAACTGGCGGAGGAAGGTCCCGAGGATCGTCTAGCCGACCGGATGGCCGCGCTCGACTTGAGGAGTGGGCCTAGGCCCGCCCCTGCGGAGGAGCAGGAGCAAATCCCGGTCACGGACATCGAGGGCCGGTTCGTCTCGATTGGGAGAGGGCTGAGCCAGGACCTGAGGGATCAGCTGATCGAATGCCTGGAGGCGAACTTGGACATCTTTGCTTGGTCATTGGAAGACATGCCCGGCGTAGACCCCCATGTGATCGTCCACCAGATCAACGCCGACCCCAACTTCAAGCCGGTTAGGCAGAAGAAGCGCAACCTGGGCGGCGAGAAGATGAAGGCAGCCTCCGAGGAAGTGGAGCGTCTCCTTAATGCCGGCTTCATACGAGAGGTCTGGTACCCGGAGTGGCTGTCGAACGTGGTGATGGTCAAGAAACCCAACGGGAAGTGGCGAATGTGCGTGGACTTCAGTGACCTCAACAAGGCCTGCCCCAAAGACATCTACCCCCTGCCGCGCATCGACCACCTGGTGGACAACGCCTCGGGGTACGAGGTGCTAAGCTTCATGGACGCTTACTCCGGATACAATCAAGTCCAGATGGACCCCCGGGACGAAGAGATGACAGCCTTCACGACGGACCGGGGAACTTACTGCTACAAGAAGATGCCCTTTGGCTTGAAGAACGTGGGGGCCACCTACCAGAGAACGGTCAACAAGGTTTTCAGCTCCCAGATCGGGAGGAACCTGGAAGTCTACATCGACGACATGCTTGTCAAGTCAAGGCGACCGGAAGACCACATCGCCGACTTACGGGAGACCTTCGAGCGGTTGCGGCGACACCACATTCGGCTCAACCCCGCGAAGTGCACGTTCGGGGTAAGATCTGGCAAATTCTTGGGATTTATGATAACTAACCGTGGCATTGAAGCTAATCCCGACAAGATCGAGGCGCTGATCAACATGCGCGAGCCGACGACGATCAAAGAGCTACAGAGGCTGAACGGGTGCATCGCAGCCTTGGGGCAATTCCTTTCCAAATCAGCGGAAAGATCGCTCCCCTTCTTCAAGGTCCTAAGGAAAGCGATCGCGGAACCTCCAGACAATAGGAAGACGATACTTTGGGACGAGGACTGCTCCAGGGCGTTCGGAGACCTCAAAGAGTATCTCCGCAGCCCACCTCTCCTATCCAAACCACGGGAAGGGGAGTCGCTGAGCCTTTACCTGGCGTGCGCGGAGGAAGCTGTGAGTTCGGTGCTGATCCAGGAGGACGGTGGGGTGCAATGGCCGGTATATTACACGAGCCGGATCTTGAAGGGGGCAGAGATGCGATACTCGCCCATGGAGAAACTGGCGTACGCCCTCGTCCTCTCAGCACGAAGGCTCCGGCCCTATTTCCAGGCCCACACCATACTGATCCTGACTGACTCGCAACTGGAGCAGAACCTCAAGAGATTCGATCGAATGGGAAGGATGCTAAACTGGGGAGTGGAACTGAGCGAGTTCGACCTCCGATTCAAACCGCGCACGGCCATCAAAGGGCAGGCCCTAGCCGACTTCATCGCCGAGTGCACAACAGAAGGAAATGGCCCCCCGGAGGAAGAAGGCCCGGCGACGGTAATTGCTCAACCCCTGTCCTTTCTTTCGGCTGACCACTTTCAGCCAGGGGATCCAGGAGCGTGGATAGTCCATGTGGACGGGTCGGCCACACAGTCAGGAGGCGGGGCCGGGATTGCAATCCGATCTCCGGAAGGGAACATTGTGGAATACGCGTTGCGTTTTGAGTTCCCAGCCACGAACAACATGGCGGAATACGAAGCAGTGATCAACGGCCTGAGGCTGGCCCTGGAGCTCGGGGCCGAGTCCGTCCGCCTCCTCAGCGACTCGAAGCTCATTGTCAACCAACTCTTGGGGAGTTACGAGGCATGGGAGGAGGCGATGCAGAGATATCTCCCTGTCGCCAGAGCGGCGATGTCCAAGTTCAAGGACGTGGAAGTCTTGCACCTCCCGCGATCAGAGAATGCGCGGGCAGATGCGTTGTCGAAGCTGGCCTCGTCCTCGCCAAAGGAACTGGGCCGCACCATCTACGTGGAGAACCTGCCGTCCCCCAGCACGGAGGAGCACGAGGTGATGGCGATCGACCAAGAACCCACCTGGATGGACCCGATCATCCGATACCTCACTCACGGAGAGGTGCCGACCGATGGGGACGAACGCCGAACCCTGGAGAGAAAAGCGCTCCGATACGTGATCTATGAAGGGACGCTCTACCAGAGACGCTGGACCAAGACGGACGTCCTCCCATACCTGAAGTGCATCGGACCGCAGGAAGCTGACTACGTCCTACGGGAGGTTCACGACAGGATCTGCGGGAATCACCACCGGGGCAAGATAGTCGCGCAGAAGATCTTAAGGCAGGGATACTACTGGCCGACCCTGGCCCAAGATGCAACAAGCTACGTCCAGAAATGCCAAGAATGCCAGAGGTATGCCCACCACATCTCAACTCCTCTGTCAGAGCTCATCCCTATCGTGAGCCCCATCCCCTTTGCGAAATGGGGGCTCGACATCCTCGGACCGTTTAAACTAGGACGAGGGCAGCGGAAACATCTGATCGTGGCAGTGGACTACTTCACCAAGTGGATCGAGGCCGAACCGTTGGCCACCATCACGTGGAAGAAAGCGAAAAGCTTCGTATGGAATTACATCATCTCCCGATTCGGAGTGCCACGGGCCATCGTCACAGACAACGGGAAGCAGTTCGACTCCGCAGGGTTTAAAGATTTTTGCGAGGAATGGGGAATCAAGCTCCTCTTCGCCTCAGTAGCGCACCCCCAGACCAATGGGATGGCAGAAGCGGCCAACAAGTGCATCATAGAGCCCCTCCGGAAGAAAGTGAAAGATACCGAAGGGAACTGGCCAGAAGAGCTCCCCGGGATACTCTGGTCATACCGGACGACCCACAAGGAGGCTACTGGCGAGACCCCGTTCATGCTCACCTACGGGGCCGAGGCGGTGGTACCGGTCGAATTGGGTGAAGAATCTCTCCACCTCAAATACTTTGACGAAGACCAGAACTCGCAGGGCCTGGGGCTCAATCTGGAGCTCCTCGACAAGTGACGGGAGCAGGCACTGGCCACCATCGTCCGCCAGAAGCAGAAGGTGGCCCGATACTACAACGCTCGGGTGCGGGGGAGAAGCTTCCACCTTGGGGACCTGGTCCTCCGGAAAGCGGGCTTCAACACTGATACCGCTCGTAAAGGGAAGCTCGCGGCTAGATGGGAGGGACCCTACGAAGTCGTCGAGGTCCTCGGACCCGCAGCCTACCGACTAGCCGACATGGAGGGGAGGATTCTCACTCACACTTGGAATGCGGAACATTTGCGCAAGTACTTTCAATAAATGTATCATTTCCTATGAAATAAATTTATTTTGAATTCATTCCTTTCCAGATAAAGCAAAAAGATATACAGAGAGGCGCACGAAGAGGCCGAGGGGCATTCCCCTCCCTCATTTTTCTCCAGGGGCACCAGCGGGGCCACAGGCTGGCAGCACGCTCGGGTCTCCCCCCCCCACTCCGTTCGACGGCAGGGTACACCCGAAGATCCTCAAATTTGACCCCCGAGAGTGGGAACTTCTTTTGGATCTCGGACTGGCACCGGGTGAAGCCCTTCTCGTACGCCTCCGATAAGGCGGTCTCCACAAAGGAGGTGGCATACTCCGCCACGGCATCCTGAGCGATCTGGGCCGGATCCACCTCCTCGAGCCCACGCATCCGGGCCTCTAAGGTCTCGACCTGGCGTTGGTGCTCCGCCCTCTCCTTCTCAATCTCCCGGGATTTCTCGCCAAGTTGGGCTGCAAGGGCCCTCGCCTGCTCCTCCGCCGCTTCCAGACGATCGGAGAGCTCCAAGGCTTCGGAGGCAGCAGCCGGGCTGGGGATCTGCTCGGCTCCTCCAGATGCGTCGACACCTTTCAAAAGAGAAGCGAGCCGCGCCTCGGCCTCCGACTTCGCAGCCAGAGCCATGGCTCTCTCCCGGTCCGCCACCTCCAGGGCAGAGGACAGCTCAGTTACGCGGGAGTCCAGGGACTGGACCCGCGCTTCCTCCAACTGACCGGCCTCCTCCTCCTCACCGGGGGCCTCAGGGCCCCGCCCGGCATCGGATTTGGCTTTGGGAAGAACCGCGAATTGGCGCCTCATCGAGAGGCCCACCGAGGACAACTACACCAAGACAACGAAGGTAAGACAGCAAGAGCAGCAGGAGGATAAGCGGAAACACGCTACCTGTTGACCAGCCTGAATCACGAAGGTGGCCAAACAGTCACCTCTGACTCCGTCCAACACCACCTGATCGGAAGGGAGACAGCAGTTCTCGGCCACTCGAGCGGCGGCTCCGCGGCTCGAGAAAACCGATTCCTTCTCCCCCACTAGGAAGCGTGGACGAAGAAGACCCTCCCCTGACGAAGGGAACTCGCCAGGAGCAGAACGGAACGTGCCAAGATACCGACTGTAGGCATCAGGGAGAGAGCCGTCCGAGAGAGGTGAAGGGCCGGCCCACGGCCAGGCAACCTCAACGGGGGCGGGTTGAGGTCGATCAGCAGTCGGCTGGACATCGACCCCCTCGACCCCCTCACGGACCCTCTTGGAAGACCCCAGCAAGGGGAGAGAGGGAGACGACACCTTCTTCCGTTTTGAGCCTCCGGTCGCGGTCACAACCCGCTGCTTCTTCCAGACCTCCAACACATGATCCCTCCTGCGCGGATCCGGGTTTGGGACCTGCACGAGAGCATTGGCAGGAGAAGGACCGAGAGGGAACCCACCTGCACTCAATGGAGAGATGAGAGACCAAGCAGAGCCCAGGCGACCTCGAATGGTGAACACTCGGGGAAACTTACCTAGGGGCCACACCGTCTTACGCAAGTTGTGGTCGCTAAAGAGGACATCGATCGAACGCTCCCTCGCAGGAATTGCCAGCATGTCCTTCGCCGTCTGCTGCTCAGCGACCGTCAGCTCACCCAGATCAAGGATGACTGCACCGGCCGCCTCCCACCGAACCGGGAAGGGTACACTCGAAGGGGATGTGACAAACACGTATTCCCCCTTCCAACGTTTCAGGGAGCTCGGCAACCCCAGCACCAGGGACATCTTCGGGCGGGCGCTGATGTAAATCCACGCCCCCGATTGGTGGTGGCTCAGGCGGTAGAACTGGGCAAAGTGGCGAAGAGAGGGCGCCACACCCTTCAGCATGCAGACAACAACGAACCCGACGAGGAGCCCGACGGCGTTGGGACAGAATTGACACAGGCACACATTGTGGGCCTGAAGGAACTCAACGATAAAAGGGTGGAGCGGGAAACGAAGCCCGAAGCGGAAGCACTTCTCATATACTCCGACCTCATTGGGGCCAGGAAAGCAGATCTGCTCGTCAGCCCCAGGGGCACGAGCCGAGTAAGGCGGAAGCAGGTAGGCGGAGCGCATGCTCCCGATGGCGGTGGCGTAGATCGACGAAGGCCACACCAAGACCTCTGAGGGCACCCCTGAAAGATCATCCCCGTGCTGACTAATCACCGAAGGAGTGCCACCCGCCGGACCTGGAGCCGCTTCGCGCTCCGACCGAACCGAACCCGTAGCAGAGGAAGACGACATGGGGCAGAGCTCAGACAGAATTGGGATCAGTGCAAAGAAGAAAATAACGGGATGGCGGCTCACGAACCCCTCGGCTTCTCAACTTAAGACGACCCCGCGAGCGGTGGGGATAAGCTTGCAGCTACACGTGGCAACATCTGAAGGCCGACGGCGCTTCAGAACCCGCGCCTTAAAAGTATCGAACGGGCCAACTCATGATGACGACTAATAAATGAGTCGGCATCGACTGGCGAGCTTGTCAAAATCGGCAGAAGTCACATCGGTCGAGCCGAACCGGCCGAGGCCGATCAACCCGACCGATGGGGGCAATTGTTACGCCTATTTGACCGAGACACAAAAGACACGAGCCCAGGAGACCGACTACTGGTCAAGAGCCCATCTGCATCCTCAAGCCCATTCTACAAAGGCCCTATAAGGAATCTTCTCGAATGTCGATCTGACCCGGCCCCGATAACCCGCTGGTCACTCGCCCACTCCTGCGATAACCGCTCCCCCGGAGACGCGACCACTAAATGGCGGTAATGGGGAGGTGCTGGCATGGCGAAGAGAGCAGCGGAGAGGGGGCGGATTGATGGGGCACGACCGAGGGCGGGCGTGGGACGTGGGCCAGAGGCAATCACGCTAGGAGCTCTATAAACGGGCTAGGAAGACGACGAAGAAAGGGACCGCATCTGAGGTATCTAGAACCGAAGGTACTCCATCAACGACCTAGTTCCCCCATTTCATTTCCTTCCTCCCCCGCTCGCACCGAGAGATGCCGTTCCGATCTCCTCACGAGTCGAACCGTCTCCGCCGGGCCTCCTCTTTCAGATCTCTGTCTGACTTATGCATCGGAGGGGATTTGGCCGGAACCAAGGTCCGGCCCCCTGACGAGCGTTCTCACCTACACAGGAGGGCATCCGATCAACGGACCGAGGCTTCCCCTCTGCCCCTCGCCGACCACGCAATCAGCTGGACGATTGAGGCTTCCCCTCGTCGTCCGACCGCCGAGGCCGAGCGCAACCCACCGAGGCCGAGCGTCTCGACCCGGGCCGAGGCTTCCCCTCGCCCTTCGCCGAACACGCATCTAACTGGACGACTGAGGCTACCCCTCGTCGTCCTACCGCCGAGGCCGTGCTCGTCTGTCCGAGGCCGAGCGTCTCAACCAGGGCCGAGGCTTCCCCTCGCCCCATCCGCACCGATTTGAAGCCCCCGAGGGACCCAAGCGGGCCCCTTGACCACGTTGACCGGGTTCTCCGTGGTCAACGCTTTGTAGTGAGAAAACACTCTGAAACAGCAGGCATAAGACAATAAAAATCTAATTGATTCTAATCTAGCTACCGGAGCGAAGGATTCTTCGAAATCGATACCTTCCTCTTGGCGATAGCCTTGAGCAACTAACCGAGCTTTGTTCCGGACGACGACTTGATTTTCGTCGGTTTTTTTCTTGAAGATCCACTTTGTCCCTATGACGGTGTGGTTCTTCGATGGCAAAGGAACAAGCTCCCATACCTCATTCCTCTCGAATTGAATGAGTTCCTCCTCCATGGCAAGGATCCAAGCACTATCTTCGCAAGCTTCAACTATATTCTTTGGATCTATCGATGAGGCAAAGGCACAAGTGGCGAAGTGGTGGACTTGAGATCTCGTCTTGACACTATCATTAATATTGCCAATGACTTGCTTATGGGGATGGTCGCGAACGGTATGAAGCCACTTGGGAATACCTTGATCATTAGGCACATTCTCAACAACTTCATTAGTCGGGTTAGTCTCAATAGAATCAATTGAATCAATAGACTTAGAATTTTCAAACGAATCACATAAAACATCCATAGAATCATTATCATTTGAAATTCTAGAAGTAGTAAAATTCTCATTAAAAGAGACATGAAGTGATTCCTCGATCGTAGAGGATCTTTTGTTGTATATCCGGTAGGCTTTGCTACGTGAGGAATACCCAACAAATATCCCCTCATCCGATCTCGGATCAAACTTGTCCAAATTATCATATGTGTTTTTAATAAAACATTTTGCGCCGAAAACACGAAAATGTTTAACTTGAGGCAATCTACCAAACAACAATTCATAGCAAGTTTGTTTGGTGCCGGGCCTCAAAAGAATTCTATTAAACACATAACAAGCGGTGTGTACCGCTTCCGCCCAAAATTGATAACCAAGTTGACTATCTTCGAGCATAGTGCAAGCACACTCCACAAGCGTTCTATTCTTCCTCTCAACAACACCATTTTGAGGAGGTGCGCGAGGGAAAGAAAACGTGTGAGTAATTCCAAGATCATCACAAAAATTTGAGAAAGACTCATTCTCAAATTCACCCCCATGATCACTACGAATAGTGACAATGGTGGTTCCGATGAGATTTTGTACTTTCTTCACAAATATTGTGAAGTTTTCAAAAGCTTCATTTTTATTACATAAGAAAAATACCCATGTAAATCTTGAATAATCATCAACGATGACTAGTCCATATCTTGCATTTCCTAAGGAAGCAACTCTAGTTGGCCCAAATAAATCTAGATGTAATAGCTCTAGTGGCCGTTTCGTAGAAATGCTTTTCTTAGGTTTAAATGAAGATTTAGGAAGCTTGCCACGTTGACAAGAATCACAAAAACTTTTCTTTTCAAAAACGAGTTTCGGAAAACCTTTAATGGAATTTAATTTCGAAAGCTTATAAAGTGTTCCAAAGTTCACATGTCCAAAGCGTCGATGCCATAAGTGTTGTTCACTTGTGTTGGCAACGAGACATTGTTCATATGACTTAGGAAGATCCAAAATATAAATATCTTTATGGCGTGTGCCGGAAAATAATAATTTATTATTATCATTTGAAATATGACACAATCCTTTCGCAAAGCTAACTTTGTAACCTTTGTCACAAAGTTGGCTTATTGAAATAAGATTATGATTTAAACCATCAACTAGATAAACATCACTAATTAAGGGTTTAGAAGGGTTACCCACTTTACCAACACCGACGATGGTTCCGCTCTCGTTGCCTCCAAATACGACGCGATTTCCATTTGCAATGGGAACCACTCCGGAGAGCAATTGAGCGTCACCCGTCATGTGTTTTGAACACCCGCTATCGAGTATCCAATTCCCTTTGGAGCTAAATTTAAATTTGTTGCTCCTCTTCTTTTTCTTTTCCTTGAGTACCTAAAGATAGAAACTTTCATATCATGGTACCCAAGGTCATTGGGTCCTCAAAAGTTAGACCTTTGGAAGCCAAGTCCAATTGGACTTTGACTTCCCCACATAATTTCTACTATGCACAACATCCGAAAAATAAGCGTTCATATATACTTGTTTTTCATCCATGCTTGTGTCCTTTGGGCTCCAAATAGTGAAAATTTTGGGAGCCATCATCCTATTGGGTACATGCATGCGTTGTTGGTTTCTACGTGATGCATGTTGTGGATAGGCATAAGGAACATGATGGAATGGTGCACGACGAGAATTATTCATATGATGAGGTGGGTGAACATATGCATGTGTGGGAACACGTGCGTGAGGGTGTCTCACATGGTGTGCACGTGCCCGTGAATGTGTAGCATAGAAATCATCATATGTGTGAGACGGTGGAGTAGGACGTGTGTTCCTACGTGGCATGGTATTTGTGTACATATAAGCATGCCCCTTCTTTGGAGGTCCACCCAAAGTGGGTTTCTTTCCAAAAGAGGGTGTGGACGAGGTGGAAGCACCATTGGTAGATGAACTACCAATAGAGTGTTTGCTACCACTCGTAGAGTCACCGGAAGTTGGCCTAACAAAGGTAGTGGCCGCTTTGGATGGACATCCCATCGTATACCCCAAACCAATGTGGTGATTGGCCGGAAGTAAGTCACTTAGGATTTTATCCAAATGGTCCTTACCCTTATTGAATCTATTGATTCGGCCTAATGTGTTCTCATATTTCTCTTTGAGAGAACGCATATAAGTATCCAAAGTGGATACTTGCGATGTGAGCACATAAACACGAGATTTGAGATTCTCGTTCTCAATACTCAAAGTCGAGTTTTGAGAAGTTAAATCCGCTATCCTATGTTCTTCCGGATCTTCAATGCTAACATGTTCAAGTTTAGATTTGAGATTAACAATCTCATTTCTTAACTCTTCAACAACGGTGTCGTTGTTGGTGATGATAGTCTTAGGCGAGGTTTGAATGCTAGCTAGGTCATCTTTTACTTTAGTATATCTATTTACTAACTTAGTGTATTTAGACCATAAATGAGAGTTAGCATCCCTAAGATCATCCATAGTTACCTCATCGCCTTCGTCGTCGCTATCATCGGAAGAGGAGGATCCTTGATCATGCTCCTCTCTTGCCATGAAGCACATGTACGCTTGCTCCACTTTCTCATCGTCCGACTCTCCGCTTGAGGAATCCTCGGAGTCGGTGAATGTTGCTCCGACAAGTCCCTTTTGTACCCCTTTTTGTACTGACTTGTCGAACTTCGGCGCCTTCCACTTCTCCTTTTGCTTGTTTTGAGGACAATCCGCTTTGATGTGTCCTGGCTTATTGCATTTAAAGCACAAAGGTGGAGAGGCGTTAGTAGAAGTAAATTTAGATTTTTGTTTGAAGTTACCCTTTCAGAAGAAGCGATTGAACTTCTTTGCCATGAGTGCAATGGATTCCATGTCCATTTCTTCTTCCGAGTCCTCATCATCGGTAGAGGTGGATGAAGCCGCCTTGAATGCAATCGCCTTTTTCTTAGGCGCATCTTGGTTCAAATAGGACTTCATCTTTTCTTGTAACTTCACCTTGCTATCTTTGCGTACCTCGTATGACATCAAAGTACCCATTAGTTGAACTACGGTATATTTGTTCATGTCATTACCTTCCTCAATGGCGAAGGTACGTTTTTTCCAAGAAGAGGGAAGTCCTTCAATAAGCTTTGAGCACTTCTCCTTTTGAGTGTAGGACTTGCCGAGGGCCTCTAACTCGTTTATTATGTCAACGAAGCGAGCGTAATATTCTTTCATCTTCTCGCCCTGTTGCATATGAAACATTTCGTAATCTTTGTTTACGACTACGAGTTTAGAGTCTCTTACCCTACTCGTCCCTTCATGAAGAATGAGGAGGGAGTTCCAAATTTGATATGCACTCTTACATGTGCATATCTTATTGAAGTCCTCGGGCTCCAATGCGCATTGCAAGGCGTTCATTGCCTTGGCATTGCTTACCTCCGCGGCGATCTCCGCGGTAGTCCATTTCTCAAAGTCTTCTTCTTCGGGTTCAATGTATTCCTTCATTGTGGTCCTCCATAAGGATGCACTCCGGAGGAAGGTTTACATCCGGCATTTCCAGTACCCGTAGTTGGTACCGTTGAAGAATGGAGGCCTCGTAGAGGAATGTCCTTCCATCACCGAAGATGCTCCTTCTCGGTTCCTGAAGGTGTCATAGTTGGAAGGTGGACGCACGGTCTTGTTGTCGTTGGCAGACATAGCTAAGTATCTGGCTTTGATACCAAATGTAATGCCCTACAAGCTACTGCACAAGTACTAGAGGGGGGGTGAATAGTATTTTAAAAATAACAAGGAGTATAATTCCAAATTATTGTGCAAACAACTACCAAATCAATTTGCGGAAGCTTAAATTGAATGACAACAACAAAATTAACAATGCAAACAAATGAAGTTAATGGGTTCGGATCCACCCAAGTCTCCCCGACTTGTTCCCGGTGATCCTACGTCCCAACCACCCGGATCCCCTCCGGATACTTGAGTTAGAAACCCTAACTCAAGATTTCCACTATGAATATCTTGTGAAAAACCTTCACAAGATCAAATCATACAACAACGGCAATAGTGAATCCCACAACCCGGGATCATAACCTTCTCTCACAACCGAGAGAATCAACAAGCAATATAAATGAGTTTATATTGAAATAAACAAACTTACCACAAAATCCTATACCTTGAGTTTTTCTTACCCAATAGGTGAAATGGAGGATTTGAGGAAGATGAAGTCACCAAGACCTAGCACCAAGGAAATGACCGGCAATCGGTGCCTAGGGATGATTTGGAGACTTGGATCAAGCTATAGCTTGAAGAGCTCACCAAGAACAAGCTTCTCTCAAAATGGATTCTAGATCTAGAATAGTGAGAGAATGGGTTTCTTGTGAGGAAGAGAGCTTTAGATTTGAGTGAGAATGGCTATCTCTTTTGATCTCAATGAATCTCTGAATGGAAGCTCTAACCTAGATAGAAATGACCTAGGTTCGTATTTATAGGGTCCCATAAAAACAAGTTAGGTCATTCTCCAACAGATAGAAAACTGGGAGAATTAGTCGGTCAAAGAACAATCACTGACCGACTAGTTCATCAACTAGTCGGTCAGTCAAACAGCATGGACCGACTAAGAGAGGAACTGAGAAGAGATAGAATTTCAGACCTAGAAATCTAGTCGGTCCAAGAAGACATTCTGACCGACTAGTTTCACAACTAGTCGGTCAGTCAATGAACGTAGACCGACTAAGAGGCAAAATGAAATAGTCTGAATACAAATTGACTTAGTCGGTCCAAGAACAAAAGTTGACCGACTAGATTGTCAACTAGTCGGTCACCAAACGTTCTTAGACCGACTAACGATAAACAGTAGCTAAGGAGAAATTTAGCATGAACAGTAAGTCACAACTAGTCGGTCAAAGAAGCATCACTGACCGACTAGTTCACAAACTAGTCGGTCGGTGAGTCAACGTAGACCGACTAACTATAAACAGTAAAGTCCAAGAAATTAAGGAATCAAACTAGTCGGTCCAAGAAGAGTTGCCGACCGACTAGATCACCATCTAGTCGGTCAGTACTTCTTCTTGTACCAACTAACATGCACAAACAAGTCCGAATCGAAGCGCGACGCTTCGAGGAAGTTAGAATGAACTTGTACTAAGATCCTAGAGCTACGATATGAGCGTTATGAAGTTAGAATGGTAAGACATACTCAAGGCTTAACAGGCTAAAAAGACTATAAATAAAACCTTAATAAACGGTCTTCGAGAGCTTCGATTGATTCTTCATAACTTCCAAAACGGCGCAAGAGCTTCAACGAAGCTTTGGGCATGAATATGAGCTTTGGGAAGTGTTGAGATGTCGCTTTGAATGTTCTCGTGAATTTGGCGACGATCTCCAATACTGCGCTCACAAATTGTTAGTACATGGATTATTTATGTTTGCTCATCATCAAAACCAAATCCGGGGAGTCCAATATTCAACATTGTGCACGTAGGATAATTGTGATTTTTGGACTCATTGGACGGTGTGCTCAGACGTCGTGCTTGCAGGCAAGTGAAACTTGCCAACTCTTGTGTAGGGCCATGTTTTTAGGCCACTTCCTTGTTTTCAGCGTAAAAGAGACTAGTCAGTGAAATGATAGCTGGCTAGACGCCTACTTGATCTAGTTTGACAACGAAACTAGATCCGTCACCTAATTGATCTAGCTTGACAACGAAGCTAGATCCAACCCTTTAAACTTGTTGTTCATGCATACTAAACTGTCACGTTTACTTTCCTTACCTGTACGCACTTTTAACTGCCATGCATTGCATCTTACATGTCATCCAAATTGATTGTTGCATCGTAGCACACGCTACAAAATACTTGTACAAATTCGTGTTTCCGTGTTCCTGGCTAGGTGCACCCTTAGGCCATACTTGTTAAAAACACTTCCTGGCTCGTGATCCAGAAGCGAGCATTCCAAGTTCGGGGGGTAAGGCCCTGGCTCGACACACGTGGAGGGGTAGGGATAAACGTTCGCTTGAGCTTAGGAGTGGCCTGATCAGCCCTCTAGCCAAAAGACGGAATCTCTGTGCACGAGGTGCTTATTTTTCTTGTCTTGTACTTGTCTTGTGAATGATTCATGCAATACTTGTCATCCATGCCATGTTTAAATGCCATGCTCGTACTTTACTTTACTTTACTTTACTTTACTTGTTGCACTCATACTTTAAACTGCCATGTCATTGCATTCATGCTAGAACTGCTAGGTTGCTTTACCTACTTTCAGTTTCCTTGCACAAGTCTCTTGTAGACTTGCTGACATGTGCCCCTTGCTCTTTTGTGTGTCACATGTTAGACCCTGAGCAAGAGACCGTTGCTGAGTACGTGATGTGTTGCTGACGCTGAGTCTAAGTCCATGACTGCCCAGGAGGATTTTGGTGGACACCGGTGACCATTCTTTGAGTCGTTGTTGAGCTTTATTCTGTTTTAGGCCTTTTGTTAGTTGTTGGTGCGTAGCACCTTTGTTTGTACGCTGTACTTTTGTTGGCCATGTTTAGGCCTTTAGGCTCTCTTTTATTTCAGCCTGGTGGCTGACCTGCGATGTTGGAATTTATATTTATGGATATTCTGAGATTATTCTTGTGTCTCATTTAATTATTATTATCTTGTTTCACTCGCATTGCAAGGACCTGCAGTTTTAAATTTGATTGACGCTTATCGGACTTGCAGCTTTGTAGCTTCAAGTCTGAGCGGACCTTCTCACGCTTCGCCTCCATATTTTTGGGAAGCGGGGCGTGACATGTTTTGTTGGTGGCCCATGCAGGTCCATTCTTGCAATTGCGAATTAACGGAACAACGATAATAACGGAATGTCCATTAAATAAATTGCAACATCCGAGTCAAAATCCCTGAGTCAAGTTGTTTTCTTAGGACACTAGGTGATAAGAAGGCTTAGTTAGACGTCTGTGCTTGCTAGTTAGAGGCCCTGATTGTAGTTAGACCCCCTTCTAGCAATTGGTTTAATCGTCATAGGAGTTACCTTAGTGGTCCTTGCCTAACCCTGACCCTATTAGACTCCTAGAATTTCCTTTTGTCGTTCGCTTGGGTTCATCGATTTCGGACCAAGCTGAACGCATTTCGTTTCCGTCTAGCTCCTCAGAAGGTCTTAGCGCCTAGTTCCTAATCTTTAGTTGGTCGACCGTAGGAGTTTCCGTAGACTTTCCTGATTCATATCCTAGGCGTATGTATGCTCTGATCACCTGACCAAATTTCCTTGCCTCGATTCACGAGATCGCCTCATGACGATCGTCGTCAATTTTCAAACATCTCCACTGCAAAACTTGAACCTTCTGAAAGTATTTTTCAATCTTTTCTTCCACTAAGTTTAATTTTGTTCAAAATTTTAATATACCTATATTTCATACTCCCTCATTGATTTAAATTTTTAAAACGTTTGTCGGAATTTTTGAATACTAGCTTATAGTATTTTCCCAGCCTATGTTTTTCGTACTTATGCAAATGCGTCGTCCCTTCATATATTAATTTTATTCTGAATCGTACTTTTATTCAACTTGTAATTTTCCCTCCTGATTTATGCCATTCATATACTTTTCAAGACACACAGAATTTCAGCTTTCAGCAAGTTGGTTTTTGCTCGTCGTTTCCGCTATTTCAGATTTTTGCAAAATTACTATTTTCATAACCACTTCCTGATTTAGACCCTCCATGATTTGATTTTAAAGACTTGCTATTCGATTTCGATAATTCTACTAATAAGTAAATATTATTTTTCCGTGCACCATACATACTTTCAAGTATTTTTATATACATACCAGACTTGTTGTGCTCGTATATTAAGAACCTTGTGTAACTCTGTTTCTCATTTTTGGCAAACCTTGGTTCTCTAAAGGTAGTTTCAAACTGATTATTTTCAATTTTCCATAGCCCAAAGTTTTGAAAGCATTTAACCTGATTTTAAATCCTTCCGTTGCTTGATTCCATTCTTTGACTTTCAATAACTTTTGACAACATTATATTAAATTACTGCCGTATAATATTTTCAAAAATTACGTCTTTAATGTCCGTGCGAATGATTTACTTTCCTTTCTTAATGATTTGCGTTAAGCCATTAAAAACATTTTCCCTTATTATGAATTTTCGACTCAAATTTATTTTGAACAACTCATTTTATCGACCTCCACTATTTATTTTCAGACTGGGATTTCAACTTTTGAAGAATGACAGTTTTCAAAATCCACGTATTCTAGCTTATGCTATTCACCCTATTTTCTTTTCTGTGTTCTATTTAAGCATCACTACATCTCCTTTTCCTTCAACCTAAACATCACCATTGAGCCAATGTTTTCCCTAACCAAGCCGTCTCCTTGTATTCATCCTATCTGAACTCGTGCTTATCGATCCTTTCCTCGTCACGCTCTCGACCTCTCTTTATTGCTTAGACCTTAGGGTCCGTCAATGTCTGTGTCAACCCTTAATTGTTAGTAGGCCCTTGGACCTTGTGAGGTAGTCGTAGTGCACGTACCTAAGTTAAGTATGTGGGTTTGAATGGGTATACCCCCCATAGTATATTGATGTTTGCCTATTGTGTGATATATACATACTCGGAGTTATTCGTGATATTATGAAGTTGTTGTGTGTTAAGAGTTATAGATTTTTGTGTGGATAGCTATACTATACTAGGGATGCCGGTGTGTATTAGAGTTAGCGTTGAAATATCTAAGTTGTGTATGTAGTAAGAGATACTTATAATGGTTGAAATAATTTGATTTGGTGAAGCTATGTGTATACTAGGTGTACGTATGGTCAAGAGAGTAGGCCTATTATATGACCTATATACTAGTACGTGTGAGTATGTGCTCGTAGGTAGATATATATGGTGCTTATATGTAAGTAGTTATGTTTTGTTGCCTGAGTATATATGTGTTATACATATGGTAGTAGGATTATAATTTTGATTGGTATTGCTTGCTTTTACGGGATGTTGCATGCGTGCATACCGTGAGGTATACACGACTATTGCACATCTTAATCATGTATGTGTGGATGTGTTAGCATACTAATTATAGGTAGTAGGCTATGGTGTGAATATATATGTTACATGTGTGTGACTATACGATGATACGTATGCATGTATTAGGGAGTGTATTATAATTATACATGTGCTGATGTCTGTATTATTATTATTATGGTATATAGAGTGATTAAACTATGTAAGTATTACCTGACTAAATATTAAGTGTGATTGACTTATGGTATGCATATGGTTGTATTGGTAGACGTATACATATATATATAATGGAGTGGTATTGGTATATGTATGAATGTCGTGTTACGTATATAGAATATTCTGGTATATGTACTGAGTCTCACTCAAGCTTGAGTGGGTATACTCCAAGTATATTGAATGTATGTTTGTAGTTTGAATATAGCAATGCTTGATGTATGTATAGTGATAGAAGTGTTTGTGCCTGGTTGAGTTACGCACATGATTGTGGGTCGCTACGCCAGTATATAGTTATAGGTGTTGGTCTTGTGGTATAGTTAATTACTAAGGACTTGCCCGTGTGAACATATGTGTACTAGCTAAACTAGGTGTGCAGATGTACTAGTAATGTAATGGTATGATTGGTATGCGTAAATGAAATGTTAGCGTGTATGGGTGTGCACCATGCACGGGTAAGTATGTGCTTAGTTATAGGTATTGATGACTATGATATAGGTGGCGTGTCGTAAATACAGTTATAGGACAGTACGTGATGTGAATATATGGTGAACTATTTGCATGTATTTGAATGACTATATATTGTGAAACTATAGTAGTGGTGAATATATATATAGTGAAATTTGATTTAATAATGGTATGGTGTGACTATATGTGCTGAGATGTTGGTATTGGATGAATATTAGAGGGTAGTATACCCTTGATGTTTGTGCATAGGTAGCTATCTATATGTAGAGCAATGATTGTATTTGCTAGTATGAGATCATACCTATATAAGTATCTGAACTATTGTTTTGTGAGTAGCAGTTATATAAGGGATGTATGTTTATATACCTGATTGAAATACGTGTATGAAGTTGACGGACTATAATAGGTATTAATGTATAACGTACGTGAATGTATATATATATACTTGTTGGTAGTATCAATGTTTGACTACCTAGTGCGTATATGAGCACCTGTAAGGGCTATACCTGGTTTGAAATATAATATGACTTGATTGGGGTAGTTACTAGGGTGACTAGCTACATTAGAAAGTCCGAGGACGGACTTTATTCTAAGGTGGGGAGGATGTAACGGCCACTTTTCGTTGTACGTTTTTCGTGCACGTGCTTTTGGCCGTGCACGTGTTCGTTTTAGACTTTGTTCGTTTGTGAACACTTTCGTGTGATATGCCGTTGTGAACGTCTCTGAGAGTATTAAATAATGGCACTAAATTGGAACGACGTTTCTCGAGTCGTTTTCCCACAATTTAAACTTATTCGATGAGACGTGGCGATTTTCACTTTTGACGGGAGACGTTTCTATTTTTAGTTTCGTCGTCTGACGTCAAAATTGAGATCCGTCTTCTTAGTTAGCTCACTCTCATCATCACGATCACCCCGATATTTATTTTATAATTTTTGGAGTTTATTTGACCACTTTTATATTTTTAACATGTTTTATATTATTTTTAATAATTAATTTTTATATTAAATTCGGCCAAAGAAAATTTATTTGAGTTTAAAACGTTTTAAAGAATTTTTGAGCCAATTTCCAGCTCATTTGGACCAAGTCAAATCCTTGGGTGAGTTGGAGAAGTTGAATTTCAAATTTTAAATTATTTTAAACTTCTAATCCTATTAGATTTAGCCCTAGACCAAGTCAACCCATCTATACTATATAATCAACCCCTAGGAAGACCCATTTTCGCAAGAAATTAGCCCTAGCCCCTTCCAAAACCCAAATTGGACGTTGCGACGATTCGTCGCAACGTTGCGACGTTCAGCCCCCGCACTGAACGAGAGAACGGCCTCCGTTCGCCCGCTCCGACCGACAGCCGCCCCCGCTCACGCCCGCTCCGCATTTTGCTGCAACCCCCGCTTCGCACCGACCAGCACCGACCGATAGATCCTCTCTGTCTGATCGAGAGGCAGCCCCGCACAGCCCCGCATCCCCGCTCCGCACCAAAGCCCGCTCCGCACCCCGCCTTCCTCCGTGCCTGACTGAAGCGCTCCCCCGCTCACGCTGCATCTCCGCAACGTTGCTACCGTTGCAACGTTGCAACGACCCGCCTAGCGCTGTGACCGAGCCGCCCCAAGCGCCCGACCGACAAACCTCTCCGCACCAAGGCCCGCACCGACCCCGAGCGCTGCACCAAGCCCGTTCCCCCGCAGCGACCGATGGCCGCCCCCGCATTTGGCTGTGTACGACCGAGAGCAAACGTCGCAACCCCGCATCCGTTGCACCACTTGCCACCGTGGGCCCCCCAAGTTCTCCAGAGGTATTGTGGGTCCCCAAAGGTCCCTAGGACTACTGTGGGCCCCACCTAGGTGCTTGCTCTCCGAGGATTCGTCGCGTACGACGTTGCGACACGTCGTAGCCCGTCGTCGTACGTGCTAGCCTTGGAATCTGGAACCGTTGCTCCGGTTGATGCTCTGAACTTTCCAGCGAGGAAACTATATTGGAATCAGGACTTGGAGCGCGTTCTCTTATTCCAACCCCCGGCGTCGCTACCCGACGCCGGTGTAGCTTTCGCGTCGTGTTGAGGTAACGCTTTGCACCCCTAGGACCCCCAACCCATTGCCTGCTAATCAAGACTAAAATCAGTATTTTCAAAGTATTTTAAATGTTTTAAATTCACTAATCAAGATTAATAATATGGACTCTAGGCCGGTGGACTTGTGCACGTAGGATAATTGTGATTTTTGGACTCATTGGACGGTGTGCTCAGACGGCGTGCTTGCAGGCAAGTGAAACTTGCCAACTCTTGTGTAGGGCCATGTTTTTAGGCCACTTCCTTGTTTTCAGCGTAAAAGAGACTAGTCAGTGAAATGATAGCTGGCTAGACGCCTACTTGATCTAGTTTGACAACGAAACTAGATCCGTCACCTAATTGATCTAGCTTAACAACGAAGCTAGATCCAACCCTTTAAACCGATGGAAATTGAATTCCACCCCTAAGTAATTTTGATGATGAGCACACCAAATGAATGCTTAGTATACTAACTACACTACACCTTAAGTATACAGAATTCGTGAAGCTCTACTAATACTCCAAGAAGCACGCATCAACGCTCCACAACAAAGACGAACATGGCTAAACTCAAGTGATGAAGCTCAAGCTCAAACAAAGCAAGAAGCTCAAAGAAGAAGCTCATCTTCACTTCATCAAGTTGACTATACTGCCGAAGACATGTTCTGAGTCTAGTGTGAGTGTGTCGTGTCTTTTAGGATATTTGTCAAAGCCATATCAAATAGACAACACACACACACACAAGATTTCGAAATATTTTTTTACTACAAAATAATTTTCAAGAGCTTTTTTAGTCAATTCATAAATCTCGTAGTGAAACTCCACGCACCCTGGAGTTAACTACCCTTTTGACTAGAACAACAGGAAAAACTCCTCTGGGAGTCGACTACCAAAAGTAGGGAGTCGACTACCAGTCAGGGATGAAAATTTCCTAGACTCCTCTGGGAGTCGACTACCTATAGAGGGAGTCGACTACCTGCTGGAAATTTTCAAACGTTTTGAATTTGAATTTTAAATTCTTTTGAGTGATTTACTCCGAAATTTTTGGGACAAAAGTCAAACGAAATTTAAATTTCAAATCCCAGTTTTTCCCTATAAATAGAGCTTAATTTTTTTGTGAAAAATACAAGATTATTGAAAATCAAAATTTGCAAAAGCTCTCGTGAATCAAAGCTCTCTCATTTCTTCTCTAGCCAATTTTAATTTCAGTTTTTGATCTTGCAATATTTTTTCCAATTCTTTTGAAGATCATATTATTATTTTTATTGGCTAAGTTGTTTTTCAAAATCCTCTCTATTATTTTTCTTTAAATTCTATTTGAAGGATTTTTGAAAAAGCTCTAGATCACAAAGAACTTATCTCGTATCTTTGTGTGATCTAGACTATTATTCTATTGAGCCACTACACAATTGTCTATATTTTGATTGGCTGTAGAATCGGGTGTATTTCCAATCTCTATCACTTGTTGTAGAGTATTGGACAAATTTCTCATTGTGCTATTTGTTGGAACACTAGACAAGTCTAGTTGTTGCCATTTGGAAAGTCCTCGGTTTGTGAGGCAAGGGTATAACCCTAGACAAGTCTAGGCGTTGTGTTCGGAAATCCTGGTCAAGGCTAGGTCGTTGGAAATCCTAACGAGTGAAGTTAGGTGCTTGTATTTGCCAAGGCAGATAGTGGAAATCTCGTACCGGATTGGTCGGGGACTGGACGTACCCAGGGTGTGGGGAACCAGGATAAAAATCCTTGTCTTTGCGCTTGCATTTTCTGTGTTTGATTATCTTTGCACTTATTCTATCTTCAGCAAATATCAATCCTATTTCTATACGCTGAAATTTGCATCTGTAATTTTATTTGCTCTAACTTATACTCTGGGAGTCGACTACTGCTCATAAGGAGTCGACTACCTGCTGTGAATTTTCGCTGTGCACTCTAAATTATATTGTTGATTAAGAACCAAGCGTAGATCGCTCTACTTGGTTTCTTAGGCAACATTAGAAGGATTTATTATTGTGTTGATTGATTAAAGAACGAAAAAGATTTATTATTTATACAACACTATTCAACCCCCCTTCTAGTGTTGTTTGCCATCCACAGGATCCAACACTTGGTATCAGAACAAGGCTACAAATAGTGATGGCGTCAACCTCTTTTCACTCCGAAGGACTGAACACTATGCGACCACCTCTATTCAACGGAACCAACTACGCCAGCTGGAAAATCCGAATGAAGACTCATCTAGAGTCATTGGACATTGAAGCATGGACTATCACCAAAGTCCCGTACATCGCACCCACCGACGTTGAGTTTGGAAAATGGTCCATCGATGATAAGAAGAAAGCTAATCTCAATGCAAAAGCAATGAATGCCTTGTTTTGCGCTGTTACAGGAAATGAGTTCAATCGAGTCTCCCAATGTGAGACAGCACATCAAATTTGGCACACTCTTCAGGTAAGTCACGAAGGTACAGAAAAGGTAAAAGAATCTCGTATAAATGTATTACATTCAAAATTCGAAACTTTTAAAATGGAAGAAGGAGAGAGTATCACCGATGTGAATACTCGTTTTACTAACATTACAAATGAGCTTGCAGGACTAGGAAAGAAACTTTCCGAGTATGAACAGGTAATGAAGATACTAAGATCACTCCGTCCCGAATGGAAAGGAAAGACCACGGCCATTCGAGAAGCTCACAATGTGAAGGATCTCACCATCGAAGAACTGATGGGAAATCTCATGGCATATGAGATCGAGCTTGAAGAAGACAAGAAGATCGAAGAAAAACCAAAGAAGAAAAATCTTGCATTCAAAGCTCAAGAAGAAGATTCCGATTATACGGACAAAGAAGATCACATCGCGTTCATCTCAAAGAACTTTAAAGAGTTCATCACAAGTAAGTATGGAAAACGATCTTTTAGACCCACTAACGGTATTATCTGTTTTGGTTGTAATAAACCAGGACATGTCAAGAGAGATTGTCCATTGGAAAGAAACAACTGTGATTCCAGAGATCGTGGGAAGAACAAAGAGAATAATGAAAGACGAAACAATACAAGAAGCAAGTTTAGACGACCAAAGAAAGAAGCCTATGCAGCCTTCGATCAAAGCGATGATTCCTCATCCGACGAATCCTCAGACGAAGATAATGATGAAAGAAGAGAGACAGCACACATGTGTTTCATGGCATCTACATCCTCCAAGGTAAGCTCGCATCATGATTCATCTAGCGACAATGAGTCATCATCAAGCGATGATGAAGACTTGGACTATAGGGGAGCATATAAAGAGCTATGCAAAATGCATGAAAAGCTCATTAAAGAACATAGAAAAACACTTAAAATTGCTAAAAGAGAGACTAAAGAAAAGGAAGAAGTTGTTAAAGAAAATAGTCTTCTTAAAGAGAAAAATGATCTTTTACAAAAGGATATTCTGCTAGTAAATGAAAAGGTTGAAAGTCTAAATAATCTTCTCATAACCGTCAAAAATAAATACGACGCTACGATGAAAATTATTGAGAACTTCAATAAAGGAAAAGGGAAGCTAGATAATATAATAGATAATCAAAAATTATCATCTAGCAAAACCGGACTTGGCTATGACTCTCATCATACCAAGAAACGGGTTAAGCACACTAGGATGCATCATGCTAATGATAATGTTTTAAGCATCTGGGTACCAAGAAAATTATCTGATCAGCAAAAAGAAAGGTACGCTACTAACTTTGTTCAACAGATTCATTTTAATAGAAATTATAAGTATATTGTTCATGAAGGAACTAAACCATATTGGGTTTGGTTTCCTAAAGACTAACTCCTCGGACTCAAAATCAAAAGAGTACCATAAAACGCTTATCTTTCAGGTGCTCTAAAAAGGAGGAAGACAATGAAGAAAATTCAGGAAGTCAAACGGCTGAATCGGAATAAATTTTTTTTATATATTTATATAATTATTTAAAACGAGTTGAAATAAGTTAAAATTGTATGCATGATTGTGTTTTATTGCTTAAAATATTTTTTTGTTAAAAGAGCTCGCTCAACCTGGACCAAATTTTTTTTTCCGGGATGAGAAAACGACTCTACCCAGGAGGGAGTCGACTACCTACAGGAGGGAGTCGACTACCAGCGCGTAAATTTCTGGGTTGCATTTTTTTTGACTAACTCCTATTGGGTTCTATTTGAGTGGTTGGGTCAAGATCCGTTAAGACAACTTACCCACTAAAGTCTAAAACCCATCCTAGCCATCCAAATCTAGATCTAATGGCTCCTAATTCTCCTCATCTCTTCATCTCTTCAATCAAAACCCCAAGAAAACCCTAGAGGTAGCCGACTACCTCCTTTTCCCCTCTCCTCTCTTGTGTTTTCATCTTGAAGCTTGGATTTTTGGAATAATTTCTTTTTCATCTTCCTTCAAATTTACCCAAGGTAAATTTTTTTTACTTTCATGAACTTTGCTACTTCATTTTTTGGTTATCTAGTAGTGTAAAATATTTTTTGTTGTTGTTTTACTCTATCTAGATGCCTTTCAAAGGAGCTTTTCCTAAGAAGAGAAAGATTGCTACTCCTAATGTTGATTCTGAAAAAGAAATCATTCTACCATATCTCTTCAAATCAACTACCTATGAACATTTTGTTAAAGTGTCTAAGAAACCTATCTTGCATGAAAGATTTGTCAAACTCAATGATGTTATCAATTACGGTATTGACAGTCTGCTAGATTTCCAGAACTTAGCAAATTTGTTCTCCTCAGAAAATGTGTATATGTGTTATCCTAGGCTTATTCATCTCTTTTATGCAAACATGGATTATGATCTCGTAAAAAGTCGTTTCATTACTAAAGTTCTCAATACCAAACTTGCAATAACTGTAAAATCCCTAGGTGAAGCCTTAGGAATTCCATACTCCGGTATGATCCTCGAGAAAATTGAGATGACTGACGAAAATATCCTAGAGAGAATGTATCTGCCTGGTAAACACTTTCAGACCAAACTTCCTTGTAGCCATCTTCGCTATCCGACGAGAATCTTAGCTAATATTCTGTCATATAACATTACTCAAAAATCTGGAAGTCATGCTATCCTTTCTGAAAAACAAGCTAAATGCATCTATGCCATTCTTGGTAACATTCGTGTGAATTGGGCTAAAGTCATCATGGATTCCATCCTACTTTCAGCTTCATCTGACAGACCTTCCTCCACACTTTCTCATGGGCACTATCTGACCATTCTATTCATTAGCTTTAACGTGCCTTTGGATCATGAAACAACCATTCTAGAACCTGCTCGTGTTTTTGATGTTCATGCTCTTGGGAGAATGAATCTCCATCATGACCTTGATGAGAACGTCCCTGAAGAGCAAATCGCTACCGAAGGAGGATCATCATCCTCAAGGCGAGGTAAGAAGGTTGTAATTGCAGATTCTGATGAAGAAAGTGAAGAAGAAGAAAAAGAAAGCGACGAGGAAGAAGAAGAAGTTCCTGCTTACATTCTTGAACTTCAGGAGATGCTCCTGAAAAAGATTGGAAAATTGAAGATCTCACATGAGAAAGGATTTGAAGATCTCAACCAAAAGGTGGATGACCTCAAGGAAATCGTAGTGCAAAGCAAGAAGATGACTGAGGAAACGCTTGTTATGATCCTTGAAGAAATCAAGGAACTGAAAAGGAACAGCGGTCACCCTTAGTTTTATGCACTTCTACTTCAAAAACAATGGTTTCTTTCGTTTCAAAAACAATGTTCTCTTAAACTATGGTTTGTAATAACTCTTATTGTGTGATGCTAGCTTCTATGAAGCTATATGCTATGCTAAACTTAGTTGGTCTATGAACTAACATCTTCATTGCAGGCATATGGAATTGAATTCCTCTTATTGATCTATAGAAATTACTGTTTTATTTTATTTTTTTTGTTGATGACAAGGGGGAGAAAAATGTTATAATGCAAAAATGTGAATATGTGAAATAGCTTCGATGCAGGGGGAGAACCGCATCAAAGCAGGGGGAGTAAGTATACTTGAAATTTTATTCATATTCATGTATTCCTTCAAAATTTTGCATTTGGGTGTCATCATCAAAAAGGGGGAGAGTGATGGAAATTGAATTCCACCCCTAAGTAATTTTGATGATGAGCACACCAAATGAATGCTTAGTATACTAACTACACTACACCTTAAGTATACAGATTTCGTGAAGCTCTACTAATACTCCAAGAAGCACGCATCAACGCTCCACGACAAAGACGAACATGGCTAAACTCAAGTGATGAAGCTCAAGCTCAAACAAAGCAAGAAGCTCAAAGAAGAAGCTCATCTTCACTTCATCAAGTTGACTATACTGCCGAAGACATGTTCTGAGTCTAGTGTGAGTGTGTCGTGTCTTTTAGGATATTTGTCAAAGCCATATCAAATAGACAACACACACACACACACACACAAGATTTCGAAATATTTTTTACTACAAAATAATTTTCAAGAGCTTTTTTAGTCAATTCATAAATCTCGTAGTGAAACTCCACGCACCCTGGAGTTAACTACCCTTTTGACTAGAACAACAGGAAAAACTCCTCTGGGAGTCGACTACCAAAAGTAGGGAGTCGACTACCAGTCAGGGATGAAAATTTCCTAGACTCCTCTGGGAGTCGACTACCTATAGAGGGAGTCGACTACCTGCTGGAAATTTTCAAACGTTTTGAATTTGAATTTTAAATTCTTTTGAGTGATTTACTCCGAAATTTTTGGGACAAAAGTCAAACGAAATTCAAATTTCAAATCCCAGTTTTTCCCTATAAATAGAGCTTAATTCTTTTGTGAAAAATACAAGATTATTGAAAATCAAAATTTGCAAAAGCTCTCGTGAATCAAAGCTCTCTCATTTCTTCTCTAGCCAATTTTAATTTCAGTTTTTGATCTTGCAATATTTTTTCCAATTCTTTTGAAGATCATATTATTATTTTTATTGGCTAAGTTGTTTTTCAAAATCCTCTCTATTATTTTTCTTTAAATTCTATTTGAAGGATTTTTGAAAAAGCTCTAGATCACAAAGAACTTATCTCGTATCCTTGTGTGATCTAGACTATTATTCTATTGAGCCACTACACAATTGTCTATATTTTGATTGGCTGTAGAATCGGGTGTATTTCCAATCTCTATCACTTGTTGTAGAGTATTGGACAAATTTCTCATTGTGCTATTTGTTGGAACACTAGACAAGTCTAGTTGTTGCCATTTGGAAAGTCCTCGGTTTGTGAGGCAAGGGTATAACCCTAGACAAGTCTAGGCGTTGTGTTCGGAAATCCTGGTCAAGGCTAGGTCGTTGGAAATCCTAACGAGTGAAGTTAGGTGCTTGTATTTGCCAAGGCAGATAGTGGAAATCTCGTACCGGATTGGTCGGGGACTGGACGTACCCAGGGTGTGGGGAACCAGGATAAAAATCCTTGTCTTTGCGCTTGCATTTTCTGTGTTTGATTATCTTTGCACTTATTCTATCTTCAGCAAATATCAATCCTATTTCTATACGCTGAAATTTGCATCTGTAATTTTATTTGCTCTAACTTATACTCTGGGAGTCGACTACTGCTCATAAGGAGTCGACTACCTGCTGTGAATTTTCGCTGTGCACTCTAAATTATATTGTTGATTAAGAACCAAGCGTAGATCGCTCTACTTGGTTTCTTAGGCAACATTAGAAGGATTTATTATTGTGTTGATTGATTAAAGAACGAAAAAGATTTATTATTTATACAACACTATTCAACCCCCCCTTCTAGTGTTGTTTGCCATCCACAGGATCCAACATAAACTTGTTGTTCATGCATACTAAACTGTCACGTTTACTTTCCTTACCTGTACGCACTTTTAACTGCCATGCATTGCATCTTACATGTCATCCAAATTGATTGTTGCATCGTAGCACACGCTACAAAATACTTGTACAAATCCGTGTTTCCGTGTTCCTGGCTAGGTGCACCCCTAGGCCATACTTGTTAAAAACACTTCCTGGCTCATGATCCAGAAGCGAGCATTCCAAGTTCGGGGGGTAAGGCCCTGGCTCGACACACGTGGAGGGGTAGGGATAAACGTTCTCTTGAGCTTAGGAGTGGCCTGATCAGCCCTCTAGCCAAAAGACGGAATCTCTGTGCACGAGGTGCTTATTTTTCTTGTCTTGTACTTGTCTTGTGAATGATTCATGCAATACTTGTCATCCATGCCATGTTTAAATGCCATGCTCGTACTTTACTTTACTTTACTTTACTTGTTGCACTCATACTTTAAACTGACATGTCATCGCATTCATGCTAGAACTGCTAGGTTGCTTTACCTACTTTCAGTTTCCTTGCACAAGTCTCTTGTAGACTTGCTGACATGTGCCCCTTGCTCTTATGGGTGTCACATGTTAGACCCTGAGCAAGAGACCGTTGCTGAGTACGTGATGTGTTGCTGACGCTGAGTCTGAGTCCATGACTGCCCAGGAGGATTTTGGTGGACACCGGTGACCATTCTTTGAGTCTTTGTTGAGCTTTATTCTGTTTTAGGCCTTTTGTTAGTTGTTGGTGTGTAGCACCTTTGTTTGTACGCTGTACTTTTGTTGGCCATGTTTAGGCCTTTAGGCTCTCTTTTATTTCAGCCTGGTGGCTGACCTGCGATGTTGGAATTTATATTTATGGATATTCTGAGATTATTCTTGTGTCTCATTTAATTATTATTATCTTGTTTCGCTCGCATTGCAAGGACCTGCAGTTTTAAATTTGATTGACGCTTATCGGACTTGCAGCTTTGTAGCTTCAAGTCTGAGCGGACCTTCTCACGCTTCGCCTCCATATTTTTGGGAAGCGGGGCGTGACACATTGCCCCGGGCTACAAGTACCCTCCCTCAAAGTCCGGGGCAGGCTGATAGGGCCAAGCTATGGGCTCGTCCCCACCCCCTCCCCAAAGTCCGGGGAAAGCTTACGGAGCTTCACACTTGATGGGTCTCCGACGGACCAGGACCGGGCCACGGCTCGTTCCCACTCCACCCTACAAGTATATCCTTGTACGCTCGCATTTATGTCTACATATTGTGTGGAATAATGTTTCACCTCCTCGCATCGAGGAATTCCGAGGCACACCTAAGCACACTTTGCCCACCAGGGCACGCCTGAGCGTCCATCACCCTCGACAGGTCGCCACCGGGTTGGGTCAGGCCGCGGATCCCCCCTGGCAGCATGCCTTTAAATTTGGATCGGACGTGCGACTTCACAACATTCTCCTTCTCCTCGGCTCAGTGCTCTTCAATAGCAGAATGTTGGGGGCATTAATACTCATACAAGCACAGTCCACACAACCGACCGAGTGAACAAACAAAAAGACAGTAAGGAAAAATTTCGAATTTCTTTTATGACTAACTATGTACAACTCAGGGCCTACCAAGAACACAACGAGACTTCAGGCTCTCCCCTGGGCCGGCCGTACTACTTCGCCCTACTCTATGGCGCCTCGACTTGACTGCCACTACCTTGACCGCCGTCCTCTGAGGCATGCGTGTCTGCATGGTCGCCTTCTTGATCATCGTCGCCTGACGTATCTCCCGATCCTCCCCTTTCTTCTGCCAAGGGCACATCCAGCTTTGGGAAGTCGACCACTAAGGAGGGATGTAGTCTCGCCAGCCTTCCCTTCATCTTCGAGAAGCCCTCCTCAATGCCGGCCTCCTTCGCTAATCGCAGCGTTGGGATAAGCTCCTCTTCTTGATACCGGCAGACGGCGGCGTCCATTATAGCTTGCTGGTCAACTTTCCCCAGCTTCTCCACCTACCGGTGTTCTCCCGATTCTTCACATCCATCACACACCTCAAGTCGGCGTTCTCCTGATTCTTCACATCCATCGCACGCCTCAAGTTGGTGATCTCCTACTGCTGGATGTCGATTACCCGTTTCTTGGCGTCCATCTCCTGCCTCAGGACATCCTTCTCCATAAAATGCTCTTTCAGGATATTGACCCGCCTGGTCTCTTCATCCCGGAGCCGATGAGCGAGCTCCGCCCGCTTACCCTCCAGCTCAGCAATGATCTTCTTCTGGGCATCATAGTGCCTTGCCTCAGCTTCTCATCCTTCTCCCGCAATTTCTCCTTGGTCTCTTGGAGGTCGGCCCTCGCCTTCTCGAGGGACGCCTTGACAAGGGCCACGGGGGTGTGGCGCTAAAGAGCTGCCATCGCTGCCACCGCCTATAAAAGAAACCAAGACATAACTACACTCGTAAGCAAAAAGACTGGCGAGACATAATAAGAAGATCTATGAACCTGCATGCCGTGCCAGATCGCAGAGGCACAGAGCCGCTCTGGACCTACAGCAGCCAGAAATTCGTGGTCCCGCAGTAGCATAGTATTCTCTGCCAGATGGGCTGCAACCATGGCTTCGTCGAATACGGACTCCCATTTACCTATCGGATAGATCGACCGGAGGACCTCTGCCCTTGGAAGGGCCTCCACTTCGGCCCTCTTCGACCGAAAGCAAGCATGTGCCATCTCAAAGCTCGGATGTGCCTCCCTTCCCATCTCCCCAGAAGAATCACGTAAGGCAATCGATCAATCACGGGCGCCTTATCGAGCTCCTCCACCGTCGGAATCTTTGGAGGAGGAGCTGCTGCGGCCTCCTTCGGGTTGGCCTGATCGCCTGTTGAGGTCTCACTGGTCCGATAGGAGGGGGCATCCGATTCGGACACCTTTCGCCTCCTATCCTCCCTCTCCCCATTGGTGATTCTGATGCCCCGCTTCTGAGCGGTCTCCTTCTCCGGTCCCTCTTCTGCCACCTTCTTGCCTTTATCTTAGGGGCCCGACTTCTTCGTCACAGACACCCCAGTCGCCCTCAGCACCTCCTCCCTCGTACGTATCATCTCCTTGCCTGCAAAGAAGAGAGATTAGGGTGAGCCTATATGAGGAAGTTCGTCAGGATCAAAATACCTTCGGGCCAGAAGTATTGGGCGAGCCGGTCATCCTTGATCAAGTCTGCCAGCCGCCGGTCTGACTCAGGAATCTCCTCCAAGATCTGGGCGTTCACTAAATCCTCTCCTTCTAAGGCCACCACATCATCCACCGAAGGATTCAGCATCCCCCAGTTCGGCCTCAACACCACGCCAGCTGGCATCAAGAGGAAAACAAATCTCTCCCTCCACCCTTTCACATCGGCCGGCACCCCAAGGATGAGAGATTGCCCCTTCTTCACATACACACAATAATGATTCCCCCTCTTCCTCACCTCGAAGAAATGCTGGAAGAGCATCAAGGACGGACTCAAGGCATTGGCGAGGCAGAGGACGACGAAGCCGATCATTAAACCAATGAAGCACGGCGTCAACGCGAAGGGCAAAAGATCGAGGAAATTCAACAGATGAAGAAGATGAGGGTTGAATGGAAATCGAAGCCCTAATTCGAAGGTCTGAAGATAGACCCCTACCTCATTATCCCCAGGTCAACACACCCTCTCATCGGGTCCAGGGAGGTGCACCTCACAAAGTGGCCGAACATACCTCGCACGGATCTCCCGGATATTGATCATGTCCGTTCTACTCTGAGTGGTCGCTATCACCCTCGGCACATTTGTTCGGAATCTTCTCCTTCTCCATTGCCACATCTCCTCCTCCACTTCTTCCTCCTTCACAGCGCCATTGCCACCTCTGACCTCAAAATGTGAAGCCATCTAAAAGAAGATCAAGAAAATACCTAGCAGAAAGAAGATGGACCGAAGAATCAATCGAAACAGTAGCTCCGGTAACGGCAGCAATAGCGGCGACGACAGTCGAAAGATCGGAGAAGAAGAGCTCGAAGAAACTTGAAATCAGAAGAAACTCTCGCCGGATCCTCTCACTCCCTACTTATAGCAAGTGATGGATCATCCCCACCGTTGAAGCTCCGCCACATGGCGCCGATCCAAGCTGATCTGGCTCCTTGACTGCCACCCACAGTCACGTCCACCACGCGTCGCATCTTGGATGGCAAGGACGCCTCGATTTCTTCATGTCCTTCAAATCGAAATGATGACGGCGAAACGGTGGGCGGGTTTTTCGAAATAACTTTTGCCATTTCCAAGGTCAGAACGAAGGTCGCCCCGTCCCTTCCGGACAGATGGAGAGATGGGGCATCATTCGAACTGGGATGGGCTTCTGCCTTAAGCTCGAAATGATGGGGGCAATTGTTACGACATAAAGATCGTGATACTCCGACCTTCCATCCAAGCTTGCCAGACACATAACAAGATCGCCCCTCCTCCATAAAGTCCACCTCGATTAGCAGGAGGGCGCTCTTCGTCCCAACCTTGCCTTTTGATCTCTTTTTTTTCCTTAGCCTGCTCTCCGCACATCATCCCTGATGTCTACTCAACTAGTGGGAAGGGTGCACTTCGCCCCAAACCTCGCCAGTTGGTCGCCCGCTTCCCTCTAAGCTCGCCAGGAGAACCACCAGTTTGCATGTCATCCACTGGGAGCGACTAAGAAACTCATATGGGACCCTGCACCTTGGACACACCTTGATGACCCTTCGACCCATTGGAAATGATAAACAACCTTGTACGAGGACGCCACTGACACTTCCGCCACTCGACAGCCTGATAAAGCACCCCCTGGCCGCTGAACCATATGACCGCTTGGTGCTTTCGACTCTGACACTCTGACAAAGCGCCCCTGGCCGTTGCGCCGTCTAACAAAAGCATGGATGACATGCATAGCTCTAACATCCTCGGCCGAATCTTTCGCAATCTGACACGCCAGCTCAGTATGCCAGGTCAGCCCTACCTAACCACCTCCATCAGCTATAAATACCTCTCCACTTCTATCGAGAGAGTGGTTGGCTAATTGATTCTCAAACTCTCATTCACACACAAGAGTAAGTATCCTCCACATATTTGTTCTTCCACCTAAGCTTGCCACGTAAGGTCGACCTACTTCTAGCTCGGCCTACGTGTCTGACCCACTTTTATAAGCCCTAATTCTGACTTAGGCATCGGAGAGGCTACGGGTTTGAGCCTAACCCGGCCTTTCTGACGAGCTGCTCTTTGCGCAGGTGAGCTCGTCCAAGCATCGAGCTATTGGCAACCAACTCATAGAGAGCAGAAAATAAGCAACGAACTCGTAGGATTGATCCAGAGATCAACCTTTATAGTGCGCCTAACTCATCACCCCGCTCATCACTTGTAAACATTCTACTCAATCCTCATCCAACTTGTAACCATCGTGCCCTTGGTTCCCATCTAAACAAATTCATTATACGCGGATCTTACCCTGTAACAATTGGCACCGTCTGTGGGAACGAAGGGTCACACCCACGTCAAACCCCATACCTGTCAACCGCAGTCCATACTATGCAAAGCCCACATGGATGAGGAGTCTCACTCTCGCCAGATGACTCCCTCGACGGACCTACCCCCCTGAGGGGATAGCTGAGACTGTTCAGACCTCAGCCCGTGCTCTCCAACAAAGCTTTGAGGCCTTCGCCAAGATGATGAAAGACTTCAAGGCAGCCAGAGCTGAGGCACCCCTAGGCCCCTCTGAGCCCCCAAACTTGAGGTGAAACCTTCATCCTCAGTTCGAAGAAGAGGCGACCGCTCAGCGAAGAGGGCTCGTCGAAGAGATAGCTGCCCAACAAAAACTCCTTGATGAAGAAGCAGAGGTAGTTCAGCAGTGGAAGCATGATGAAGAAGCTGCTGTCAACAGAAGAAGCCAGCAGGATGAAGCAGATGCCGCCCGACGAGCCTGTCTCGACGAAGAAGATGCTCATCGGCACCTAAGCATCATCGTCGTCGAGCGTGAGAGGCTTCGGAGGGAGAACCGCGAGATCTCAAAGATGTCGACCCCATGCATACGACGCAGGAACGCACGTAGTCTGCCCTCAGTGGGGTCCCCATCGCTCAGGAGGCGCCCACTCCAACAGCCGTGATATTCACCTGGGCGCGAAGATCGTCGTGAACAAAGCCACGACTGGAGTAGAACCCCACAGAGACGGGGATGGCAAGTCCCTAAGCACCGAGTGTCACACCCCGCTTCCCAAAAGTATGGAGGCGAGGCGTGAGAAGGTCCGCTCAGACTTGAAGCTACAAAGCCGCAAGTCTGATAAGCGTCAATCAAACATAAAATACATGCAGGTCCCTGTAATGTGACATCGGAGCAAACATAACAATAATAGAAAAGGAGGCAAATAATATAAGATTAAAATCTCAATGTCCAGATAAAATCCAACAACCGCAGAAATGCCACCAGGCAAACAAAAGAGTCCAAAAGGAAAGGCCCAGCATGTCCAATAAGGAACTAACAACAAACGGTGCTACTCACCGACAAACAACGACAACTAAAGAAAGGACTGCGAAGGAACAATAGGACTGGTCACCGGTGTCCTCGTACTCCTCGCCAGCAACTGGAACGGGCTCAAACTCCATGAACTCCTCGCCCTCAACAGCAACCTCTGGCTCAGCAACTAACATGTGACACCCAAAGAGAAGGGGCACATGTCAGCATGTCTACAAGACTTGTGCAAGGAAACTAAAGAAGTAAAAACAACCTAGCAGTTCTAGAGCATGGTATAATATGACATGTTATGCAAGGAGAACAGCAAGTAAGGTAAACAACAGTTTATGACATGGCATGATTTAAAGCATGGCAGGTAAAACATGGCATGGGCAAGCAAACATTTACAAGGACGAGTACAAGTATTTAAAGCACGTCGTGCACAGAGATTCCGCCCTTTGGCTAGAGTGGCTGTACGGGCCAACTCTTACGCTCAAGTGACCGGTTATCCCTACCCCTCCACGTGTATCGAGCCAGGGCTTTACCCCCGAACATGGAATGCTCGCTTCTGGATCACAAGCCAGGAAGTGTTTTTAACAAGGATGGCGTAGGGTTATGCCCGCATAACGGGTGCCTAGCCTGTAACACGGAAACACGGATTTGTACAAGGATTTGTAGCGTGTGCTACGATGCAACATGCAAACAGATGACATGTAAAATGGATGCACATGACAAATATTCGAAAAGAATCTGCGTACCGTTAAAGAAATTAAACATGACAGGCATTTCATGACATGATGTGACAAATGGCAATTTTAGCTTCGTTGTCAAGCTAGAATTTGAATTTGCGCCTAGACCGCTATCATTTCACGGTCTAGTCTCTTTCACGCTAAAACAAGTAATGGCCTAAAACATGGCCTAAAAACTAGGTTGGCAAGTTTCACTTGCCTGACACCGAGGTTTGTTGCTCGACGAGAGTTCGTCTCAAAAATCGCTACTCTACGGAAGTTAGGGTTCGCTGTTTTGGCAAAACAGAAAATTAGAATCAAGATCTAATCCATATTTTTGTATTGGAATCCTATAACATCTAGTAATCAATTTTTATTTGATTTTCTAAATTACGGTGAGGGTTATGGGAAGATTAAAGGTAGGTCTACTAACCGTATTTGTAGCGGAAGAATGACGATCACGATGCCTACGAACTGCAGGTAGAGGAAGATCTCGATGATCTCCGGGTTGCCATCGCCAAACCTAGCTTAGCACGACAACGAAAGAGCGATCCGAGGGAGAAGTTGCGGCTGAAAGGATCTCCTGCGGCTGATCTAAAATGGATCTGGAGAATGGGGAATATAGGGCAAATCTGGAGCAAAAGAGGATTTTGGGGTTTTTGGAGATCGGCCGACGGCTCGCGGGGTGATCGTCGGCGCAACGGAGGGTGAGAGGAGGCTCGGGATGGTGAAGGAAGGTAAGAGGAAGATTGGGGGATGATTGGTGAAGGAGATTGGCTAAAAAGAATGAGAGAAGAAAAGAAAACGTATGGGGTTTAAATAAAGAAAAGATGCGGCGGCTACGACTTAACCTAGGTTTACTGGGCAATTTAGTCGGTCAGTGAAGAACGGTCGACCGAATAGTTTGGGAACTAGTCGGTCGGTCATCCAACTGACACCGACTAAAATCTAACAGTGAACAGTGTCTGTACAGGGAAGGCATGATTAGTCGGTCTGTGAAGACCCGTCGACCGACTAGTTTGGAATCTAGTCGGTCGGTGAACGTTCATGAACCGACTAAAAGTCGAATAAGATAGATAATGAGTACTGATAATTAGTCGGTCTGAGAAGAAACTCTAACCGACTAGTTTCTCAACTAGTCGGTCGATAGTTGTTCTTTGATCGACTAACTGTAAACAGTAACTCAGTCGAAATTTACTGAGAAGAACTAGCCGGTCTGAGAAGTGTTGCCGACCGACTAGATTGCAATCTAGTCGGTTGGCTCCCCTTCATAAACCAACTAAGATGCACCAGAAGTGCCGAATCGAAGCGCGAAGCTTCGGGAAGATTCCTATGGCCTCTAGGATCACTTTAGCTCTAAGATAAGGACGCTATGAAGCTTATCGTAAGAATACTTACTCCAAGCCCCATGAGGTATGCTACGAAAGATAAAATATCGGAAGAAACCGAACGAAAACGTCTGACGGAGAAAAACACACAAGGAGAGAACATCCAATATTATATATAATAGTCATTACAAAACCGGTCGTTACATCCTCCCCACCTTAAGAAAAATTCCGCCCTCGAAATTTCCTAACACTCACGTGTCAGGGAACAAAAGTGGGTAACGCTCTCTCATCTCATCTTCTCTCTCCCAAGTAGACTCTCCTGGCGAGCCGTGTCGCCACATCACCCTCACAAGATTGACGGTCTTGTTCCGAAGTGACTTCTGACGCCTGTCCAAAATCTGCACTGGCTGCTGGTCATACGTCAGATCGGGGTGAACGGTGATCTCCGAGAAATCCACACCATGAGATGGATCGCTGATGTATCGACGAAGCTGCGACACATGGAAGACATCGTGAACTCCTTCCAAAGATGGCGACAAGGCTAAGCGGTAGGCTACCTCGCCAACTCTCTCCAGAATGTCAAATGGTCTAATGTATCTCGAGCTCAGCTTCCCTCGTTTTCCAAAGCGAATCACTCCTCGATTTGGGGAAATCTTCAAGAACACATGGTCACCTGGCTGAAACTCCAACGGACGTCGCTTATCATCAGCCCAATGCTTGAAACGGTCCTGAGCAATCCTCAGCCTCTCCCGTATATTCCTCACAACATCCATAGCCTCCACGATCATCTCAGGTCCTAACAGCTCCCGATCTCCAATGTCATCCCAGCTCAGTGGCGATCGACATTTCTTCCCGTATAGCGCGGCAAAAGGTGTCATGCCAATACTCGCCTGGTAGCTGTTATTGTAGGCAAACTCAATAAGGTGGAGATGATCTTCCCAAGATCCCTTGAAGTCCAACATGCACACCCTCAGCATGTCCTCTAAGATCTGGATCGTCCTCTCGGACTGGCCATCTGTCTGCGGATGGTACGCCGTGCTGAAACTCAGACTCGTACCCAAACTCATCTGCAGACTCTGCCAGAACTGAGACGTGAACCTCGTGTCTCTGTCCGACACAATACTCACAGGGACTCCGTGAAGTCGTACGATCTCCTGCACGATTCACGTTACATCACTATCTAAACTAGGAAAGGAAATTAAAACGGAGAGTAAAAACATTTACCTCCATATATCTCCTCGCTAGCGCCTCAGTGGACTGTCCTACTTGGAACAGAATAAAGTGTGTGGATTTGGTTAATCGGTCTACGATCACCCAAATCGCGTCATTCTGCTTCGAACTCCGAGGTAGTCCAGTCACGAAGTCCATAGTGATGTGTTGCCACTTCCACTCCGGAATCAGAAGCGTTTGTAGCAACCCTGCCGTACGCTGATGCTCTGCCTTCACCTGTTGACAAACCAGACACTTGGATACACTCCGAGCCATACTCCTCTTCATACCATGCCACCAATAGTGCATGCGAAGATCCTTGTACATCTTGGTGCCACCAGGATGCACAGAATACGGCGAACTGTGTGCCTCAACCAACAACTCCTCTCTGATGTCTCCAGCCGGCACACACAAGCTGGCTCCAAATCTCAATGAACCATCCTCATGAATCAAGAAGTCAGTCCGCAGACCGGCTTCCACCAACTCCCGAATCTTCACCAACTTCGGGTCCCCAGCCTGACCAACCTTGATCTTATCCACGATCGTCGACTGTATCTGCATACACATCAACGAAGAGGCCTCTCCAGGAAGGATAATCTCAATACCAGACTCGCAAAAATCTTGTTGCAATCTCCACTGCGAAGTCAACAACATCACTGCCGGAAGCCTACTCAGCGCATCCGGAACCACATTTACCTTGCCAGGGTTATACTGCAAATCAATCTCATAATCCTCCATGAGTTCCAACCACCGACGCTGTCGCATGTTGAGCTCCTTCTGAGTGAAAATGTACTTCAAGCTTTTGTGATCAGTGAAGATCTTCACCCTCTCACTCAGCAGGTGACGTGCGTTTATATTTCATACATTTACGCACGTTTTCTTTCATGTTTCTCCGTATTTTACCGTCGTCTTTTATTCGTTTTCTCGTGTTTTCTCGTGTTTTCTTGTTTTCTTTCTCTTTTCCGTGTTTTCCGTGTTTTGCAGGAGTTTGCTGACATTTGGGGCGTAAAACGATGATATCATGCGTCCCCGGAGCAACGGGAGGAGTCACGCGTGATCCAGGGGGTCAAACGACGAAGATTTCATCTTTCAGCCCCTCACCCGGTCGGTTGGTCATCACCAACCGATCGGGTGATGCACGCATGCATCACCCGGGCGCAGCTTGGAGCTCACGAGAAGACACCCGGTCGGTTCAGCGACCGGGTCAGAAGCTCAATGTCTCTGGAATTCAGAGCTAATTGCCAACCGATCGGGTGACCTTCACCCGATCGGTTCACCTGTAGCTGAATTTCAACAGCCAAGACTCGAAGCTCTAACCGGTCTCCTCACCCGGTCTGCACCAAGATCCAACCGGTCGGCACCAAGCTCCAACCGACCGCATCCAAGATCACCCCGACCGGTTCATACTGACCGGGTGAAACCCCGCTTTGCGCTGTGATTTTGTGAAGTGGCTCACCCGACCGGTTGACTTGTCAACCGGTCGGGTGATGTCGTTTTCTATAAATAGAACCCTAGGTTTCCCAGATTCGGGAGTTGGTTATTTTTTGTTGTTTTCTTCATTTTGTGACGGCTGTAATTTCCCAGTTTTTGTAGGTTTTCAGATCTTTGTAAAACTTTAGTATTATCTTAATTGCTTTACTACCTTTGCATTCCTATTGTCTGATTATGATTTTGACGGTCCATTTTCATTTAGATTGCTTTTTAATGAATATTTGTGAGTAGTTCCCTAATCCGGGGTTTTGGCGGAAACCCCTTCGGGGGCTCTTCCCGATGCGTCCATAGGGTTAGGAAATCGATAGGGATTAGGAATCTAACGGTTACGCGGGGTGTTTTATTGTCATCGGCGGGAAAAAGACCGCCTTTGATCGTTGGGCCAAGGGGGAATAAACTTGGCGGTTGACTCCCTAGCCATAGCTCACGCCCTTAGCATAGACGCCGATTCCTAGCACGCGGGAGCGGCAGGATGAGACGTTGGGAGTTATCGTTGCGAGCTTAGTGCTCCAGGAGTCGATCAGTGTTAATGGACACGGGAGTGCCCACTGATCGAACCCGGGAAGTCCGGCGTATCATCCTGGGCACCGACCGGAATATCGGGCCCATGGGATGCCGGTACCACTTTTAGAGGCAACGTCTCACCATTAGACCCTAATTCCGATCGCCATCCTACCCGTAGGCCGTATCGGCGAGAGTTGCTCGTTGGGTCGGAAACCAAAGTCCCGGGTTTTATTTTCATATTGTCTATACCTTGCATTCTTTTACTGTGACAACCCATCATTCGATCCGGGCTAGCTCGCCCATGGGGTGATTTTGGTCCTCTTTGACACAAGCACATCCTCGCCTCCCTGTGTTCGACCCCCAAGCCACACTACAACACCGTGCGCTTGCGGTTACAAACATCTAAACCTCCACTGGGTCCCCCGGCCATTTGCGGCTCGCAAACCGGGGGCACGTCTAGTTTATGGTGCCGTTGCCGGGGAGGCAACGTGCTTGTTATTTTAGGATCTCATGAACCCTAGTGTCTAGCTCTTATCCCTACCTCGCGATAATTTTCGCATTCTTCTTTTTCCTTTTTATTTTCTTTTTTTTTATTTTTATTTTTTATTTCTTATCTTATCTGTTTCTTTCCCACTTGTCGCTTCACGGGTGTTTGTTGTTTTTCATGCGCAGGAGTTCAAGAAGTCTCGACGACTTGATCCCCGTTGATCCAGAGATAAACGCCACCCTTAGGCGTTTGGCCGCCGAGAAGCGAAGAAGAGAGGATCATGAAGCCATGGGGGAGAACACCCCCGCCTCACAAGTCCCTGTTGGAGTACTCGATGCCTTCCATCGAGTCCACCTCCGCCATCCGTCCTCCAGCTATTACGGCCCAAAGCTTCGAGCTTAAGCCGTCTTTGGTGACGTGGATCCAGCAGGATCAGTTTTCGGATGCACCCATGGAGAGCCCGATCGAGCATCTAGACTCCTTCCTGGAGAAATGTGACACCTTCCGGATTAACGGTGTCACAACTGAGGCGATCCGACTGAAGCTGTTCCCCTTCTCCTTGCGAGATAAGGCCAAGCTGTGGCTTAGGGGGAAGGACCCGAATACATTCAACACCTGGGAGAAGCTCTCCAATGCTTTCCTGACAAAGTTCTTTCCCCCGGGGAAGACCATGAAGCTGAGGAGCGAGATCTCCTCCTTCTCCCAGGCCAGCCACGAGTCCTTGCATGAAGCTTGGACGAGATACAAGGAGATGCAGAGAAGATGTCCCCGCCATGAGCTTCCCAAGTGGAAGATCATAAATCTGTTTTATAATGGGTTGAGGGACGATTTAAAATCTTCCATGGACGCGGCGGCTGGAGGGTCCTTCTTGTCAAGAAGCGAAGAAGATGCCGGGAAAATTTTGGAAAATATGGCATCCAACAATGAACGATGGTGTAACGAGAGAGCCACACCAAGGTCTGGGGGCATCCATAGAGTGGAAGACGTCGACAAATTGTCAAGCAAGTTTGACTTGCTGTCAACCCAGATCTCCGCATTGATGGTAGGCGCTGGTAGCGCCGGTACACAACAGATTGCTGCGATAGAATCCGAAGTTTTTGGAGAGTTCGACGGTGGTGACATCTCACCACCGTTGGATCAGGCGAACGCATTGTTCTACAATCCTATGTGGAATGCGCCATTTCCACCACGAACCAACTCAAATCCGGCCTACTCTCCAAACAACCGGAATCATCCGAACCTTAGTTACCGGGCGCCTTACCAACAGCCGGCTCAGCAACAACAGCAGACTTATCAGCCGGCTAGGCCCCAGCAGCAGTTCCAGCAGCAGCAATTTCAGCAGCAACAACCACCACCACAGTATCAACAATATGCCCCTAGGAATCAGTAGCCCACCCAGCAGTAATACGGCCAGCAGAGGGCCATTTCTCCGGTTGAGTCCCTCTTGACTAAATACATAGCCAACCAGGAGAAGATCAATCTGAAGCTGGAGATGGGACAAAGAGTGCTCACCGATCAGGTAACCCAACTGGGGTTGCAAGTGGTAAACCTGCAAAGACCACAGAATTTATTACCGCCACAGCCTGAGGTGAACCCTAGGAGGGTAAATCAGACCTTGGCACTCACACATGAACATGAAAACGTGTCCGCCATCGTCTTGAGGAGCGGGACACAAATTCCTACTAGAGCGCCACCCAAAGAACCGGAAGCACCACTGGCCGTTAAGCGGCCAATTGAAAAGGCTAATGACGACGGTACACCGTCGCCAAAAATTGTGGCTCCGTAGGGACCCCCCGAAGAAGAGAAGAAGAAGAAAGAAGAAGGGAATTTGAGGGTATTCAAGCCCGTTGTGCCATTTTCGCAACGTTTGGCCCAAGCAAAAATCGACGAGAAGTATGACAAATTTTTTGCCATGGTCAAAGATTTGAGCCTTCAAATCCCCTTCCTAGAAGCTATTGAAACGATCCCCTCCTATGCAAAATTCTTGAAAGACTTGGTGACACAGGGATCTAGAAAAGAAAAGGTCGTGTTAACGGCGGAGTGTAGCGCCCTCATTCAGCACGCAAATCCGCCCAAGCTCAAGGACCCAGGAAGTTTCTCCATCCCATGCTCTATTGTGGAAGTGCAAATCCAGAGGGCGCTCGTTGATCTAGGGGCGAGCGTCAGCTTAATGCCCTTATCGTTGTACAAGAGAATAGGGATGGGAGACGTAGAGCCCACCGGCATGACATTACAACTCGCTGACCGTTCGGTCAAGTATCCGATGGGAGTAGTGGACGACCTCCCCGTCGATGTGAAAGGAGTGCATGTACTGGTCGATTTTGTGGTGATGGACATGCCGGAAGACAAGCATACCCCAATTATTCTTGGACGACCCTTTATGGCAACCGCCGGAGTGTTAATAGACGTGAAGAATGGGAAGCTTTCCCTCAATGTGGGCCAAGAAAGAGTCGAATTTGACTTAGGCTTGTCGATGAAGCATCCAAATCCCCCGGACGATCCTATTGTCAATATGCTGGAGAATGAAGAAGATAGAGCTGTTGAAACAAATGCCTGGGAAGTGCTCTCGAGGAATCCCCCCGATAGCTTGGGGGACCTTGGAGAGCAAGGTGGCTCCCCAATGAATGAAGTTGCTAGTGAGGCGGTCGCGCAACATGTGATCCCTCCTGGATTCCCTAAGTCTCCTCCCACGAGGAGAAAAGGAAAAGAACCCATGGACCTCACCGGTGATGAGGTCCGGATCATGAAAAAGATGGCGGTGACGCCAATTTGAGGGAGAAGCCCCCGGATCCTGTAGACAAAGGGAGGGTAGTCGAGCAAATCTTTTTACAGCCGCCGACTACACCAATAGCCATAACCTCTGGAGCTGAAGAGATGCCGGATTTTGGGCATCACCCGTATCGCCCACCATGAACATCATCAACGGGCGTCGAGCTAAACGATGTTAAACAAAAGCGCTTCATGGGAGGCAACCCATGTTCTAAACTTTTGCTTCGCTTTTTAGGACTTTTTCTTAACTTTATTTTCTCTATTTTTATAAATAAATCCAGTCGAAACAACTTCCGTGAAGGAACTTAGGCGATTTTTGGGGTTTTGCAGAAAACAAGGCCTCAACCGATCTGGTAAGTTATCACCCGATCGGTTGGGATGTATCAGCTTACGGCCGTATCTGTCACCGAACGAACCGACCGGGTGGAGAAAGTTCAGACCGGGTGAAAAGACCGGGTGACCTGGGGGAACTCTCGGAAAAATTTCAGAATTCATCAACCGACCGGGTGACAATACGCGAGATCGGTTGAGGGACCGGGTGAGAAACTCTGAGTTCTCGGGAAAATGTGTGGAGCGGCGAACCGATCGGTTGAGTTCTCAACCGATCGGGTCGCCTGTAGCGTTTCTTCAGCATCAAATTTTCGACCTAAGTTGAACCGATCGGGTGAAAACTCACCCGACCGGTTCGACTTAAAACCTATAAATAACCCCCGACCACCCGTTCATAAACCCTTGCCCGATCTCCTCATCTCGCAGTCGTTTCGTCTCCTCCAACCACCCGACTGCCAAAAATCCCTCTCCCACAACCTCAAATCCTCCATTAACCTCTCTCTCCAACTCCCCCTTGCATCTCACCGTCTATTTCTCTCTTTCCCTCTCCTATTTCTCATTTCTTTAGCCCTAATTCCCAATACCAACCCCCACTTTCGGATTTTTTGCTGAGGAAGAGTGCCGCGGCTCCACACTTCTCCCATTCCACGGCATTGGGTCATCTACAAGAGAGGAGCTCTAATTGCTACGGGGTAACTTCGCTCCACTTCTCGAATTTCAATTTTTACCCTAATATTTGATTTGCTTAGTTTTCGTGTGTGTGCACTTTAATAGTATTTTGCACCCATTTGCATCACCCACACACATGGCCCGGGAGAGAGATAAAGGAAAAGGTATCTTACGTGAGGAGGAACCGTCTCGTAAGAAACGGAAACAAACACGTCCTCCTCACCGCACACGTGAGCTGACACTTGCCCCTCCCCCACCTATCATTCCCCCTGTGGACCCCATGTTGGGCCCGCATGGATACATATTTAGGAACCAAGAGCAGAAAGACTTCTACCACAGACTTGACACTCGGGGGCATTTATCAACCAAGTTTGCCCACGCCCAATCACTCGTCGACCTCGGTGTCTTCACTGAGGTCGAGACTCTTTTTGCTAATCTAGGTTGGTTGGCCTTCCTTAATGCCTCTGCGGTATCCTACCCGTCACTCACCCTAGAATTCCTTTCCTCCCTCGTTTGTGAGTCGGGGTCGATCGTCACCTTTCAGGTGCGTAACCAAACCATTCGCACTAATCTGGACACCATTTGCGATATATTTAGTTTCCCTATTCTAGGGAATGACGCTATCCGGCACTACGGATATCCCCTGGAATTTGACGTCGATAATTTCTGGTTCCGCCTCACCATACTCCGTCGCTATCCCCGGGTGTCACGCCCCGCTTCCCAAAAACGTGGAGGCGAAGCGTGAGAAGGTCCGCTCAGACTTGAAGCTACAAAGCTGCAAGTCCGATAAGCGTCAATTACTTTAAACTGCAGGTCCTTGCAACGCCAAACGAAACAAAGATAATAGTAATGAAAGAGACAAAAGAAACATCTCAGAATATCCATAGTAATAAATTTCAACATCGCAGAAAAGCCACCAGGCTAAAAATAAAAGAGTCTAAAAGAGGCCCCAGCATGGCCAACAAAAGTACAAAGTACAGAAACAAGGTAATGGTGCAAGCACCGACAACTAACAGCAACCTAAAGCAAAAGCAACTCAACAGTCACTAAGACTGGTCTCCGGTGTCCACGAACTCCTCGACGAACGTAGGCTCAGGCTCAGTGTCAGCAAACACCTCGTCCTCAACAACTGTCTCTGGCTCAGGGTATAATATGTGACACCCAAAAGATCAAGGGGCACATTTCAGCAAGTCTACAAGAGACTTGTGCAACGAAACTGAAAGTAGGTACAAGTAAAGCAACCTAGCAGTTCTAGCATGATGCGATGACATGGCAGTTAAAGTATGAGTGCAGCAGGTAAAGTAAAGTAAAGTAAAGTACGAGCATGGCATTTAAACATGGCATGGATGACAAGTATTACATGAATCATTCACAAGACAAGTACAAGTCAAGGAAAGTAAGCACCTCGTGCACAGAGATTCCGCCTTTTGGCTAGAGTGGCTGCGCGGGCCAACTCCTAAGCTCAAGTGATCGTTTATCCCTACCCCTCCACGTGTATCGAGCCAGGGCCTTACCCCCGAACGGGAATGCTCACTTCTGGAACACGAGCCAGGAAGTGTTTTATCTTGTTGGCCTAGGGGTGCACCTAGCCAGACAAGGGAGTACAAGTACAAGTATTGTAACGTGTGCTACGAATGCGACATTCAATGCATGGATGACATGACATGACAAGTAGTAAGGCATACAGGTAAGAAAAGTAAACGTGACAGTTTAGTATGCATGAACAACAAGTTTTAAGGGTTGGATCTAGCTTCGTTGTCAAGCTAGATCAATTAGGTGACGAATCTAGTTTCGTTGTCAAACTAGATCAAGTAGGCGTCTAGCCAACTATCATTTCACTGGCTAGTCTCTTTTACGCTAAAAACATGGAAGTGGCCTAAAAAGATGGCCCTACACAAGAGTTGGCAAGTTTCACTTGCCTACAAGTACAACGTCTGAGAAACACCGTCCAACGAGTCCAAAGTCACGATTCCTACGTGCACAAGTCCACCGGCCTACATCCGTTTTATTAATCTTGATTAGTGAGTGCTAAAACATTTAAAATACTTTAAAAATATTGATTTAGTCTTGATTAGCATGCATTTGGGTTGGGGGTCGTAGGGGTGCAAAGCGTTACCTTAACACGACGCGAAAGCTACACTGGCGTCGGGTAGCGACGTCAGGGGTTGGAATAAAAGATCGCGCTCCAAGTCCAGATCCCAATTAGATTCCTCACTGGAAAGTTCAGAGCAATCAACCGGAGCAACGGTTTCAGATTCCAAAGCTAGCACGTGCGACGACGGGCTACGACGTGTCGCAACGTCGTACGCGGCAAACCCTCGAAGAGCAAGCACCTAGGTGGGGCCCACAGTAGTCCTAGGGACCTATGGGGGACCCACAATACCTCTGGAGAACTTGGGGGGCCCACAGTGGCACGTGGCGCGACGGGTACGGGGTTGCGACGAATGGCTCTCGGTCGTACAGCCTCGGTGCGGGGACTTGGCTCGGTCAGACACAGGGGGACGGCCTTGCAGCGGTGCGGGGTGCGGGCTCTAGGAGGGTGCGGGGCTGTCTCTCGGTCGGTGCGGGAGATCGGGCCGGTCGGTGCGGGCGACAGAGCGTTGCAATGTTTGCAACGTTGCAACGAAGCGGCGAGCGGGCGATGAGGGCGGGCGCCTCGGTCAGGCACGGGGCGATGCGGGCGACAGAGCGGGGTTGCGGAGCGGGGCTTGCAACGATGCGGAGCAGGCGGGAGCGGGGGAAATCTCTCGGTCTGACCGAGAGATTCTCTCGGTCGGAGCGGGGAACGGAGCGGGCGACAGAGCGGGCGACGGTGTGGGCGGCTGTAGCGGGCGGTGCGGGCGTTTTGGCTTGGTTTCCTCGGTCGGAGCGGGGGAAATTCGTCGCAACGTTGCGACGATTTGTCGCAACGTCGAATTTGGGTTTTGGAAGCGGCTAGGGTTAATTTCTTGCGAAAATAGGTCTTCCTAGGGGTTGTTTATATAGTGTAGATGGGTTGACTTGGTCTAGGGCTAAATCTAATAGGATTAGAAGTTTAAAAATATTTAAAATTTGAATCTCAACTTCTCCAACTCACACAAGGATTTGATGCGGTCCAAATGAATTGGAAATTGGCTCAAAAATTCTTTAATACGTTTAAAACTCAAATAAATTTTATTTGGTCGAAAATAATTTAAAAATTAATTATTAAGAATATTATAAACCTTGTTAAAAATATAAAAGTGGTCAAATAAACTCCAAAAGTTATAAAATAAATATCGGGGTGATCGTGATGACGAAAGTGAGCTAACTAAGAAGACGGATCTCGATTTTGACGTCGGACGACGAAACTAAAAATAGAAACGTCTCCCGTCAAAAGTGAAAATCGTCACATCTCATTGAGTAAGATTAAATTGTGGGAAAATGACTCGAGAAATTTCGTTCCAAGATAGTGCCACTATTTAATACTCTCAGAGACGTTCACAACAGCATATCACACAAAATTGTACACAAACAAATAAAGTCTAAAATAAACACGTGCACGGCCAAAAGCACGTGCACGAACAACGTACAACGAAAAGTGGTCGTTACACCGGGGTAAGGCCAAGGCCGCCTCCATCATCCATCCCATATTTCGTCTGGCCCATAGAATCATATCATCTGCATTTTTCCCGCGGGATGAGTCTGGCACTGTGACTATCCCCGATCTTTTTATTCTCTGGGCCATGACTTTCCCTTTTGTTCGTGATGATGATGGAGTTAGTTTCAGGGCCCCGGTTGTCCCTGTCCATGCCGGCGATTGGCTTGTTTACAAGCTTCTCGAGATTAGCAGGGCCAGGAAGGGCAAGATCTGCTGTGGGGGCATTATCACTATCATTGTTTCTTTCCCACAGTTTAACATTCCCATCCCCCAAAATCTTCCTACTGCCGCAGGACCATCACGTCTAGATCTTGACATCCTGCGGCACATTCACATGATTAGGCCCCACCCCGATGGTCGTTTCGAATTCAATTACGGACACCCCCATCGCCCCTACACTATTCTCCCCAACCCCGCTCGCATGACTGTGGCTATAGTGGCGGATTGGACTTTTCCGCCCGACCCTGAGTTCTTTGAGGGGTTGCACCTTCCTTTCTTTCCCGCGGACGCACGTAGACCACCTTCCCCTGCCGCCCACTTAGGCGTGCAGGATATTCCTGCGTCCCGGGGAGATATTAGGGCTGGCCCGAGTCACCCTGTTTCTGCTCCTGGCCCCATCACCTCTGAGCACCTTTTTGCGGCCATCTCTGGCCTTATGTCCAGTGCCGGCACGACCACTGCCGCCGGCACTACTTCCACTTCACTTGCCGGGACCACTTCTGCCTCACGTAAGTCTACTTCATTTGGTCACCGTCAGGTCTCTGCCCGTCTTGCTCTAGAGAGGGAGGTCGCTGCCCTCCGTGATCTCGCCATGTCCTCAGCCCCCTCAGACCCATCACCGTCCTCCTTTCTCGCTCACCCACGCTTCCTCGCACTTGAGAGGAACGTGGCCGCCATTCTTCGCCTCCTCACTCACCTCCACGGACCACCACCACCCACACCACCACCTTCACCACCTCGACGATCTTCTCCTCCACCCTCCCACACATCACCTCCCCCATCACCCCCTATCACATTCTTCCCCTCCACCATCCCACCCACCCCCACCTAGGCTATCATCTCCCCCTCCCTCATCTATTCCCATCCCGGTATCCACTTCTCCTCTCCCGACCACTTCCATCTCACCCACACCACCTTCTACCACCTCCACCGTCACATCGTATGTGCGCCGCAAGAAATTGCAGGTGCGCTCCAAATCTCTCCCACCCCCACCCACTACCGTCACCATCACATCTTCTCCCCCCATTTCTATTCCTTTCACCACTGCCTTGATCGCCGTCCTTCCACGTCCACCCACCACCACCGACACTCCACCCATCATTCACACCACCACTGCACCTATTCCTCCACCTCTTTCTCCATTTCTCTGCACACCCCCAGTCTCTCCCACCCACCCATACCCTCACTCTTCCGAGGAGGGCGAGGATTCGCCTTCTCCTGATTTTTGATTTCTCTTTGTTTTTTCTGACCCCCCCCCCCCTTGCATATTTCTGCACTTTCACGTTCATATTTCATTGCTAGCACTGTCATGTCTAGCTTGGAGGAAGTCTATTTTGATGTGTTGTCGTGTTTTGTTCGTGTGTGCGTGCTTGTTTTACTCTTTGTCGTGTCGTCTAGTTTGTTCATTTTCCTTCTTTCTTTTTTTATTTTTGTGTCGTGTGGCTTGATAGTGATTTTTCTTTATTTTCAGTTTCGTTCGTGTGTTTTTCGTGGTTTTCACCTTTTTTGTGTCGGTGTGTATTTTCCCCCCCATTTTCATTGCCCTCCCGTACTCACTCTTATTGCATTGAGGGCAATGCAAACTTCAGCTTGGGGGAGTCGCACTTTGTGCGTTGTTTGAGTCTTTCTTTTTCGTTTTTGTGCCGTTTTCATCGTGTTTTAATTTTTCTTTTCTTCTTTTTATCTCTTTCTCCTAGAGATGAACCCTATGATGAATTTCCACAAAATCACACACACCTAGCATGGCATCGATAATCACACTCACTGACCCTAGGATATCGAGTCCCCTGTGTTTCGCGCATCGTGGGTCCACTTAGCTTTTTTGTGAGTCGTGTGTCGTGCCTAGCCGTGTGGTGTGCTTCTACTTTGTGATTCACTTTATATACATGTCCAGGAATGACCCCCTAGATTATCATGTTTCGATATGAATATGCGGTACTTATTTCTACTGTCTGCTGTCTGCTTCTTCTGCATGCTATATATATCGTACGCTTCATTCGCATGTGTCGGGATTCCACAATTAAGGACTAGGATAACCCATTTAGCTCATGCTCTAATTAGCGAGAATAGTTTCCTTTGCCCAAGTGTTTAGATTCCGATTTCTTTTTTGTTTTACTTGGTGCAAATCCCCTCGTCGTGTACCGTTCTCCCACTTGGGAGAGTACACATGTATATATCCCAATATCCAAAAATCCAAAAAAAAGGAGAAAAGAAAAGAAAAACCCAAAAAGAAAAGAAAGAAAAGAGAAAAATTTTGTACAGCCAAAAAGCCAAAAAAAATATACAAATGCCAAAAACCAAAAAAAATTCCCGTGTAAATATTTTCCTACTTGCCGAGAATAAAGGGAAGGCAAGAATTTGCACCGAGTGTTCTTCTCCACATCATCTCAACCCCCATCGGTTTCAAAAACACTTGGCTTAGGAACTTTTTAGCTATTATCTAGGCTTTAGTGTGGTGATTTCCTTAACCCTAGTTGTGGAGTCACCGACGCATGATATGTTTCGATTCTCTCTATTCTCATGCATGCTTGAACTATAAATTCACCGCTTTATTCAATTTGAATCGGTATTTGGGTCGTTTCCTGGATTTGTGTATATCGAGCTTTATTGCACATCGTAGATAGCGACACCGACTGCTAGCGCACGACCACACTCACTCGCGCTTCACCGCGTGGGCCCACGGCACTTGTCTGGACTCGTACTCCTTGGTTTAGTGATGTGATTTGGCGTTTGCTTGCTTGGTGTGTCGTTTTTGATTTTGTTGGCCCTGACGGGCGATCTAGGATATAGAGTTTTCTTTTTCTCTCTTTCTCTCTATTTTTCCCCTCCGAGCTCATACTCTCACTCGTCTTCCTCGAGGACGAGGAAGAGTTCAGCTTGGGGGATTATGACGTGCATTTATATTTCATACATTTACGCATGTTTTCTTCCGTGTTTCTCCGTATTTTACCGCCGTCTTTTATTTGTTTTCTCGTGTTTTCTTGTGTTTTCTTGTATTCTTTCTCTTTTCCGTGTTTTCCGTGTTTTGCAGGAGTTTGCTGGCATTTGGGGCGTAAAACGATGATATCATGCGTCCCCGGAGCAACGGGAGGAGTCACGCGTGATCCAGGGGGTCAAACGACGAAGATTGCATCTTTCAGCCCCTCACCCGGTCGGCTGGTCATCACCAACCGATCGGGTGATGCACGTGTGCACCACCTGGGCGCAGCTTGGAGCTCACGAGAAGTCACCCGGTCGGTTCAGCGACCGGGTCAGAAGCTCAATGTCTCTGGAATTCAGAGCTGATTGCCAACTGATCGGGTGACCTTCACCCGATCGGTTCACTTGTAGCTGAATTTCAACAGCCAAGACTCGAAGCTCCAACCAGTCTCCTCACCCGGTCTTCACCAAGATCCAACCGGTCGGCACCAAGATCCAATCGACCGCATCCAAGATCCAACCGACCGGTTCATACTGACCGGGTGAAACCCCGCTTTGCGCTGTGATTTTGTGAAGCGGTGATCGCTCCAAAATGTAACCCAAGAGCACAACCAAAAAACTTGATCGGCCCCGGATATACACCCAGAGAACGATTGTAGTTTTACCGCAAGCGCACGGTCAAGTGGCGAGCGGGTATCGAACACGAGGAGGTGGTGTTGGTTCCAATCTATCCTAGGTTGGTTTGACTATGAATATACTATTGGTGGAGATGGTTATGGAATGATGTAATGGAAATGGTGGTGGATGTCGATGTCGGTGATAAAGATGTCGGTCAAATATCGATTCAAATACAATAAAAGTGTCTAGAGCTAGGAAATCCACACTACGGATCGTCATACATCATTGTAAATAGTGAATCTCAATATTACTAGGCTTGTGTTGGGGTGAACTAGTCGTAACTGAATAGAGAACCAAGCTCACACTCTCACGCTATTGCCAGTCTATAGCAACCTAGGTTAGGGCCCAATCTCTTGCAAACCCTAGCCTAAGCCACTAGCATTAGGATCGACATCATCGTTCAATCGCCCCTCGAGCCCACTCTCGTGCAAAATCGAGTTACGATCTAGGTTGTGATAGTACGTATTCATCCAATCTCTTGCAAACGAATATGGGTATAGATTTATAATAAAAATCCTAGCTTTGGTCCAATCTCTTGCAAACCAAATCTAGAGAATCTCGATTATAAACCTAAATCGAATATCTAGGCCTTCCCATCGATTAGAATCCAATCTCTTGCAAACCCCAATCGATGAAATTCCCTAGCTATCCGTAATAAATCGATCACAACCTAACCTCCTAGCAATCCTAGCAATTTAGAAATTCATTCATCACAAATCTGAAATTAGATCCATAGGGTTCATCCCCATGCCCTAGAACAACAAATCTACTCAAGCATAGCAATAACGATATGAGAATCAATAAAAATCATTGCTTGCATACAAAAAGATAGAAAAATAAAGATTCAAATAACAAGAACAAAATACTTAGCTTTGATGAAGATCTTCAATCCAAATACAAGCTTTTAGATCCAAGAGGGGGCCTAGGGCATGGCCTAACCTCCAAAATAGAGTCTAAGAAAACATCTTGGGAACCCCCTCTAATGGTGGCTACAAAACCCTTATATAGTCTCCCAAAACCCTAGCAAATAACCCTAGAAAACCCCTCAAATTCGTGCCCAAAAACAGCCCAAACCGCAACTTAAAATCTGGGCCCGTCGCCGACTCGGCCGAGTGGAACATGTGACTCGGCCGAGTGGAAATTCCAGCACTGCAGTGTCAACTTGCAGAAATTCTCCAGATTTCATCCGACCTCCGATTTGCACGTTCTTGGCGGCGTTGGAATTTTCATAAAGTCTACTATCCATAAAAAATATGAGAAAAATAATTTGATTACTGGAATGATAGCAGATTTCAAAAGAGTGAGAGGCTGTCTGAAAATCTGGGCGCTGCGTGTCCTCGGCATCACTCGGCCGAGTGGACTTCTCTACTCGGTCGAGTGGGCTTCTCTACTCGGCCGCGTGACAGACCCTGTAAAATTCTAGTAAGTCGGGGGGTCTTGGGGGTCTGTCTTCGGAGGTGACTCGGCCGAGTAGCTTTACTCACTCGGCCGAGGGGCATTCGGTACTCGCCCGAGTCGGAACCGTCAAAAGCCTGTACATTTCCAGTAAGTCGGCCTCTTTTGATGGTGGATTTCTCATGCCACTCAGGCGATGTGATCTTCTTACTCGGCCGAGTGGGATATCATCTCTTGGCCGAGTGCACGCCCAATTCCTTCAGTTGGAGCGTGTCCGGTCTGGTCGGCCGAGTGGTCTTCTTGCTCGGCCGAGTGAGTGCTCCACTCGGCCGAGTGGCATGCTGTAAATGCCCAATCTTCTCCGTTTCTCCTCCTCGTCACTCCTATGAGGTTCCTTCTTCTTCCACTCATCCTCCGTCGCTGATAAGTCTGGAAATGAGCCGTGTGCGATGCTCCAGTACATGTGCAAGTCCTTTAAGCTCATTTTTGCTTCCGATTGCTCTATATTTCCTGAAATCCGACAAAAACAAGAAATAGTGAAAAGTAACGCAATATCGTCGAATACTCGTGAAAATCGCAATATGAGCAATCGAGATGGCATGAAAATATGCAGAAAAAATGTGTAAAATATGGACCGATCAAGCGGCTCACCCGACCGGTTGACTTGTCAACCGGTCGGGTGATGTCGTTTTCTATAAATAGAACCCTAGGTTTCCCAGATTCGGGAGTTGGTTATTTTTTACTATTTTCTTCATTTTGTGACGGGTGTAATTTCCCAGTTTTTGTAAGTTTTCATATCTTTGTAAAACTTTAGTATTATCTTAATTGCTTTACTACCTTTGCATTCCTATTGTCTGATTATGATTTTGACGGTCCATTTTCATTTAGATTGCTTTTTAATGAATATTTGTGAGTAGTTCCCTAATCCGGGGTTTTGGCGGAAACCCCTTCGGGGGCTCTTCCCGATGCGTCCATATGGTTAGGAAATCGATAGGGATTAGGAATCTAACGGTTACGCTGGGTGTTTAATTGTCATCGGTGGGAAAAAGACCGCCTTTGACCGTTGGGCCAAGGGGGAATAAACTTGGCGGTTGACTCCCTAGCCATAGCTCACGCCCTTAGCGTAGACGCCGAATCCTAGCGCGCGGGAGCGGCAGGATGAGACGTTGGGAGTTATCGTTGCGAGCTTAGTGCTCCCGGAGTCGATCAGTGTTAATAGACACGGGAGTGCCCACTGATCGAACCCGGGAAGTCCGGCGTATCATCCTGGGCACCGATCGGAATATCGGGCCCATGGGATGCCGGTACCACTTTTAGAGGCAACGTCTCACCATTAGACCCTAATTCCGATCGCCATCCTACCCGTAGGCCGTATCGGCGAGAGTTGCTCGTTGGGGTGGAAACCAAAGTCCCGGGTTTTATTTTCATATTGTCTATACCTTGCATTCTTTTACCGTGACAACCCATCATTCAATCCGGGCTAGCACGCCCATGGGGTGATTTTGGTCCTCTTTGACACAAACACATCCTCGCCTCCCTATGTTTGACCCCCAAGTCACACTACAACACCGTGCGCTTGCGGTTAAAAATATCTAAACCTCCACCGGGTCCCCCGGCCATTTGCGGCTCGCAAACCGGGGGCACGTCAACAGGAAGTGCCTCCAAATCTTCAGCGCAAACACGACAACAGCCAACTCCAAATCGTGTTTCGGGTAATTCTTCTCATGAGCCTTAAGCTGACGAGAAGCATACGCAACCACGTGCCCATGCTGATGCAATACACAGCCGAGACCCTTGCCAGAAGCATCGCAAAAGATCTCGAATCCTCCACTCTGGTCAGGCACAGCAAGAACAGGGGCATTCGTCAACCTCTCCTTCAGAACACCAAAAGCTTCCTCACAGTCATCAGTCCAAACAAAAGATACATCCTTCCGCGTCAATCTGGTCATCAGCTCGGCAATACGGGAGAAGTCCTTAATGAACCGCCGGTAATAACCAGCCAATCCAAGGAAACTCTGGATCTCAGACACTGACAGCAGAACATGCCACTCCCTGATAGCCTTAATCTTCTTGGGGTCCACCGAAATACCATCTCCAGTCACCACATGCCCGAGAAAAGCAAATCTATCCAGCCAAAACTCTCACTTGGAATACTTAGCATACAACCGATGCTTCCTCAAGATCTCCAATACTGTCCTCAAGTGCGACGCATGCTCCTCCTCTGACTTCGAGTAGATCAGAATGTCGTCAATGAAAATAACGACAAACTTGTCTAAAAAGTCATAGAAGATCAGGTTCATCAGGTTCATAAAAACTGCGGGCGCGTTGGTTACACCGAAAGGCATAACCACGAACTCGTAGTGTCCATATTTCGTCCTGAACGCTGTCTTCGGAACATCTTCCTTTCTCACCTTCAGCTGGTGATAACCACTCCGCAGATCCAGCTTAGAGAATACCCTCGATCCTCCCAGCTGATCAAAAATATCATCAATACGAGGCAATGGATATCGATTCTTGACGGTCACCACATTCAACTCCCGGTAGTCCACACACATGCGACGCAAACCGTCCTTCTTCTTCACCAGCAAGACCGGTGCTCCCCACGAAGACACACTGGGATTAATGTAACCCTTCTGAAGAAGTTCGTCCAGCTACTTCCGCAATTCCTCCAATTCTGCTGGTGCCATGCGATAGGGCGCCTTCGAGATAGGCTGCGCTCCCGGAATAAGATCGATCGAAAACTCGAGAGCTCGATCGGGTGGTAATCCAGACATCTCCTCGGGGAAGACGTCGTCGAAGTCACGCACTATCGCAGGTCTACACTGCTCCATCTGCATAGCAATGATTTCCACCGGCTTGGCCCGAAACCTGACCGGACCAAGCGAACTGCTGCCATGGCTGAACTCAAACACCAGATGTCCAGGGATCTCGAACACCACCTTCTTCCTCCGACAATCGATCGTGGCGTAGAAACTCCCAAGCCAGTCCATCCCAAGGACATCATCATAGTTGATGATGTCGTGGACGATGAAATCAGTGTAGAGCTCATGTCCACAGACCACCAAAGGGCAAGAATTACAACCACGATGCACTGAGACCACACCATTTCCTGTAACGATATTCCAACTCTTGGGAAGAGGGGAAGTCGACAAGGAATGCTTCTCCACGAAGCTCCGGGAAATAATGCACATCGATGCACCTGAGTCAAAGAGGACTCGTGCAGGAAATGTGCAAACCAAAATCACACCTAACAGACAGTCTAACAATCAAATTCTATTCTAGCATGCATAACAAACAACCAAACAAAATCCAACAAACAAGACCAACTAAGAAAGAACAACTATGTTGAGAGTTACCTGTAATAACCTCATCCTCTGCCTCAGCCTCAACTGCAGTCATCAGGAAAGCCTGCCTCCTCGGCTGAACAGCCTGCTGAAAAGCCTGCCTCTGTGGAACGAGAGGCGCTCTACGTCCAGTAGGTACAGGTGCCCTCTACTGCAACGGCTGAGCTGCAACAGGTCCCTTCCACGGCTGCTTGGACTTCGGGCAGTCCCTCATGGTATGCGCAGGATCACCACAAACCAAGCACTGTCCCAACATCTTCCGGCATTGATCCTTGACATGCCCAGTCTTGCCACAGAAATGGAAAGTCTTCAGAGTAGGAGGTCCTCCGGGCCTCTTGAACTGTACCGGCTGATTGGGCCTGAACCCTGGTCTCATCACTGCTCTGGCCTGCTCCACAGGCCTCTTCCCAGCTCCAGAAGTGTATCCTCTCTTCTGGTTCACAATCAGCTCCTGCCTCTTCGCTGCAACCAGAACCTTCTGATAGGTCTCCGAATCAGATGAAGTCACAAATCTCTGAAGATCCAAAGAAAGCCCCTGCAGAAACCTCTGGGCTCTCTCATCAGCATCCTGCACCATCTTCAGTGCGAAACGGCTCAACCTGGTGAACTCCTGGTAGTACTGGTCCACCGTCAAGCTCCCCCTGCTTCAGATCAATGAAGCGCTGCGCCATCTCCCTCCTGGCAGCCTTCGGAAAGTACTCCTCATCGAATCTGGACTTGAAGGTAGCCCAAGATATCGGCTCCTCCAGCAATTCCTCCTTGGCATCCCAGCAATTCTGAGCATTATCCTTAAGCTGCCTCTTTGCCAAGTCAACCCATCCAGCCGGGTCGACCTTCGACATCTTCAATTTGTCCTCCATGTTCATGGTCCATTCGTCCGCAGCTAATGGTCCTTCGGTCCCGTCAAAGTAAGCGGGGCCCAGCTCTCGAAACTGCTTCGCTCCTGGCTCGAAGAGGCACATTCTGAACAGGCTACGCTGCTCGATCAGGCGGAACATTCCGGGCATTCTGCAGGATCTCCTGCTGCATCTGCATCATCTGATGCATCATCCACATGATCTCCCCATTAGTGGGCTCCCGATCCGGCTCCTCGACACGAGGGGGCACACCACCACCAGCACGGGTATTCCGTCTTCCAGCCATCTAATGACATAGAAAAACGAAATAGAATCAGACTCTTAGCCTTATGACTCGGTGTCGAAATTATTCATCAGACATTCTATAATTTCTTATCGTTGTTCCGATTAGGTCACAGTTACAGAGATTAGACCAGCATGGGCCACCAACAAAACCTGTCACGCCTCGCTCCCCAAAAGCATGGAGGCGAGGCGTGAGAAGGTCCGCTCAGACTTGAAGCTACAAAGCCGCAAGTCCGATAAGCGTCAATCAAACATAAAATACATGCAGGTCCCTGTAATGTGACATCGGAGCAAAGATAACAATAATAGAAACGGAGGCAAATAATATAAGATTAAAATCTCAATGTCCGGATAAAATCCAACAACCGCAGAAATGCCACCAGGCAAACAAAAGAGTCCAAAAGGAAAGGCCCAGTATGGCCAATAAGGAACTAACAAAAAACGGTGCTACTCACCGACAAACAACGACAACTAAAGAAAGGACTGTGAAGGAACACTAGGACTGGTCACCGGTGTCCTCGTACTCCTCGCCAGCAACTGGAACGGGCTCAAACTCCACGAACTCCTCGCCCTCAACAGCAACCTCTGGCTCAGCAACTAACATGCGACACCCAAAGAGAAGGGGCACATGTCAGCAAGTCTACAAGACTTGTGCAAGGAAACTAAAGAAGTAAAAACAACCTAGCAGTTCTAGAGCATGGTATAATATGACATGTTATGCAAGGAGAACAACAAGTAAGGTAAACAACAGTTTATGACATGGCATGATTTAAAGCATGGCAGGTAAAACATGGCATGGGCAAGTAAACATTTACAAGGACGAGTACAAGTATTTAAAGCACGTCGTGCACAGAGATTCTGCCCTTTGGCTAGAGTGGCTGTACGGGCCAACTCTTACGCTCAAGTGACCGTTTATCCCTACCCCTCCACGTGTATCGAGCCAGGGCGCCAGGGCTTTACCCCCAAACATGGAATGCTCGCTTCTGGATCACAAGCCAGGAAGTGTTTTTAACAAGGATGGCGTAGAGTTATGCCCGCATAACGGGTGCCTAGCCAGTAACACGGAAACACGGATTTGTACAAGGATTTGTAGCGTGTGCTACGATGCAACGTGCAAATAGATGATATGTAAAATGGATGCACATGACAAATATTCGAAAAGAATCTGCGTACCATTAAAGAAATTAAACATAACAGGCATTTCATGACATGATGTGACAAATGGCAATTTTAGCTTCGTTGTCAAGCTAGAATTTGAATTTGCGCCTAGACCGCTATCATTTCACGGTCTAGTCTCTTTCACGCTAAAACAAGTAATGGCCTAAAACATGGCCTAAAAACTAGGTTGGCAAGTTTCACTTGCTTGACACCGAGTTTTGTTGCTCGACGAGAGTTCGTCTCAAAAATCGCTACTCTACGGAAGTTAGGGGTCGCTGTTTTGGCAAAACAGAAAATTAGAATCAAGATCTAATCCATATTTTTGTATTGGAATCCTATAACATCTAGTAATCAATTTTTATTAGGTTTTCTAAATTACGATGCGGGTTATGAGAAGATTAAAGATAGGTCTACTAACCGTATTTGTAGCAAAAGAATGACGATCATGATGCCTACGAACTGCAGGTAGAGGAAGATCTCGACGATCTCCGGGTTGCCGTCGCCAAACTGAGTTTAGCACGACAACGGAAGAGCGATCCGAGGGAGAAGTTGCGGTTGAAAGGATCTCCTGCGGCTGATCTAAAATGGATCTAGAGAATGGGGAATATAGCGCAAATCTGGAGCAAAAGAGGATTTTGGGGTTTTTGGAGATCGGCCGGCGGCTCGCGGGGTGATCGCCGGTGCAACGGAGGGTGAGAGGAGGCTCGGGAGGGTGAAGGAAGGTAAGAGGAAGATCGGGGGATGATTGGTGAAGGAGATCGGCTAAAAAGAATGAGAGAAGAAAAGAAAACGTATGGGGTTTAAATAAAGAAAAGATGCGGCGGCTACGACTTAACCTAGGTTTACTGGGCAATTTAGTCGGTCAGTGAAGAACGATCGACCGACTAGTTTGGGAACTAGTCGGTCGGTCGTTCAACTGACACCGACTAAAATCTAACAGTGAACAGTGTCTGTACAGAGAAGGCATGATTAGTCGGTCTGTGAAGACCCGTCGACCGACTAGTTTGGAATCTAGTCGGTCGGTGAACGTTCATGAACCGACTAAAGGTCGAATAAGATAGATAATGAGTACTGACAGTTAGTCGGTCTGAGAAGAAACTCTAACCGACTAGTTTCTCAACTAGTCGGTTCGATAGTTGTTCTTTGACCGACTAACTGTAAACAATAACTCAGTCGAAATTTACTGAGAAGAACTAGCCGGTCTGAGAAGTGTTGCCGACCGACTAGATTGCAATCTAGTCGGTTGGCTCCCCTTCATGAACCAACTAAGATGCACCAGAAGTGCCAAATCGAAGCGCGAAGCTTCAGGAAGATTCCTATGGCCTCTAGGATCACTTTAGGTCTAAGATAAGGACGCTATGAAGCTTATCTTAAGAATACTTACTCCAAGCCCCATGAGGTATGCTACGGAAGATAAAAGATCGGAAGAAACCGAACGAAAATGTCTGACAGAGAAAAACACACAAGGAGAGAACATCCAATATTATATATAATAGTCATTACAAAACCGGTCGTTACATCGATGCATCTCGCCAACCAGGTTCGAAGGTCGGTGTGAAGGTCGAGACTGGCACGCGACATCCGAAGGTTGCCAGAGCGTCCCCTCTACCCCGAGGAAGCCACCCCATTGGCTAGATGGGTGACTTCATCCCCGATACCTTATAGGTTCAAGTTTCCCAAACTTGAGCTCTATAGTGGTGCAGGCGACCCACTCACGCATGTGCAGAGGTACAGGGGGCAATAGAGATGCAGGACACAGATGACGTTCTCCTATGCCGGGGCTTCCAGAATAGTTTGCAGAGCTCGGCCCTAGAATGGTACAACGGTCTGCCCATCCAGACCATCGAATGCTTTGGCGAACTGTCCCACAAATTCTGCCAGCAATTCCAGGTGAGCAGATGAGGAGGAAGCCCACGGAATATCTGTTCTCGATCGTCCAGAAGGAAGAAGAGACCATTCGGAAGTTCTTGCGCCGCTTCCAAGATGAGAGGCTTGGTGTGGCGATCTGCGGGGACAAGTTAGCCATGGCTGCCAAATCCCTCCTCTGGGACCCGCCGACCGATTTTGATGCACTTGTCATTCAGGCGGAGAGGTACATGCTGAGCAAGGAGGCCCTGGGGTCGAGGAGTGAGGTCACCAGGTCAGGGGAGCCCCGTAGCGAGCACCGGCCTAATTTTCAGCCAAGGCAGGAGGACCGACCCAGGGACCGTGACCAGCCGGGCCAGTAGAGGCACGATCCAGAGGGCTGTCGGCTGCAAGATCGCCCCGGCCAAGTGCGGGAGTTTTCTACCGCCAGAGATCCCGCACGGAGGCCAGAGAGACCAGAGCAGGCCCAGTACATGCAACTCAACTCCCATATGATCGAGGTGTTGGCCGTCGCGATGAGGGCCGGACTCCTCCAGGACCCACCTCGGGAGATGATGCGAACCCTATAACTAGGGATCTACAGATGTATTGTCGGTATCACCGGGATCACGATTACGATACCGATGATTGCTTCATATTGAAAAGGGAGATAGAGCGGCTGATCCAAGGGGCATCTCCGAGGCTTCGTCGATAGGAGAAGGCCAGCTCGAGAAAGAAAGCTCCCCAGGGAGTACAGAGGCCAGACCCACCCCCGAACGTCGAACATGAAGCACCTCGCTTGCCAAGGTCGGTCTTGCACATAGATGTGATATGCGGTGGACCGTCCTCGGGTGGCATGTCGTTATCGGCCAAGAAGGCATACGTTCGGTAAGTGATGGTGGCGGATCTTGGCACAGGGGTGAAGAGGAGAAGAGTAGCGCGACCGCCCATCACTTTCACTGACGATGACTTGGAGGGGATCGAGCTACCGCATGACGGTGCCATCGTTATCGAAGCTCAAATCAGGACGACCATCATTAGCCGCCTCCTGATCGACACTAGGAGCTTCTGCGACATTATGTTCATGTCAACGTTCGAGAAGATGGGGCTGAAACAGGCAGACCTGAGGCCGTGTACGGGCCCGATCGTTGGCTTCACCAGTCACTCGGTCCCCATTGCAGGAGTGATCACCCTGCCCGTATCTCTGGGGGAGGAGCTGAGGGTCGTCACCTGTATGACATAGTTCGTTGTCGTCGACACTGCGTCGACATACAACGAAATCATAGGGCGGCCATACATGACCGCCATTGAAGCCCTCCCCAACCTACTGCATCAAATGGTCAAATTCCAGACTCCACGGGGGGTGTGGCAAGTACGAGGAGCCAAAAGCTGTCCCGGAGTTGCTACGTTGGGTCCACCAAGCACACGGCACCAGAGAAGGCCCTGTCGGTCCATCTCCATGATGAATGAGAGGACTACGGCAACCAGCGACCGACCCCGATAGAGGAGATCGAAGAGGTGCCCATATCTGTAGAGGAGGGCAAGACAGTCTCCATTGGCACAAAGCTCACAACCTTTCGGAGGACGAGACTCATTGATCTCCTCAGAGATAATATGGGCATCTTTGCATGGTCGCCCTCAGATATGCCCGGAGTCGATCCTGCAATGATCGCTCACAAGCTGAACGTGGACCCGGAAGCTCGTCCGGTCAGGCAGAAGAAGAGGAGCTCTGGAGGAGAGAAGATAAGGGCGGCAGGTGAGGAGTGGAGCGACTCCTCAAAGCCAAGTTTATCAGGCCGGTTAGCTACCTGGAGTGGCTCGTCAATGTCGTTATGGTGAACAAGGCCAATGGGAAGCGTCGCATGTGCGTCGACTTCACTGACCTCAACAAGGTATGCCCGAAGGACAACTTCCCCTTACCGAGGATCGCCCACTTGGTCGACCATGCCTCGGGCTACGAACTACTAAGCTTCATGGATGCATTCTCGGGCTATAATCAAATCCCAATGGTGAGGGTCGACGAGGACAAGACATCATTCATCACCAATAAGGGCACCTTCTGCTACACAAAGATGCTGTTCGGTTAAAGAATACTGGGGCAACCTATCAGCGGATAGTGCACAAGATCTTCAGCTCTCAGGTCGGGCAAAATCTTGAAGTCTACATCGATGATATGTTGGTCAAGAGCAAGGAGGCCCTGGACCACCTCGTCGACCTACATGAGACTTTCCAGAAAGTGCATCGTTATAACCTGAGGCTCAACTGTAACGGTCGCTTTCCGACCTTACGTATTTTCTACGTGTACGTACGTTTTTCATACACATATTTTATTCGACTATTTCTTGGATTTGGAATATAGAGTGTTATGCCGTTGTGACCGTATGGAAGTATAGATTTTTATAGTAATTTTTGGGAACGTCATTTCACGGCTCGTTCTTTCGTAGAGCAGCTTTGAATGGAAGGGAGTTTTGGTCTTTTGGCTTCAACGCTCAGTTCTCGATTTTTATGATATTTCTCGGTAGGTGTAGCACGCGGTCAAACCCTGTAACACCATACTTCTCATCTCTGTGATCGTCCCGGTATTTTCGGAATATTTTTACGATGCCCTTAGTGGGACTTATCCTTTAATCAAATTTCAACCCTCATTAACCTTTGACCTTGTCAAATTCAAAATTAATTGGAATCCTAATCAAATTCCTTAATATCTCCAACGTATGAGGGAGATATGATTTAGCCACTATTGTCACCTTCCTTTTTCCCAAACTCTACTCCCCCATCTCTATCTCTCTCCCTCAATAACCCTAAACCCTATAGGTGTTTAGCACCCCTCCTCTTCAAAACGTAAACAACCAGGCCGAATTATAGAACCCACGCTTTTGAACCCTAGCCGCCCTTCCATCTTCTCCTCCAGCTGCCACGACAGCCCCCCAACTCCGGCCACTAGCTCCTCCACCTTCTTCTCCTCCCTCTCTACCTCTCCAAGACCTCAAAAACCTCATCAAAACAAGCCCATGGCCGAAATTCTGGGCAGTTGAACCCATCGCCTGAAAAACTCACGACCGGCCATCCGCCGCCGCCGCCGCCAGTGACCCACCCCCACTTGGATCCCCTTTGACCCCTCTACCCTCTGTAATTCCCTTAAGCTCATCTCTTACCTGTGGCTCCTTGAAAACTCGTCGAAACAAACCGTATTGGCTGTTTTTGACAGATCTGGGTGCTGATCTTCAACGTCGGTGCACGACCACCTCCGACCACTTCCGGAGACCACTCCACCATTGTTGGCTTCCTCTTGAAGTCCTTTAGCTTCTGCAATTTTCCTTTGACGCTGTTCGTAGCTGGTTTTCCGCTGAGACGTGCGACAACAAACGTTGCACGAATCTGTCCTCTTCGACTTCTCACGGCCACCCACCATGTATGCTTGTGCTGCCGGCCACCCACCGGACCGAGCAACCCTCACTGAACCCCTTCAACTACCAACAGCCCCCTTGGACCCTCGAAATTCACGTGCGTCGTCGTACCCATGTGTTTTTACCCGACGTCGCCGTCGTCGAAAAGATCCGTTGCGCTACCTACAACTGGAGGGAGATCGCCGCTTGATCGCTATTTTTGTGCCACCACCTCGCTATCAATAGGTGTCTCGTTATGCTACCAATGGCCGCGGAGTTGTAAACGACGTCGACGCATCACCGTTCAGACCCGACATCCGCTTTTTGAACGACGTCAAAAGGTTGGTTCTCATAAAGAGTAGTAGAACCCACACGTAGCAAAACGTAAAACCTAATCTAAAATTTATCAACCTGACCTAAAGTTGTTTTTTTGCATCTTTAAATCGCTGTCCATCGTAGAAAATCGACGAACGAACTGAATTTCTGTGCACATAGGGTAGACGTCGATCTAGACTGAATAAAATCATCAAAAGACGTGACTTTTTGACTGTTAGGGTAGTCCCGCCAAATTTAGAAACAAACCGTAATAGGACTGATGGAAAGCGCGATCTGACATCGCCGTTATACTGTTTTAGACGGACCATCACCGATGGGACGCTTCGATGGGACGCTCTGGACAGACGACGCGCTCGCCACCGCAGGCAAGTGTATACACTTGTACTTTCGGCCGTGTTTAGGCCATAGACTCTTAGAACTGTTAAATCGTAAACAAAGAGAACCAGACGTGAAATGATAGCGTCCGGGACCCCCTTGACAGCTTAGACTTGACGACGAAGTCTAAGCGCAAAAACAACAACAACAACTGATACCTTAGGGCTATTCTGTGTGTGCGTGCATGTGGACCCCATAGAAAGAACTATCCCTTTTACTTGTCATGTCGTGTCCTGTTACAAAAAGCCTGCGGGCAAATAGGGCACTCTCCAAGCTAGAGAGAGTGATCCCTTATCACGATTGGAAATGGTTAAGCCTGCGGGCGAATAGGGCACTCTCCAAGCCAGAGAGAGTGATCTCTTATACAGATACACAGCCTGCGGGCAATAGGGCACTCACTTAGCCGAGTAAGTGATCCCTTGTACAGATACACAGCCTGCGGGCAATAGGGCACTCTCCAAGCCAGAGAGAGTGATCCCTTGTACGGACTTGTCTTGTGCACTTGGGTGGGGTAGGTTTGAGCGTGCGCATGGGGAGAGGGTTTGATCCCCCTCGAACTGTAAGGCGTGAACCCTTCAAGTCACACGTGTCTTGTCTTGTCTTGTCCCATTTAGATTAGTCCCATAGTCGGTAGCACACGCTACGGCTACTGCTTGTCGCGTTTACTTTTCCTGCACCGTTTTACTTTCTTTAACTGCCATGTTATAACCCCAGCATGTTAATGAACCAGTAAATTGTTAAATTACAGTACATTTGCAGTAGAGTCTAACTCTTTCTTGTAGACTTTACCTGACGTACAGTTCCTTTTCTCTTGGGTGCTGTACGTCAGGTGTTGAGCCAGAGTACGTGGACGAGTCGGACATACCGGAGTATGTGGAGCCAGAGGACGACGACCCGGAGTACGTTCCTGACGAGGACCAGACCTAGAGGTCTTTTCCGTCGCTGCCTTTCAGAGGTTACTACTTTTAATTTACTCTCTTTCGATAGTTTATTGCCATGCTTAGGCTTCTATTTTTAGACTTTTGCACTCGTTGGATATTATCTCTTTATATTAATGAATGCAAATTTCTTTCTGCACTTTCTGTTCCGAATTTTATAAATGCAAGAACCTGAAAATTTTAAAATGATACCCCTACAGACATTTATTGGGTTCGAGCTTCACAGCTCCGGCCCAAGCGGGCCTTACACTACAAAAAAGTGAGTTTCTTGTGACCAAACTTAGTGTCGACTTAAATTTGTTGACACTAAAAGTATACTTTTAGTGTCGGTAGAAGAAAGTCGACATTAGAAAAGCCATTTTTGGACTCCTACATATATGCCGACACTAGAGCTCATATCTTGTGTCGATCTTAAGTTGTCGACCAAGATGATAAGTTGTCGACACAAGATGATAAATTGTCGACACTAGTAGGTTATTTTCTTGTGTCGGCTACAGATGTCGACACTAAAATGTATATTTTCTAGGGTTGACCTTGGTGGTCGACACTAGAACGTATACTTTCTAGAGTCAGCCTTGGTGGTCGACACTAAAACGTATACTTTCTGGGGTCAACCTTGGTGGTCGACACTAGAACATATACTTCCACTACTGAAATTTTGACTTTTGCCAACGTTTTTATGCCGGCGTTTTAAAGAAACGTTGGTAAATGTCTATTGGTGTTTCGACATTTATCGGCGTTTATATAAACGCCAGTAAATGTTGGACTTTTCTCAAGGATCTAGTTAATTTAACCCGCTTCTGCAATTCAACTGATTGAAGATTATTTTCCAGAGGATCTAGTTAATTTAACCCGTGGCTCAAACGTCATACGCTAAACATGCTGGAAATCTAGTGGATGGATGTGTGAAACTTTGGGGGAAAAATAGGCGGGCGAGCCCCAAAACAAGACCGGGCGAAAACTTCTCAAAATCAATTTTCTCCTTGTCAAAAATCCCCGCAGCCCCCTTTATCAAAAAATCCCCGCAGCCCCCCTTTATCAAAAAAATCCCTTCTTCTTCTTCTTCTCAAAATCCCCCTAGCCCCCGTGCGCCAGCACCCACCGCTTCGTACAGACTGCCCGCCGTGAACCCCCCCCCCCCCCCCCCCCCCCCCCCCCGCTTCCATTCCTCGCACACGACCTTTGCGATCGCTGCTCCCAAACCCTAGCCCAAGTTTCAACCAACATCAAAGATCACTGCAGATCATACAGAGTTCAAGGTACAATCCGTTCTTTTCATCGCTCAGTTTTAGCATTTGGGGAGCAACCTAGATTGGAATCAGCCACATCATGATCAACCAAACTCCAGTGCTCAAGCAGAGGGCCTTCGAGGGGATCAAACGGGCAAAGGTAACTCTGTTTCCATCTCAAATCCTAAACATGAACTCAACAATAGTTCTGGTAGGAGATTGGGAGGAGAAGAGCCAGCAGAGCGAGGTGTTTATGCAGACGGTCGCCAAGTGTTCGACGCTTTGATTCAAAGAGCTCGATCATCTTTTGAGCAGAACAAAAAAAGAAAGACTATCACCTACATCTTACTAGATGCGAAGGTAACATTTTGACTCAAACTGTTCTTCAAACATTTTATTTCCTTTATAATGGTACTAAATATGAAAGTTAGAGTTAAGTATGTTTATGAAACATAAGAATTCTAATCATCAACATACATTCTCCATTTTCTTGCTTAATTTTATTTTTAAAATTTGGTAACATGTCTTTTGTAAGTAAATTAGTTAAGCCTCATGCATTGTAATTGTTTTAGACAACCACATGGCTGAGGACTCTCAGTGTGACTTTGCAGGTTAAGAACACACATCTTTGTTCATTTCTACACTATCCAGCAAAAAATCACCATAAAAATAATTTGACTACGAGTGAGGAGGTTAGCACTTTACGTTTGTTTGTTATTCTTTTCTTTAGCTTGATTTTGCTTTTTGAATTTGGACCGTGTAGAGATGATTAGGTATTTTTGTGCACATCAATTACTTGATTATTTTACAATATTTGTTAATTTACTTTGTTCATCTTTGGAGCCTGAATAACATATTGATGTTTTAAATTATTTTTAACGTTTCATTTCTGTGTCCTAGATTGCATACAAAAGGAGCCATCCCTTTGACCTCGCATGTTATTCCCGCACCTTCTCAAAATAAATTTGTAAAATGCCTGAAATGTTTTTATAACTTCACAACAAGATCAATGTTAAAACTGGTATATTTGGTCCCTTTTAGTAAGCTACTTTTTTTTCGCACTAGTTTTGCAGAAGATCTTTCTCATTCTGGAATTTTTTATAAGGTTCTAAGCTACTCAAATTTACAACTAGTAATCTTTGCAGACCATGACATTCAGACTCCAGATATCATAAACTGCATCTGAAGAATTTTAATCCATTATTATGGGAAAACAATCAAGCTTTATGAAATTTTAACTTTCCAACATAAGGAAACTAAAGGTACCGGCATTATATTTTCTGCAGGTTCAAAGTGATCACTTTGAGGAGTTTTTTGGCTCCAGAACTTGATAAGCATAGATATCAAGCCCTTTACAAGAAGAAAACATCAGAGGTAGAATCAGATGCCTCCTTCTCTGTGTTATTCATGCACTTCAACCTTTAGAACACATCTAAGTCAGTGCGATGGCTGTTCAGGTTTATACTGGAAATCCCAAATCTGTGGATGGTTATGCAACTTCTCTGTGTTTGCTATGCTATGCTTCCTTTCTTTTTTAATGCACATATAATGGTTAATTGCATTATTTTCTAGTAAACAATGTTAATTAACTTTATTTTCTAGGATTCTATTGCAATTTGTTTACGGTGAAAGCCAAGACTAGGTTTGAGTAATGTTTCTCGAATGAGTCTTGCATGCACCAAAGTAAAATTTATTTTTTAATGCTGCCAATGAATGTTGTATTTAATATCCAAGAGAATTATTTGCACTAGTCGTAACATACACTTCTTTCATTCCTAGCTAACCATTACGGTTAGGAGTTTGTATGCCTTAAAGTTTACATGAGGTGCTATGGACCACTCTTTCTGGGTCATTTCACGATTCATGACAATTACGTTTTTGACACCACTGTAGGCAATCACTCATGTCAACATCCATCCAGACTACTGTTAAGAGTTTATATGCCTTACAGTTTACACATGGTACTATGATTTATGTTAATTACAATCGTCTTAATTACTTTCTTTTATTGATTTCAACAGGTTCCATGCATTTTTTTGCTCGGAAAAAAATCAGTAATCTTTCAAAAATATGAATATTTTTTGTTTGAGCTCAGATAGATTTTGATGTCTCTAATTTTATTAAAACTCGTGAAACTTTGATGAGGTCATAGTGTAACTTATCATGGTGCTTGCAATATTTTCTTCCTTATGCTATTGGATCAAGTGGAGTATTAATTTCTGTGGAAAAAGTATTTCTCTAGTATCACCCCTGTGAACGGTCTCTATCTCCATTTCTCATCCTCTGTTTCAGTTTAATTCTGAGTGTTTGTGTGTGTTTTTTGTTTTTTTTGTGGGGGGGGGGGGGGCGCTGGGGATGGTAGAAGAATGACTCGGCTAGGCTGCCTATCTTGCTTGCTTCTTTGACTAGAGCACATAAATATGACCAATTAAGCGGATCGTAGGGCTCCATATTACATACAGCTGGGATCATTTTTAGGTGCTAGACCATGCCAACCATGATTGTCATGCTATTGATTTGGGTTGGGTGGTTCTATTCCTTTTTTGCACAGCAATGCATATGCTTCCAATTTTTTGTTCCTTGTGAGTTCTGTAGCATAATTTCATTGTATAGGCATAGAAACCCTTCCAACAAATCTTCTAGATTTCAAAGTACATCTTTCACTCATCAGATGTCTCTGTCTATGTGCTCATCACCAATCTTTATGGGCTTTCTGGGTGTAGAAGCTATTGCACTTGTTGAAAATTAAAGTATGACATGCCTCAAAATTGGGGAATTGGTATCATTTATATGGCTAAGAAAAAGTACATTGCAATCATAAGTCATATTTAATTATAATTCCTACTCATCGGGCAACGTAAGCTAGCCTTCAAAGGCTCCATGTAGCCATCTGGAATGAATTTCGCTGCATGTTGACATCTATACTAAATATTATGCTTGAGCAATTGTTCCCATCATTTTGAAAGGTGATCGCTTTGATTGATTTATGTATGCAAAATTTTTTCTCCCTTTTCCTAAGGAATATTGTTTTATTTGACTGACATTCACATTTATGGAAGTAGGATGCGGTTTATAATACCGGATGTACTGAAGTATCAGGATACGTATTGGATGTATCGACTCGCGCATCAGGTTTCTTAGCTCAAAATAGTTGTTTGTTGTAAGTAGATGTTTATCTTCAATACATACTTCATTGGTCATTGATCATTTCTACCATCCAGGACACCATTTTCTCCTTTTTAACCATTCCATCGACTAGTTAATATTTCAAACCTTGATTTTATTTGTTAAGTGAGAATTTTATACCCATTATATGTAATAAAATAGAATTTTAATTAATTAATAATGTGAAACTTGAATTTTCTTTTATATTATTTGTTATTAGTAAGTATCGGTGGTATCGACGAGTTTCCGATTCATAAAATCTGATACCATACAAGTGATATGTATTGGTATCGGTTAAGCTTTAATACCTGGTTTTATTATATGCTTCATTGTGGGCTTTGTTGACATAAGCAAGAGACATTTTATTTGCATTATATCTATTATCTATCATTGACTGAAAAGAAAAACTTGTATATTTGTGGTAAAGCACATCTCAGCAACCACAGCTACTCATTGGCTATTATCTCCATGGAAATGAATTCTTCTTTGTTCTTTTTTTCTCGCTCGAATGCAGCATAATCTTCATTTTTATTCGGGATTCCTTTTTCTATTTTCCTTTCTCATATTTATCTTCGGTGATATTGTATTACTTCAGAGTATATATCATACTAGCTAGGTCAGTGGAATAATAGTTTTTAGTTCCATTAAATTGATCTAGATGTAACTGTTACTAGTCTTCACTCTTGGTATGAATGTCTTTTCCAGGGGGGTAGTCAGTTATATATGTGGGGAAAGATAAAGAGCACGGGTGATGACTGGATGTATCCTAAGCCAGTTATGGATTTAAGGTTTTCTCCTTGTGAATCTTTTGCTAGCTTTTTTGTTGTTGCTAAAACTAACTACTTGGCAAGCATATGGCTTTGAAATGCTGCATAATTTTTTGTGTGTGTAGGCAAGGGGATATGGTGATGGTCGCAAATAGTTTAATTGAAATCCAACTGGAGAATCCTAATTGTTTGATACGGGTTCATACGAGGGAGGAGATGACCAAGAGCTCGTTAGAAGCATCCTCGAAATTACTGAGTCGATTTTTCTTTACCTTTGTGATCTTTTCAAGTTGCCGTCTTATTCTAGTATATTTCAACCATATAATATTGCATGCCCCTTGATACGACCACATGGACTGAGGGGGTTAAAAGACAAGTATTATGCCTAATATGTACCTTCTTCTGTACTTGAAGCTGAAACTGATATTGTCTAATATATAATCACCTAATATTCGATCTTAAAGAAAGTGCTCACACTTGAGATCTTGGGGAATCTGCATCGCAAATAGATCTAGAAAAGGCTTTTCTGATTTTATTTGTACAGTTATGTTATTTTCATTATAATGTGGGAGTATGCTAAGGCTGTATTGGTAAGTTGTTATTAGTTCTTTCACTTTCTATTTCTAAAACGACCCTTTACCTTGTACGTATATTAGGTAATGTTATGTGCGCATTTATTACTTGATGTTTAATATTTTTTTCTCCATATGGGCAGGTTAACTCATCATGAAAAGAAACCGAAATTTGGTACGAGCAGGGACATCTCTACCTGAGGTTTCAGATTATTCACCTTCAGATAGTGGGGGAACTAGTACCGATGGAGGTGCTACATCTAGTAAGTGATACATTAAACGATACGAACTATGTTCAATACTTCTCTTGAGTTTAGAGTTGAATTGATTATGGGTGTGCGGTAATTAAAGGTTCTCATTCTTTTGTAGGTGGAGAAACTTTAAGTAAGAAGAAATGTCGTGATCCTACTCGTCTTGCTCGTGTCTTTAACCGATAAGAGGGTGAACCAAAACCACGGATTGAGTTTGATGAAGATGGTCAACCTGTGGGAACAGAAGCATCTACATTTTCACATACATGTGGCATTATTTTGAGAACACCAGGTAGGGTTCCTTGGTCTAAAAAGAACCGGGATTTGGTGGATGACTTTATTAAGGACTGGATTTGGGAATCAATTAAGGTAAACACATGAACCATGTTTGATATATTTCTTATTTTCCTTTTACATTTGCTATATCAATATACTTATTATTTGCTTTGAACCTTTTATAGGATCGATTGGAAATTGAAGAGAATATGAAGGAAGTTGTTATTCACACACATATGTGCGAAAAGTTTAGGAAAACAAAAGAAAGATGGAAGTGCCAAAATTTTACATGCTACACCACTGATGATGATCGTAAAAAAAATAAACCTCCAGATTGTGTGATGGATGAGTGGGTTGCTCTAATGCAAGTTTGGGCTACTCTCGAGGCGCAGGTATACAATTTTGTGAAAGTAATAGAGGTAGATATAGATGATTCCATATTTACTGTTTTTTGACATGTTACTAGAACTCTTATAATAACATGTGTGTTCTTTAACTTATTTTCATGTACTTTGTTTGTTTGTGGGGTTAGAGTTATAGAGGATTTGAATATACTTTTTGGTACATATGCTTAACAAGAGGATGTTCCAGAGAACTTGAAGATACTTTTTGGTGATATACGGGCAAGGAGAGATGATACATTAAAGGTTGAAGATACTTTTTGGTGAATACAAGGGCAAGAAGATACTTTTTGGTGAATGCTTGTATTTTTTTGAAAAATAATGTTGGAACTATTTTCATTAAGAGAATGTTTGCATAATGCAAGTAATGAAAACTCTCTACTTTCATTTATCCATTTTATTGTATCATTTTTATTTATGAACATGGATTTGAAAAAAATATGAATTTGAAATTGCCTAGCTTCGGAAATTAGCTTTTGCGTAAATAGGTTTTTTGTGTCGACAAACTGGGAACTAGTGTCAATAATCAGTTAGCTTGAATCTATTTTTTTGTGTTGGTTTTTGTGTACACTAGAATACTTACTCTAGTGTCGACTTGTTTCGTCACTAGAACCTAACTTTAGTGTCGACTTGTTCCGTCACCAGAACCTAACTCTAGTGTCGACTTGTTCCGTCACTAAAACAATACTATAGTGTCGACTTATTTCGACACTAGAACAGTACTCTAGTGTCGACATTATCCATCACTAGAATGTTACTCTAGTGTCGACATAATCTGTCACAAAAACCTATGTTGTTGTGTCGGTCCCAATGTCGACACTAAAACCCGGTTTTACTTCTAGAGACGCCCCTTTAGGTGACGGTCCGTCACTAGAAAAAAACAGACACTAGAACCCTATAGTGTCGGGTTTTTTACCCTTTTAGTGTCGAAATTGTTGGACACTAGAAACACTTTTTTTGTAGTGTTAGTCACACTTCGCCTCCGTAGTTTTGGGAAGCGGGGCGTGACAGGTTTTAGTGGTGGCCTATGCAAGTCTTGCAAAAGTTCAGAACAATTAGAGTGTCGAATTCATTTAATATCCATATACAAGTCTAAATTAGGTTTTCCCAGTCTTTTATGGTAGGAAGATTTAGATAGACGTCCAAGTTGATAGTCAGGCACCTTGGTTAAAATTTAGTCATACTCGTCTTAAGATACCCTAGTAGCCTCTCACCCGGCTCTGACCATGTTAGATTTCTAGAGTCCTTCTTTTAGTCGTTCGCTCGAGTCCATCGACTTCTGGCCCAGCAAAGCGTAATCTTGATTCTCTTAGGGCCCTTTCCTGAGATCTCTCTGTTACAGTCTAGTTCATTAGGAAGTCTTAGTGCTAAGTTTCCCTGATCTTTAGACGGCCTGATAATTAGGAATCTCTGATTTCTAGCATCTTTCTAATCATTACATATCTGTGCTGTCGACCGTAGGATTTTCCCGTGACCTTCATGAGTCATATCCTAGGCGTAGTTATGTTTCGATCATGCGATCATATCTCTTACTTTTGATTCGCGTGACTCCTTCATGTTGTTCACCATTAAACGTTGACCCTTCCCCATTACCATCCTGATCATTCAAAAAGTATTTTCAATACTATTTTTGGAATTCCCTTCTAGTTTAAATTCTTTGAGAACATTTAGCGTGAACTTAAACTTTCTACTTTTTAGTAGACTTAAATTTATTCTTTGAATTTTGAAACTTTCTCACCGAAACCTTTAAACTACTATCGTATAATATTTTTATAACCTATATCTTTCATACTCATATAAATATCATATTTCGTTCATATAATAATTTTATTCTAAACCTTACTTATATTTTCCCTGATTCGATATACAATTTTCCCTTTCTTACCCTTCACTATTAAGATGTATTTCAAATGACTCATCGCCCATTTTTTTAAAATTCTTTTCTAAACTTATCAGTGTGACAGTCCTATACTCATCGTATTCGCACGTCCAAGTTTTTATAAAAACCTATCTCCATTTGCCAAAACAATCACTTCATTTCCGTACTCATTATTTTCCTTCGTCAAAATACTTTACTTCGTATTTTAAACTTATATCATCTACGCGCTTTTTCACTTACATTTTATAAGAATATTAATATATCTCTTTTTCATACTTAATTAATCACCACTATATTTCTGTTTTATATAACTAAGCTTTCCCTTGTCCATGTCCATACGAACCGGTTCATCCCGATCTTGTTTCGTTTCGCTATTCTATTCGGGTTCTCCACTATTGTTTAGCTATCTCACTAATGCTTGTTGTTGCCTAGGTCAACCTTAGTACAGTATAGTAGGACCATTAGTTTAATTTGAGTTGTCGTTGTGGTGCATGGTTTTTAGGAGTGTGCTTACGCTTAGTATAATAATAAGTTATGATTGTCTTTTTGCGTTATTGTTATGTGTACTCAGTATCATACTGGATAAATATGTATGAAGTGGTAGGTAGGATATTATAGTGTACTTTTTAGTCATATATGTGTGGTTGGTTATATCAAAACAGGGATGTCCGTATGCATTAGAATTAGTAAGAATGTAAGTAGTTTGACTATACTTGTTAATACTTGTAATTGTATGTAAGTAAAGTTATTAGGTGCAATGATGATAGGTGTACTTATAGTAAGTGTGCATGTCTATTATATGATCTATAAGTTAGTGCGTGCGAGCGTGTGCTCGCACGTGGATATGTATGTGCTTAGTCATATGTAGATGTATTATTACTCTATGACTAATTGTGTGTATGTGTCTATTTGACTATCGCATGTTATAACTATATATGGATAGGTATAGGTAATAGTATACTAGCTATACGCAAATTACTATGTTGGTGTATAATTGTGTGAATACAGTATATGTATGCCGGTGATCTGTGTAGGTTTGTGGAAAGCATATAAGATGTAGGTATAGTATGCGTGAAATGTGTCTGTGTGTATTTATATGTATGTGAATATACGATGTATGTATGTATAGGATGGTGTATTATGATTGTATACATGTAACTAATATTTGTAATAATATTATAGTATGTAAAATGGTTGTATAATGAGTATGTACTCGTATTGGGTGATTATATTACATATAGATATATATGCAATTATGATTGTGTGCAATGTAGGAATAATAATATGGGTGTATTTACGTACGAAAATATGGAGTATATATGTAGATAAATATATGTTTGCTGTATAGCATTAATATATTTAATTGATATTGTATGTGTGTATAGTGAAGTATTGGCGCGTGCATTAATTATAATATCATTCTAGTTATGGCGCGAAGTCAATGTATTAATAATATTGTGTATTAGCCGTTGTATGTTGAAATTATTAACGATGTATGGTTAGTAATGTATATATGATTAGTAAGGTGCTACTACTTGTCATAATAGCGATATTGGTTTTTAATTATATTGTATGGTTGCATTATATGAAGCATGTTGCGCTTTAAGTTGTGATAGTAGTATTGATATTTAAAGTAATAATTAGCAATGCATGTGTATTATGATCGTGAAGCTTTTTATTGATATTAATATTTTATTATTATTATCATTATTGTTATTATTATTATTGGTGCTAAATGATATTGATTGAGTTATAGCAGTGTATTAACTGTGCGTGTTATAGTTATTATATATTAGTAACTATATTGTCATGACTTAGTGAGGTATGTATAAGTATTATTAATAGTATTAGTATGGTTGTTAGATAGTACTATTAGTAGTAATAAGACTATGGTTATTATTATTTTTTGTGTTTAGTAATATCGATTGAGTATTTACGCGTGAGCGCGTAGCTATGATGTGCGCGTTGTGTCTTGAATATAGTTAAGGGACGGTATGTAATGTGTATATATGATGAAGTATATGTGTGTATTTGAATAATGTATATTCGTGTATTTGTACTAGGAGTGATAATTATATAGGGGATGTACGTGACTATAGGAATGATTAAAGTACGTGTATGAATCTGGCTGCCTATGATGGATATAAGTATAGAATGTGCATATATATACATACTTGTTTGTTGTTGATGTTTGACTACCTAGTGCATATATAAGCACTTGTAGTAGCTATACATGGTTTGAGTTACAGTGTGGTATAATTGGGATAGTTACTAGTATGGCTAGATATATTTTAAGTTAGAAAGTCCGAGGACGTAATTTGTTCTTAAGGTGGGCAGAATGTAACGGTCGCTTTCCGACCTTATGTATTTTCTACGTGTACGTACGTTTTTCGTACACGTATTTTATTCGACCCTTTCTTGGATTCGGACTATAGGGTGTGATATGCCGTTGTGACCGTATGGAAGTATAGATTTTTATAGTAAATTTTGGAAACGTCATTTCATGGCTTGTTCTTTCGTAGAACAGCTTTGAATGGAAGGGAGTTTTGGTCTTTTGGCTTCAAAGCTCAGTTCTCGATTTTTATGATCTTTCTCGGTAGGTGTAGCACGTGGCCAGACCCCGTAGCACCGTATTTCTTGTCGCTGCGATCGTCCCGGTATTTTTCGGAATATTTTTCCGATGCCCGTAGTGGGACTGATCACTTAATCAAATTTCATCCCTCATTAACCTTTTACCTTTTCAAATTCAAAATTAATTGGAATCCTAATCAAATCCCCCTAATATCTCCAACGTATGAGGGAGATATGATTCAGCCACTATTGTCACCTTCCTTTTTCCCAAACTCTAATTCCTCTATCTCTATCTCTCTCCCTCAATAACCCTAAACCCTATAGGTGTTTAGCATCCCTCCTCTTCAAAACGTAAACAACTAGGCCGAATTATAGAACCCACGCTTTTGAACCCTAGCCGCCCTTCCATCTTCTTCTCCAGCTGCCACGACAGCCCCCTAGCCCCCCAACTCCGGCCACCAGCTCCTCCACCTTCTTCTCCTCCCTCTTCTCCTCTCCAAGACCTCAAAAACCCAAGCAAAACAAGCCCGTGGCCGAAATTCTGGGCTGCTGAACCCATCACCTAAAAAACTCACGGCCGACCATCCGCCGTCACCGTCGCCGGTGACCACCACACCCACTTGGATCTGCTTTGACCCCTCTACCCTCTGCAATTCCCCTTACGCTCATCTCTCACCTGTGGCTCCTTGAAAACTCGTCGAAATAAGCCGTATTGGCTGTTTTTGATTGATCTGGGTGCTGATCTTCAACACAGGCGCACGACCACCTCCGACTACTTCCAGTGACCACTCCACCACCGTTGGCTTCCTCTTGAAGTCCTTTAGCTTCTACAATTTTCTTTGACGCTGTTCATTGCTGGTTTTCCACTGAGACGCGCGACAACAAACGTTGCACGAATTTGTCCTCTTCGACTTCTCACGGTCACCCACCGATGTACGCTCGCGCCGTCGGCCACCCACCGGGCCGAGCAACCTTCACTGAACCCCTTCAACTATCAACAGCCCCCTTGGACCCTCGAAGTTCACATGCATCGCCGTACCAACGTGTTTTTACCCGACATCACCGCCGTCGAGAAGATCCATTGCGCTACCCGCAACGGGAGGGAGATCGCCGCTTGCTCACTGTTTTTGTGCCACCGCCTCGTTGTCTGGAGGTGTCTCATTGCGCTACCCATGGCTGAGGAGTTGCAGATGATGCCAACGCATCACCATTCAGACCCGACATCCGCTTTTTGAACGACGTCAAAAGGTTGGTTCCCCTAACGAGTAGTAGAACCCACACGTAGAAAAACGCAAAACCTAATCTAAAATTTGTCAATGTGAACTAAAGTTAGTTTTACGCATCTTTAAAACGTTGTCTACCGTAGAAAATCGACGAACGAACTGAATTTCTGTGCGCATAGGATAGATGTCGATCTAGACTAAACAAAATCATCAAAAGACGTGACTTTTTGACTGTTAGGGTAGTCCCGCCAAATTTAGAAACAAACCGTAATAGGACTGACGGAAAGCGCAATCTGACATCGCCGTTATCCTGTTTCAGACGGGCCATCATCGACGCGACACTTCGACGGGACGCTCCGGACAGACGACGCGCTCGCCACCGCAGGCAAGTGTATACACTTGTACTTTCGGCCGTGTTTAGGTCATAGACTCTTAGAACTGTTAAAACATAAACAAAGAGAATCAGACGTGAAATGATAGCGTCCGGGACCCCCTTGATAGCTTAGACTTGACAACGAAGTCTAAGCGCAACAACAACAACAACTGATATCTTAGGGATATTCTGTGTGTGCGTGCGTGTGGACCCTCTAGAAAGAACTATCCCTTTTACTTGTCGTGTCGTGTCCTGTTATAAAAAGCCTGCGGGTGAATAAGGCACTCTCTAAGCTAAAGAGAGTGATCCCTTGTCACGATTGGAAATGGTTAAGCCTGCGGGCGAATAGGGCACTCTCCAAGCCAGAGAGAGTGATCTCTTGTACGGATACACAGCTTACGGGAAATAGGGCACTCACTTAGCAGAGTGAGTGATCCCTTGTATAGATACACAGCCTGCAGCAATAGGGCACTCTCCAAGCCAGAGCCCTTGTGCGGACTTGTCTTGTGCACTTGGGTGGGGTAGGGTTGAGCGTACGTACAGTGAGAGGGTTTGATCCCCCTCGAACCGTAAGGCATGCACCCTTCGAGTCACACGTGTCTTGTCTTGTCTTGTCTTGTCTTGTCACGTTTAGGTTAGTCCCATAGTCGATAGCACACGCTATGGCTACTGCTTGTCGTGTTTACTTTTCCTGCACCGTTTTACTTTCTTTAACTGCCATGTTATAACCACAGCATGTTAATCAACCAGTAAATTGTTGCTTTAAATTACAGTACACTTACAGTAGAGTCTAACTCTTTCTTGTAGACTTTACCTGACGTACAGTTCCTTTTCTCTTGGGTACTGTACGTCAGGTGTTGAGCCAGAGTACTTGGACGAGTCGGACATACCGGAGTACGTGGAGCCAGAGGACGACGACCTGGAGTACGTTCCTGATGAGGACCAGACCTAGAGGTCTTTTCCGTCGCTGCCTTTCAGAGGTTACTACTTTTAGTTTACTCTCTTTCGGTAGTTTGTTGCCATGCTTAGACTTCTCTTTTTAGACTTTTGTACTCGTTGGATATTATCTCTTTATATTAATGAATGCAACTTTCTTTCTGCACTTTCTGTTCCGAATTTTATAAATGCAAGAACTCAAAAAATTTAAAATGGTACCCCTACAGATGTTTATTGGGTCCGAACTTCACAGCTCCGGCCTAAAGCGGGCCTTAGTTACTCTTCTCCTCCGTAGTTTTGGGAAGCGGTGCATGACATCAACCCAGCAAAGTTCATTTTTGGCGTACAATCAGGGAAGTTCCTATGCTTCATGATTATGAAGCGAGGGATCGAGGTGAACCCGGACAAGATATCAGCCCTCATAAATATGAAGGAGCCTCGAACAATTAGAGACTTGCAGAGGTTGAATGGAAGGATCGCCGCATTGGGGAGGTTCCTATCAAAGTCTGCTGAGAGATCACTCCCATTTTTCAGAGTCTTGCAGCAGGCTCTCGCCGCAGAGAAGGACGACAGGAAGGTGATCAAATGGGACGACTCCTGTGCCCAAGCGTTCACAGAGCTGCGGGCCTACTTGCAAAGTCCTTTGCTGCTCGTGAAGCCGGAAGAGGGAGAGCAACTGGGCTTGTATCTTTCCACTCCTGAAGGAGCTGTCATCTCGGCCCTAGTCAAGGAAGAGAAGGGTGTGCAACGGCCTATCTACTATGCGAGTCGGGTGCTCCGAGATGTGGAGACCCGTTATAGCCCCATAGAGAAGGTCACTTACTACCTAGCTACGATAGCGAGGAAGCTCCGGCCGTACTTCCAAGCTCACACCATCGTCGTCTACACCAATCTTTCCCTCGAGAAGAACTTGAAGAGATTAGAATGATCGGGCAGAATACTGAACTGGAGCGTCGAACTCAAGTTCGACATCATCTACAGAGCCCAGACGATGATCAAGGGCCAATCGATGGCAGACTTCGTGGTGGAGTGTACCATTGAAGAACTACCCAAAGACCTGCCAGGTGCTCAATCAGCCGTAGCATGGCAAAGACCGTCGGTAGTATACGAACTCTCAACATCCGCTCAAGGAGGAGATGGCAAACTATGGCTCATCCACGTCAACAGGTCGGCTACAGGGTCTGGATGTGGAGCAGGCATAGTCATCCAAACTCCTGATGGGTGCTTGTTGGAGTATGCGCTCCGCTTCAAATTCTCAGCGACAAACAACGTGGCAGAGTTCGAAGCCGCCGTCAATGGGTTGAAGCTTTGCCGAGCGATGGGGGCGACGAACGTGTTGATGCTGAGCGATGAAAGGCTCATCATCTATTAGATCCAATGGAGCTTCGAGCCCGAGAGGAGCTGATGAAACATTACTAGAAGTGTGCTTAGGCCGAACTTCAGAATTTCAAGTAGGCAGAGGTCCAGCATCTGCCTCGATCGAACAACCTCCGGACCGACGCTCTCTTGAAGCTAGCCTCCTCTTTCCCGACCGAAATTGGGAAGGCCATCTACATCGAGAACCTGCTGACACCAACTATTGAGGAGGGAGAGCTAATGTGTGTCAGCCAAACGACGACCTGGATGAGCCCAATTATGACATGTTGGATCTCCTGGCACACCAAATACACTAAAGGGGGGTGAATAGTGTAAATCACGACGATATTGCAAAATTAAAATTTAATAAAAATTGCAATAAGAGTGCGGAAATAAATGAACACAATCCAGAATAATCCAAACGCAAACACAGAGATTATTATTCTGGTTTGGATCCTTGTGATCCTACGTCCAGTCCTTTACACCGTAGAGATTTGAATCCACTAAAACACTTGCTCCCCACAAGTAATCAACATACAAAGATGCCAACACTCCCAGTGTTGCAAACTTGTACAATCTCTTCAACAAGAGATTCACCAAATAAAGTAAAGAAAGAGTATGAAACAATATCACCTATAGCCTTGATAATTGATAGAATTATTGCGCAAGGAAGGTGATTGAATATCCAAGGTTCTGGATGGAACTTGTAGTAGAACGAACTTGAAGATGTGACTTTCTATGGAGGAAAAATTTCTGCAGAGAGTCTGTAAGGGACCCTGTGGGGCTACACACACACTAGAGGGGGGTGAATAGTGTAATGGAAAGCAAAGTGCTTAATTAAAAGTTACTGAAATTAAAGCACAATAAGCAGCGGAAAATAAACAGAGTGCTCAACAACAACAAACGCAAATACAAGGATTTTACCCTGGTTCCCCAAAACTTGGGTACATCCAGCCACACCAGTATTCACTATAATCATATACAGAGAAGTGAATACAATCTCACACGGAGATACCTCACACAGAGGATTTAGGATTCCCACAAAGAGATATGCTTACTCTCACACAGAGAGACCACACACAGAGGATTTGTTCTTTCATACAGAAAGAACCAAACTCTAACAAAGAGAGTAACTCCCACAAAGAGAGTAACTAATTCTCACACAGAGAATTAGGGTTTTGAACAAAAAACAAAACGAAACAACACTCACCTCTGCCTTGATATGATCTTAATAATACGATGAAGAAGGCATGCAAGTGAATGACCAAGTGCTTGAGATTAGCTTTGATTGCACTTGATGATCTTTCTCTCTTCTAGGAATGAATCCTAACACTTCTCACTTGAGTGTATGAAAATGAAGAGAAGAAAGATGATCTCCAAGAAAGGAATGAGAATTAGATCCATTGGAGAATTTCCCTATGAGCTAGCTTCAATGCATGAAGAGGAATGTGCTCATGAGAGGGAAATGGGAGAGATTAGGAGTGGCTATTGATTCACAAAGATATTCAATATTAACCAAGAGTTCTAAATGAACTACGCCAACTCCTATATATAGGAAGCCCAAAGGAACCCATAAAACCAGCCAAAACCCCAAAGGGAAGAAATCTGCAACGGCTAGATTTTGACAGTTTACGGCAGAGACAGTCGACTGAAGAACAAATGACAGTCGACTGTTCAACGGCTAGAAAAATCCCAATGGATATAATCTGAGCCAGGACAGTTGATTGTAGAAGACTACACAGGCGACTGAAAAACAGACAATCGATTGTATATCCTTCATCAGGCGACTGCTGCAGGGATGGAAGAAAAACAGAGAGAGATGCATTTTTCGCACTTACGCCTTTCAGACGACTGATGGACATTTCACTGGCGACTGTAAATATACATGAGACTGTAAAAACTTCATCAGACGACTGTCTTGCAAATTGGGTTGAAACCCAGAAAATGCAAGAAGCGCACAGTCGACTGTCGACCAATTCACATGCGACTGTAGAAACACAGGCGACTGTAAATTGAACATCAGTCAACTGATGCGAAAAGCTCAAGAAGAGTCAATAGAAATGTTGACTTGAGTTATGCACCACAGTCGACTGTAGAAGGCTCGACAGGCGACTGGAATCACCCAGTCGACTGTAAAACCTTCATCAGATGATTGTTGGAGAGCCAGAGACTCCAATTGAGTCTTTGGGCTAGATGAACCTATTGAGTTGGATTCTATGATAATCCTAAGGCTCACTAAGATGGTAAAATGCATATGCATGAGAGTAAGACCATCTATCAAAGCATTACAATAATACTAGACTCAAAAAGAGAAATGCAAGTAAAAGAAATTACATGGATTACTATTGCATCTCCTAGAGTCTAAGTCTTCAAGCTCACGATACCTTGATGCTTCCCATCATCTCTAAACTTCGGCACTCCTTGATGAGCTTCCGTCCATCAAGCTCCAAGCTTTGGCAATGCTTCTCTAGATGTCCACCCATCATCATGCTCCAAGCTTTGGCTTCATTAGATGATCTTCATGACTTCATCCAAGCTTGAGCACACCATCACTCTTAAAGCTCTTTAAAATATCCTTTTTAATATCCTCCAAGCATTATGCTTTGTCTCATCAGCATATAATTATTAAGATAAACTGAGACTAAAACATAAGATTGATTAGCACACTAACATAATGTATTGATCATCATCAAAACAACGTTAGTCTTGAACCCAAGAACTAACAGGTTCCTCTAAGAAAATATGAAAATCACTAACTTTCTAGAGAGAGAAAGTAAACTTACGAAAAGAGAAAGAAAGTGAATTTTTGTGTGTTTTAGGCAGGGGTCTGGGGGTCTATTTATAGTCCAAAAAGGTAGTTTTTGAATGTTGGACAACTGCCTAAATTTTCCAAAAAATTCTGGGAAAGTTTTTCTATTAGTCGACTAATATTAGTGCCTGGTCAACTAATCAGAACTGCTGACTAGGATTCTGGCTGTTAAGGTGTTCTTTCAGAAAATAACTTCCACGAATGGAAAGAAACTTCTTTAAACGGATATAAACTGACAGAAAGTAACCGTTTATGGCAGTTCTAACTTCCAGAAATAAAATAAATTACTTAAATAATAAATCATTTAAAATAACTGTTTTGAAAATAGACTGGTAGACTAACACAGTCTGTTGGTCGACTAAAATCTCGAAATTAAGAAATTCTTAGGAAAATGATCCCAGATACTTTGAAATTAGGTCTGACGAAATTTTGGGACAGAAATATTTTAATATTAAAATTAGTAGACTAGCACTAGAGGTTGGTCGACTAATAGGATTTCTAACGTGATTTTTTGAATACGGACCCTAAACGTCTAAGATAGATTATCATCAAGGCTTTTACATTCTAAGCAAATGCAAGAAAAAAACAAAGATTACATCTCATTTACAAGATACAAAATATCATCGATAAAACTTCGTCTTGTAGTGGATGCTTCTTACAACTTGTACACTTAATGATTGTCTCAGTGAATTTGTACTATAACATCTGCATAGATAAAGTTAGTATAAAGATAATATGTTTGTATCATCAAAACCACATGAGGAGTTGTGAGTTTCCAACATTCTCCCCCTTTTTGATGATTTTACAAAAATCGAATCTAATATTATACAAATGATGTTATTGCAATGTTAGTACTATTTAAAAAAATATTTATTTGTTCAATCTTAATATATGGCTTATAAACAATATATGAGATTTGCAATTTGTATAACTATATATAACATAAATATGAATATGATGATTTTAGTGCATGATGTATATTTCGTATGACGCATATCTCCCCCTGAATATTATATCTCCCCCTGAATATTAGCATAATTATTATATTAATTCTCCCCTAGGAAATTATGAAAAAAGGGGAATCTGTAAATTTAATGGATTAGTCGACTAATGATATAGTCTGGTCGACTAACTGTAGATAAATTTCACAGAGCAGAAAAACATCAGAGAAGACATGTTTGTAGGCAAATTGAAATACATTGATTCAAATAATGACAGTACATAATAAGATGCGTACATGCCATAAAAAATACAATCTAAAGTAACCATACAACAACATAAAGCAAATACATCTAAATAACTAAAACAAACTAACATCAAGGTTGACTAGTCAACCAGCTTATTGGCCTGGTCGACCAGAAGCTAAAACATGCAAGGCCTAATATGGTGGAGGAGGCCTAGGGACGTGATGCGAAGTGGAAGGAGAGTAAGGAGACCATTGTTCCAAGAGGCTTAGAATTTGTACTTGAGTGCCTTGCATATTGGTAAAGTCCATTTGTATGTCATGCCTAATTTGTGTAAGACTAGTCTCAAATCCACTTAAATGTGCTTGGACTTTAGCGAAATTGATATTCATAGCATCTTGTAGATGATCAATTTGTTCTTTAAGAGAGGAACGAGATGATTGAGAGTGAACATGAGGGTTTATCGAAATCTGGCGACGACAAGGCAGTGACTTGATTGGTGGATCTTCTTCAACATGTGGAAGTGGATGAAATTCCATGCGAATCAAGAAGGAATGATCAAAACATAATGGATTATATATGGCAACTTCATCGTCAAGAGGAATTTCAAAATGTGGAAGAATAGAAGTGATCGTGCAAGGTAGAAAGATGGTGTTGGAATCGGGTTTTACTAAGGCTAACCTAAGAGATATGGACTAATCCACTTTTATGCTATGCATGATGGCATAGAGAACGCGGAGGCGAGTTTCATCGATGTAGTGTAAAGAACCAACCTTTGGAAGAAGGTTGTAAGTGATGATCTGTAGGAGGAGGCGAGGAGTGGGATGTAAGTCCATGGCAAGCATACCGAAAGGTTGAAAATTAGGACTAAGTAAATCAAGATTGGGTCGATGATTCATTGCAAATCCGATATCTTGATTATTTGATTGAGTGAAACCAAGACATTAGGCAAGAGTGCCAAAAGTGAGATGCATATCCATACCTTGAACCTTTGTGTCAAAATAGATGTTTCCGCCATCTTGATAAACAACCATAATAGAGTAAAACTGTTTCACAAGGAGATGATAATATGGAATATCTCCACACCAAAGGTGGAAGAGAGAGACATTATGGAGAAGATGCTGGAGATTGAAGTTTTGGATAGTATGATCACTAAAATCAATTGATTGTTCGGGATAGAATGGAGTGAATTCCATGGCGGCATACTTGGCACGTGCATCTTCGGCCGGAGTGGATTTACGAGATGAACGGGGATTTGAAAAGGGAAACATTAAAAAGAGGGGTGAAGTGCTGCTAGAGAATTTGTGTGATCTCTCTCGAAATATAGAAGATTTTCGGCTATATTGTGCCTTGGGTTTTCTCATGGTGAAGAAGAAAGACCCATGGTGTTTAAATAGAAGATTTGAGTGGGAATTTTGAATTTTGAATCAAGAAACCGAATTAAATAACTCCCTAATAAATCCTAAGACGTTTTGGGAACTTTTGCAACGTTTTTGAGAGGGAAATCTATCAAGAAATCGCGCAAAACAATGTTCAGACACTGCTTTTTCGGCTGTCAACAGCGATTAGTCGACTAGGATTGTGTACTGGTCAACTAGTCGGGCAAAAATACTGAGCGGTTTGGGCATTGATCGAAATAATTCAAATAAATTATAAATTAAGTTTCGGTCAAAGGGAAGGACTGATGAGTTGGTGCCTTGGGAAGGTAATTGTGTAAGAGGTTTTGACCTTGTGTAAGTACTTTTGTACTTAAAGTGTAAAAGGGTGTAAGATAAAGGTCATGGCCTTAGTGCTTGGAAAGTACTTTGTCAGAGGGAAATTTATCATTCAAAGTTTTGAATGAGAAAATCCGGTTTAGACCTAATAAGAAGAGATATATAAATAATTTTATGAGTGGTAGATATTTATATTAATATAATAAGTAATTCTGGAGAGTTAGTCGACTAGTATCCAGTATTGGTCGACTAATTCAAAAATGAATTAATTTCAAAAAATCCAGAAAAATCATAAAATGATACTAACGTAATATACAACTATAATAGATGATTAAAAATGTTGATTCACTAATAATGCCAAGTTCTCTTCTAAGTTTTAGAAAAGTTTCTTCCTTAAGGGGCTTCGTTAGGATATCGGCTATTTGATTCTTAGTATCTATATACTTAAGAATAATATCATCTTTTTGGACATGGTCATCCAAGAAGTGATAACGTATATCTGTGTTTAGTGCATGCATGATGTACCAGATTTTTGGAAAAGTTTATAGCACTAGTATTATCACACATAATTGGACATGTGTTACATTTAATGCCATAATCTAGAATTGTTTGTTTCATCCATAAAATTTGTGCACATGCTATACCAGCGACAATATATTCCGCTTCAGAAGTAGATAAAAAACAGAATTTTGTTTCTTACTAACCCATGATACTAATGCATAACCTAAAAAGTGACAAGTTCCACTTGTACTTTTACGATCAGATTTGCAACCAGCAAAATCTTCGTCACTATATGAAATCAAATCAAATGAATTTGATTTTGGATAATATAAACCAAAATCAGATGTATGTTTGATATACCTAATTCTCTTTTTGACAGCAGTCAAATGTGATAATTTAGGATCAGACTGATACCTAGCACATATACAAACAGAAAACATAATATCTGGTCTACTTGCGGTAAGATAAAGTAATGATCCAATCATACCTCGATATAATATTTGATCAACACTCTTAACATTTAGATCCTTGTCAAGATTTGATGAAGTACCCATTGGAGTACGCTTTTCTGCAGAATTTTCTAATCCAAACCTTTTGACGAGTTCCTTTGTATACTTATTCTGATGTATAAATATACCTTCCTTCATTTGTTTGATTTGAAGTCCAAAGAAATAGGTCAATTCACACATGTGACTCATCTCAAATTCATTCTGTATTTCCTTAGAAAATTCTTGACAAAGAGAATCATTAGTAGAACCAAAAATTATGCATCAACATATATTTGTATAATGATAACATCAGAATCTATATGTTCGGTAAATAAAGTAGAATCTATTTTTTCAATAGAATAACCAGATTTTAAAAGAAAGTGGTTTAGGTACTAATTCCCATTTCCTTCTGAATTGATTAAGTTCTTCCTCCATTGCTATAATCCATGAACTATCTTTACATGCTTCATTTACATTCTTTGGTTCAATGGATGATATAAATGCACAATTAGTCATTTGTTCTATTTGAGATCTAGTTCTTACTTTATCAGAAATATTTCCAATAACTAAATCATGTGGATGATTAGGAATTTAAACAAATGCTTTAGGAAGACTTGTGTTTTTAGGAATAATTTTAGGAATGGAATTAGTATAATCATCGTCATCTAACTTAGTGTTTTCTAAAGAACTAGTGATATGTATAGAATCTTCTTCATCTAAATTTGTGATTGGTGTTGAATTCTCATTGAAATTTACATGAAGAGATTTTTCAATACATAAGGTTCTTTTATTATAAATCCTATATGCTTTACTACGTGTAGAATTGCCTCGTCTCAAATGATGTGAGAACTACTCCCAAGCGCAGGAGATCGTGCAAGTAATATCCTGGTGAGTCCAGGTATCGAATCCGCGGGACAACTGACCTGCAAAACTACGATCGTCAATCTGAAAAGAGTAATAATACGATGTTAGCCAACCACCTATCAAACACGAAGATATAGGATCAAGAGTATGGAGTAAGAAATGAAAATCCTACGATATTTATGGTGACTTTGGTAGGGGTACAAGTATGGGGAGTATGTGTTGGGTTTGATTTCGTTAGGGTGTGTGCAATCAATGAATATCAATGCCTTTTCTATAACTCAACGTTTCGTCCGGTCAAGGCACGAGAACGTCGGAAAGTATGGCGATCAAGCGTATGAAAACGTGCCAAAGAATTATACAATTAAGATAGGGCGAAAAGATATAGAAACCAATAATTACGACACCCTAACTACGTCAACACCAACACGTATGAAGTGGATGTGCTACGGTTGTGATTTCATTAGGAGATAATAATCGCTGAAATATCACGTCTTTTATATAGCTCAACTCTTCATTCGGTCAGGGCACGAAGACGTCGGAAGATGACACGATGAAAACTAGTCAAAATAGCCATATACGTATCACTAGCAACATTGATTTCATTAAACGATAAATGCAACAATAAGTTCAGATTAGTGAACATGAATTGGCTAGCCTTGTCAGGGCCTAGCCATACGGGATGTAACTAATATCGACAATAAGCAAATACCCAACAAATACGTTGTAGAAATCAATGTTACGAGTGATTTTGACATGAAAATAGGGCTAAAGACATGAAATTCATCAAATAAATACTCCTAATTACATCACAACCATAGCACAAGGAGATTAGCCACGCATGGTGCAAAGAAAATCAGATTTCATAGCCAAATACATCGTTATAATAGCCAAAATACGATAAAATACACCAAATACGGGGTATAAGTTCAAGAATTTATCACCAAATCTCCACTTTAAAGCCCAAAACTCCTTTATAATAGGAAGAATAGCCTCTGGAATTTTTGATAATTTTTCCCTGGAGAAATACGCACAGTAGCCGCTCCAAAAGTCCCAAAATACGCCAGAATACCCCCAAAAACCCTAAAATACGCTTATATAATAGCATTGCGGGTTTTGGGGGCTAAACGGGTCCAAATCCGCACCCAATATCACTTAAAACCCGAACCCGCCATCGCTTCAAATCTCAGCCGTCGGATCGTAGCGAGATCGAACGTGGTCGCTCCACGTGGCACGCCAAAACTCGCGCACGCCCGATCCGCCTTCGCTTTCGAGTTCAGCTCGGGGTTTAATCTCCACCTTTCGATCTGGATCGCACGCCTCACAATGTGCCACGTCGTCGCAGCGAATTCGAATTCGAATTCGAATCAGAATCGATCCTGGCCGTCCGCTCGAGTCCGCGACCGTCAGATGAGTGCCACGTGTGCCCGCTTCGGAGCGATCTCAGCGGCTGCGCTTCGTAATGTCGGGGCGAGCTTCGTCCGTTGGATCGGGGTTCGACGGCTCCGAATGAGCCACGTCGCCCCGCTGATAATTTCGAGCGGAGTGATGGTGGCCGTTGGATTTCAATCCAACGGCCATTATTAATCCCGATCGTAATTCTTCGTTACCGTCGGATGCGGCGGAAGTTCGTAGGATCTTGCCACGTGGAAGCTTCCGATTGGCTGTCCAACGTATTTTCGTATTTAAATGCGTATTTCTCCATTTAAATTGTATTCTGCATTCAAAAATTCATAGAAATTAGCACAGATCTCAAAAAAATACAAATAAATAGTCGTTGGAATCGTGAGATCGAAACGATGCTAAGAAAAATATAAAAATGCAGAAATACTCAATATAATTCGTGTTTTGTGCACAAATAATGTGATTTCTCTAATAAATAATGGTGTACAAAATACGCACATATTAGAGAGCAATTAAGTATTATATAGGCACATCATAGGACTAATTAGGGGGTTAAATACGCAATATTCAAACCGAATCACACCCCCCAACTAGCGTTTTGCTAGTCCCTAGCAAAAAGAGCGATAAATACGGATGATCAATAAAAAATAATTCTATCAAATTGCTCATGGCATGGCTCAATAATAATACGCATTCCAACATGATCTTCACCATCAATATACACATCCATGAACAAAATTAATCACATGATATTTTCTCTAATTTTGTATGAATAAATAACATACAAGCATCGTTTTATGCAAGCGAAAGTATAACACGTCGTTTTTCTCTAGTTTTCTTGTTTCCAAGGAATTGGCCTATCAAAACAATCATTCAAGATATGGGTAATGAATTTGCTTAATATATATTCACCATTTCTTTTCTTTTAATCGTTCCACGTAACGCGCATCAAGCAACATTCGCAGAAAAATGTATAACTTGGATCGCTCCATCAAATGAGTGAGTTTCCTATCAATGGCTCCCAAATCAGACGATAATAGGGCATTAGGCCAAAAAGGACCCCTCGGACTGTACTACTCGAGCCAACCAAGTTATTTATTAGTGACATACTTATTCATTCATTTTTCATCTTTCTTTTGTCATTCATTTTTCTTTTCTTAAGCAACTCAATACCCATCATTTTTTTAAAACAAAGCATTAATAACCAAGGCCAAATTCCTCTTCAACTTGAAGACTTTTCAAAAAAAAAATCGTGTATACTCAAGCTTTTTCATCACATCAGCATGCATGAAATAAATTCAAACTATTTCGAGATATTAATCATGACTATCGAAAAATTTTCATGAATAGCATATTAACGGTACTTCATGAAGGAAAAAAAATTAATTCAAGCCTTAAACAATTAGTTAGAACTCAGTTAATGCATAATCATCCGCATTTGAGGTATACGAAGGAGTTTAAAATGGTGAGATTTGGTGGGTCATTCTTTCCTTATGCCATGCTTTTCAAAAAAAAAATCCTAAGGTCTCATACACACCCCCCAACTAAAGATGGACATTGTCCTCAATGTCGAAGAGGGTACGAGTTTATTCAAGCAAGCATCCTAGAAAGCAAATAAAATTCTACGCTACTGGAAAGAACACACCGTGTTCAAATGGCGGATCCTGAATCTTTAATGGTGGAGGAAGTTGTTCAATTTGTTCCTTGCACTCCTCGGCGATTATTCTTCCTCCTTTAGCTAAATTGGACCCCAGCAACGTAACTCCCAGCATCTCTATAATCTGGTCACCTGTATCCTGCAAGAGATGAGTCACGTCAATCCAATTTATTTTAAAATTCTTCGCCATAAACACATTCCAAATATAGTCATCAAAATAAGTGAAGTAAAATAGAGCATGGTGATGACAACTCCCTGAAAAATGTGCACTACGCTCGGTATGATGCTCAGTCAATGTGGAGAGGGGTAAATGATTTTGGGAAAGAACTGGGGAAGGGAATGATTCGGGCTCCATAGCGATATTCTTTAAACCAATGTCCCTAGTCGCCTCCTCCTCCCGTTCATCCAAAATTGCTCGCTCATCCTCTACTTTGCACACACTTCCTGCCATGTCAATGTTTTCATTCGTGACTTCATCGTGACATTGCTCGCTCGATATACCTGCAATAGAAGATGAAGTCAAATTAGATTTTGGAAATTGAATTTCAAACGAATTATTTTCTTCTACGCAAGTGGAAATCAGCTTAAGATTTTCAATAGATTGCTGAATCTGCCGACTCCGAGCGAGGAATTTCTCTTGGAATTGGTGGGATGTGGCCTCCTGTGTCTGAATAAGCAATTGAACTTCCTCTTTCAAGTGTTGCAAAGGTACGTCTACGCTTTGCTCTCCTTGATCAAGGCTTGAAGGCTCCGTTGAATCGCACTCTGAAGTCTCTTTCATGATTTCTTCGTTCTCTTGTAAAGACTCCATGTACTTCCACGCCACTGTCGGCGTCATGACTCCCAAGAATTCCTGCAGCTGTGGTCGTAGTCCACCTAAGAAGGACTCCATAAGCTCTTTCTTCGTGTACCCATGCTGCGGATAGCTTGATATTATGTCTGTGAACCTCCTCCAGGCCTGAAAGAAAGTTTCGCAATCAGTCTGATTAAAACTAACAATCTTGAGCCTCTCCATCCTATGTTTGTGTGCCTTATCATATTCTGCATCATACAAATTGTTCGTGCAATAGAATTTCATGTATTCCATATACTCCATTTTTTAAAAAGAGAACAAAAAATAAAATAAATAAATAAATAAAAATCCTAGACTATAAGATGGAAGGATCTCACCGAATGTTCCTCCAAACGAACTGAAATCGTAGATTGCAAGTATTGTTGTCCCCGGCAACGGTGCCAAAAGCTTGCCTCGTCTCAAATGATGTGAGAACTACTCCCAAGCGCAGGAGATCGTGCAAGTAATATCCTGGTGAGTCCAGGTATCGAATCCGCGGGACAACTGACCTGCAAAACTACGATCGTCAATCTGAAAAGAGTAATAATACGATGTTAGCCAACCACCTATCAAACACGAAGATTTAGGATCAAGAGTATGGAGTAAGAAATGAAAATCCTACGATATTTATGGTGACTTTGGTAGGGGTACAAGTATGGGGAGTATGTGTTGGGTTTGATTTCGTTAGGGTGTGTGCAATCAATGAATATCAATGCCTTTTCTATAACTCAACGTTTCGTCCGGTCAAGGCACGAGAACGTCGGAAAGTATGGCGATCAAGCGTATGAAAACGTGCCAAAGAATTATACAATTAAGATAGGGCGAAAAGATATAGAAACCAATAATTACGACACCCTAACTACGTCAACACCAACACGTATGAAGTGGATGTGCTACGGTTGTGATTTCATTAGGAGATAATAATCGCTGAAATATCACGTCTTTTATATAGCTCAACGCTTCATCCGGTCAGGGCACGAAGACGTCGGAAGATGACACGATGAAAACTAGTCAAAATAGCCATATACGTATCACTAGCAACATTGATTTCATTAAACGATAAATGCAACAATAAGTTCAGATTAGTGAACATGAATTGGCTAGCCTTGTCAGGGCCTAGCCATACGGGATGTAACTAATATCGACAATAAGCAAATACCCAACAAATACGTTGTAGAAATCAATGTTACGAGTGATTTTGACATGAAAATAGGGCTAAAGACATGAAATTCATCAAATAAATACTCCTAATTACATCACAACCATAGCACAAGGAGATTAGCCACGCATGGTGCAAAGAAAATCAGATTTCATAGCCAAATACATCGTTATAATAGCCAAAATACGATAAAATACACCAAATACGGGGTATAAGTTCAAGAATTTATCACCAAATCTCCACTTTAAAGCCCAAAACTCCTTTATAATAGGAAGAATAGCCTCTGGAATTTTTGATAATTTTTCCCTGGAGAAATACGCACAGTAGCCGCTCCAAAAGTCCCAAAATACGCCAGAATACCCCCAAAAACCCTAAAATACGCTTATATAATAGCATTGCGGGTTTTGGGGGCTAAACGGGTCCAAATCCGCACCCAATATCACTTAAAACCCGAACCCGCCATCGCTTCAAATCTCAGCCGTCGGATCGTAGCGAGATCGAACGTGGTCGCGCCACGTGGCATGCCAAAACTCGCGCACGCCCGATCCGCCTTCGCTTTCGAGTTCAGCTCGGGGTTTAATCTCCACCTTTCGATCTGGATCGCACGCCTCACAATGTGCCACGTCGTCGCAGCGAATTCGAATTCGAATTCGAATCAGAATCGATCCTGGCCGCCCGCTCGAGTCCGCGACCGTCAGATGAGTGCCACGTGTGCCCGCTTCGGAGCGATCTCAGCGGCTGCGCTTCGTAATGTCGGGGCGAGCTTCGTCCGTTGGATCGGGGTTCGACGGCTCCGAATGAGCCACGTCGCCCCGCTGATAATTTCGAGCGGAGTGATGGTGGCCGTTGGATTTCAATCCAACGGCCATTATTAATCCCGATCGTAATTCTTCGTTACCGTCGGATGCGGCGGAAGTTCGTAGGATCTTGTCACGTGGAAGCTTCTGATTGGCTGTCCAACGTATTTTCGTATTTAAATGCGTATTTCTCCATTTAAATTGTATTCTGCATTCCAAAATTCATAGAAATTAGCACAGATCTCAAAAAAATACAAATAAATAGTCGTTGGAATCGTGAGATCGAAACGATGCTAAGAAAAATATAAAAATGCAGAAATACTCAATATAATTCGTGTTTTGTGCACAAATAATGTGATTTCTCTAATAAATAATGGTGTACAAAATACGCACATATTAGAGAGCAATTAAGTATTATATAGGCACATCATAGGACTAATTAGGGGGTTAAATACGCAATATTCAACCCGAATCACACCCCCCAACTAGCGTTTTGCTAGTCCCTAGCAAAAAGAGCGATAAATACGGATGATCAATAAAAAATAATTCTATCAAATTGCTCATGGCATAGCTCAATAATAATACGCATTCCAACATGATCTTCACCATCAATATACACATCCATGAACAAAATTAATCACATGATATTTTCTCTAATTTTGTATGAATAAATAACATACAAGCATCGTTTTGCGCAAGAGAAAGTATACCACGTCGTTTTTCTCTAGTTTTCTTGTTTCCAAGGAATTGGCCTATCAAAACAATCATTCAAGATATGGGTAATGAATTTGCTTAATATATATTCACCATTTCTTTTCTTTTAATCGTTCCACGTAACGCGCATCAAGCAACATTCGCAGAAAAATGTATAACTTGGATCGCTCCATCAAATGAGTGAGTTTCCTGTCAATGGCTCCCAAATCAGACGATAATAGGGCATTAGGCCAAAAAGGACCCCTCGGACTGTACTACTCGAGCCAACCAAGTTATTTATTAGTGACATGCTTATTCATTCATTTTTCATCTTTCTTTTTTCATTCATTTTTCTTTTCTTAAGCAACTCAATACCCATCATTTTTTTTAAACAAAGCATTAATAACCAAGGCCAAATTCCTCTTCAACTTGAAGACTTTTCAAAAAAAAATCGTGTATACTCAAGCTTTTTCATCACATCAGCATGCATGAAATAAATTCAAACTATTTCGAGATATTAATCATGACTATCGAAAAATTTTCATGAATAGCATATTAACGGTACTTCATGAAGGAAAAAAAATTAATTCAAGCCTTAAACAATTAGTTAGAACTCAGTTAATGCATAATCATCCGCATTTGAGGTATACGAAGGAGTTTAAAATGGTGAGATTTGGTGGGTCATTCTTTCCTTATGCCATGCTTTTCAAAAAAAAAATCCTAAGGTCTCATACACACCCCCCAACTAAAGATGGACATTGTCCTCAATGTCGAAGAGGGTACGAGTTTATTCAAGCAAGCATCCTAGAAAGCAAATAAAATTCTACGCTACTGGAAAGAACACACCGTGTTCAAATGGCGGATCCTGAATCTTTAATGGTGGAGAAAGTTGTTCAATTTGTTCCTTGCACTCCTCGGCGATTATTCTTCCTCCTTTAGCTAAATTGGACCCCAGCAACGTAACTCCCAGCATCTCTATAATCTGGTCACCTGTATCCTGCAAGAGATGAGTCACGTCAATCCAATTTATTTTAAAATTCTTCGCCATAAACACATTCCAAATATAGTCATCAAAATAAGTGAAGTAAAATAGAGCATGGTGATGACAACTCCCTGAAAAATGTGCACTACGCTCGGTATGATGCTCAGTCAATGTGGAGAGGGGTAAATGATTTTGGGAAAGAACTGGGGAAGGGAATGATTCGGGCTCCATAGCGATATTCTTTAAACCAATGTCCCTAGTCGCCTCCTCCTCCCGTTCATCCAAAATTGCTCGCTCATCCTCTACTTTGCACACACTTCCTGCCATGTCAATGTTTTCATTCGTGACTTCATCGTGACATTGCTCGCTCGATATACCTGCAATAGAAGATGAAGTCAAATTAGATTTTGGAAATTGAATTTCAAACGAATTATTTTCTTCTACGCAAGTGGAAATCAGCTTAAGATTTTCAATAGATTGCTGAATCTGCCGACTCCGAGCGAGGAATTTCTCTTGGAATTGGTGGGATGTGGCCTCCTGTGTCTGAATAAGCAATTGAACTTCCTCTTTCAAGTGTTGCAAAGGTACTTCTACGCTTTGCTCTCCTTGATCAATGCTTGAAGGCTCCGTTGAATCGCACTCTGAAGTCTCTTTCATGATTTCTTCGTTCTCTTGTAAAGACTCCATGTACTTCCACGCCGCTGTCGGCATCATGACTCCCAAGAATTCCTGCAGCTGTGGTCGTAGTCCACCTAAGAAGGACTCCATAAGCTCTTTCTTCGTGTACCCATGCTGCGGATAGCTTGATATTATGTCTGTGAACCTCCTCCAGGCCTGAAAGAAAGTTTCGCAATCAGTCTGATTAAAACTAACAATCTTGAGCCTCTCCATCCTATGTTTGTGTGCCTTATCATATTCTGCATCATACAAATTGTTCGTGCAATAGAATTTCATGTATTCCATATACTCCATTTTTTAAAAAGAGAACAAAAAATAAAATAAATAAATAAATAAAAATCCTAGACTATAAGATGGAAGGATCTCACCGAATGTTCCTCCAAACGAACTGAAATCGTAGATTGCAAGTATTGTTGTCCCCGGCAACGGCGCCAAAAGCTTGCCTCGTCTCAAATGATGTGTGTAACGCCCCGCTCCCCGGGATACCCGATAAGTACGAAACTGTATCAGGTATTTCCGAAGAGGCGGGTGCTACGGGAGAGAAGTATAAAATTTCAAAACACAATCAGGCCCACTGCGCACTGCTGGGATAGTACCTGTAGCATTCCAACAACACAAAAACACAAAAGGGACCAATAACACAAAAACTGATATAAATAAAACACTGACACATATAAATATACAACTATCCAATTCCAACATCACTATATATCTAGAACAAAAGTCCATGTTCAACATCCTATACAAATCTCGTATACACCAATAAGCCATCTCAGATGACATAAACCCCACAAGTCGCCAAGATACAAAACACAACCCTCAAGACCTCTCACACACCTGCACCACTCTCAACTCCAACCTGTTGAACTAACGTGCCTTCAACTCTACGATCCAGCACCTGAAAATGTCAACGGGGACACGTCACAGCGTGACCCAGTAGGAATATACATCTCTATATAGATTATTATCCAATGCAATCAACTAAAAGAGATGAAATTACTTTAATCATAAGACATGGCAAGGCACACTACTCTAACATACACGTATCTATTGGACAAGTAAACATCATCTTTTACATAGATGGCAAGTCGCATTAAGGCATATGATTCAACATGTTAGAAAAAGTAGGAACTTCAACAACTAGCAATTTGCATCACAACGTGCATTATTGATTGAAAGCTAGTTAGCAACAAGAATTGTGATCCACGGCTACATGTGTCTTTAAGTGACATGAATCTTAGAAGTAAGATGGAATATATTAGTGACATGAACTTGAGTATAAATGCTCACTAAAGTTAGCAACCCAAACGGGCATCTTATAATATGGCCACCACCTAACATTGCATAGAGTTTTAAGGGGGGGTTAGCAAGTGGCATCACAAGTAGTGTCCCTAACTTAGTTTCTAATGATTAGGATGTCATGGACATGCTTATGAAATGCTCACAAAAATTTCGGCAGAGTTTCTCTTGCATTTATCAAATTTTTCCAATTACAACATAAATAATATTACAAGGGAAACACGATATAACCATGACAAAGCATATCCTTGCTCAAGAAATCACAGGAGAAATGCCATAACTCAGAATATAATGGCAACTACAAGAGACATATAGCATTAAAAAGCACAAGGTCCACATACTTGAAAGAGAGGGAATCCACATATAAGCACAATTTTCACTATACACAATTCATAAACACAACTTCATTGTATACTAACTTTATTGTTGCATGCTTTGCAATATCAAGGGAACACTCAACAACGTTTAGAATTGCACGCTAACAACATTAGGACGACATAGAAGTAACTTAAAAGAACAATAAAACTAGCAAGCATTGAAGGAGGGGTTAGCATGCGAGACGAGCCTTGTTTCATTCTCAATACCATATAATTGTCAACAATGCCACATAAACAATGGTTAACTAGCATGTCATCAATTTGAAAGGATTAGCCGATATCATAAATCATTATAGAATTTAAAATACTAGTACCCTTAACACGCTTTTAAATGTAGGGACTTAGGAATCAAACATTGGCATGCAACTAGAATCATTTCCCATGTTCCTTACTACATCATTATGAACTATGACAATAACATGTAATATGAACCACTCTCCATGCTACAAGAACTTCTCCACAAAACCATACCACGCTACACTTCATGAATCATTCTCCTAATTGCCATGACAATGTGAATGTTGAACTTTGAACCCTCTCTTTACATTTCCCCCTTTAACATAACCATTCTCACAAAAACAAACACAACTTCAATAAGGTCCATTTGCACTATAAACCAATTTCCGTAAAACATCTAATGCGACTAGGATTAAGCCCTTAGTAATCTACTTAGCCATTCCCACAATCTTAAGCAATTTGCATAAAAGTAACAAATCTAATGGGAAATGCATGATGACCAACCCCATACACAATGTAGTGTTACGCAAATATGAAAACTAGTGCCATTCTAATTTTTATGCCACCTAAACATGAAGCTTGGTTAGAATAAACATGACTTAGTGATATGCTTATAGCCATTTCCAAAGAGCCTTTAAATGACTCCTAAATCTTGAAGAACATGCAAGCCTTGGCAACTTAGCAATTTTACCAACCAACAAGCTATTCTTAAACAAATTGTGGCAACTTAGTATCCAACATGTAAACTATTCATAACTTAGCTCCTAAGATGTGAGTTTAACAACATTAGTAATTTTAGCATGGTTCTTAATAGGAATTAGGTCCTCGGTTTCTTAAGGAACGAAATCATGGCAATAAACCCAACTTGCTTAAATACATCCACAAGAGCAAAAGCTTGGCACTTAAACCAAAATAGATTTGTCCCTAAAATACAATCATCAACAACTTACATAGGAGATGACATTTAAAATGATGGCATCCTACCAACCACAACAATACAATGAAGTACCCTACAAACAACATCGCCAACAACAACTACCACACCAACACCAACCCTACAACCCCAACAACACCAACAAATCATAAATACAACCACAAGTCATATAGTCATAGACATAACCACCAATCACATATAATGATCAATGATGCCATGATGCGTATGAAACACAAACAATGCAATGCAATGCATTGGGGATCCCATGAATGAGCCGGCGTGCATGTGCAAATGATTCTACTCCGTTATCAACGTGGAGCCACCTAATGGATCAAGAGGTGGCCAACGGCGTATTCACCCGCCTCCTACCGCGGCACTTTGTCCATGCCCGTGCACTCCACCTCGTGTCCTAACGTGACAATGTCACACATTTCATAATCCGCATATTTCCAACATCACTTTTCCAATTTCCCACTCAATTCATGTTCACATATTTCTCATTTCGTGCAAATTAAATTGAATTAATCATTTCCAACAAGCCAAAATGAGAGCAATCCATTTGATCAATATAATGAGATGAAAACAATTTCAGTTAATCAATATAACCAAAAGAGAGCAATTTCATTTAATTAACCAATTGCATCATGAATTTAAATCTTGGCATCATTATAACCCAATTCACATTTCCATACCAAGAATTTTTAACTAATTAAACTTCCAACATTCAAAAAGAGAACAATTTTGCATAATTATCGAAACAAATCATTTGAGCGACATGGAACATAATGTTTACTATTGCATCACATAATTCAAATATCATTCCAACATTTCCTAATAAAGTCCAACACCCTAACATTTCAACGTTTGAGAGTAAGGCCAAATGAGAACAATCCAACTTGATTTGTGAAAATTGCACTTAAAGATCAATTCAACTTAATTAATTTCATAGCACAAAACCAAAAGCAAGATAACACTTGAGCATATATAAATATGATTTCATAGCATGGAATAGATAAAGCTATCCTCTGTAACTTGACCATGTTTAGGTTGTTGGGCTTGTATCATTTACCACTCCCCCCTCTTACCACTCCACCCCAAACGATTATACTACCATAACATTGCCTCATGGCCAATTTGGTGCAAGCATTTCCCTCTCATTTCATTCTTGACTTCATGTGGACATTTTATCAAACACCTAGTTGGCATGTATAACATGAACTAGAATGCAATAGAAAGCAACATAAAGCTTAGGCAAGGTAGCAACTCAAGCCCAAATAACCCATATCCACATTCATTTTTGCTAACAAGAACAACCATAATAATAAAATTTACTATAACAATAATCTAGATACTAATATTAACATGAAACATAGTTGGAACTAATATTTACTATAACACCTAGTTGGCATGTATTCCATAACATGAAGAGATGCATCTCCATAATGAAGAATAGTCTCATTAACATGAACTTGGATGAAATTGAATAATAAACTATAAGGAGATAAAATTCCTACCTCAAAATCAAGAGAGCTCCACCATGGTTGCAAGCTCCAAGCTCCAAAATTCCAAATCTTCCTCTTGATTTCTCATCCAACTCAACCCTAAACAAAGCCCTCTTCCAATTTCTATTTCAACATGAAACCCCAACTCTCCTCATGAAAACTCCATGAACCCTTCTCCAAGCCCTAAATTCGGATTACCCCCATGGATCACTTCTTCAAGCTCCAAGCCCTACTCCTCTTAACCCCAAACTCACACAACTACAAACTAGTCTCAAATCCCAGAATTTTCGGCCACAAAGCCCAGAATTTTCGGCCATGGCTGAATTGGGTTTTTGGGGAAGGGTTTTTGGCCATGGAGTTGAAATAACTTGGAGAAGATGAATAGAAGAAAGAGGGGATGGGCTAGGCTTACTTCTTCTCTTCTTTCTCTTCTTTCTCCCTCCATTTCTCTTCTTCCATCTTCCATTTCCTTGGCCTGGAAAATTCGGCCAGCATGGGGGAAGGGTTCGGCTGCTCTTGGCTTGGGGAGGAAAGCAAAAAGAATGAGAAGAAGAGAATGATGTAGAAGGAGAGAAAATGAAATAAAAATAGGGGCTCCTCTATTACAAGTTTGCCATCCCTTAATAATAAAATCTCATCTCTCTTCCTAATTATTCAAGTCTAATATCAAGCCTACCCAACTCAACTATCAATTACAAAAATTAGCTTAGGGCCCAAGAACAATAAGAATAATGTAATCATCAACATCAGAATATTAGCGATTCCAAAAATCATCATCACAATCTTAATAACAATATTAATCTTAACATTGATTAACAATAGTAATGATGTTATTAATCAACATCACTAATAATAAAAATAACAAATACCAATAATAATAACAACATCAACCGCAACAACATCAACCACAACAATAATCACAACCATAATACTACAAGCCCAACCAATAAGCCAATCAATAAAAATAATTACAACCTAACATCACAATAATAATACTGACCACATATACTCCCTTATACACCCAAGTCATATCTTATTCAACCATATAGCCATTCACGTAGGAAGTTAATGCGCACACAACAGAATTACTATACACACACATGCAAAATAGTATTTCATACATACGGGCATTACAATGTGAGAACTACTCCCAAGCGCAGGAGATCGTGCACGTAATATCCTGGTGAGTCCAGGTATCGAATCCGCGGGACAACTGACCTGCAAAACTACGATCGTCAATATGAAAAGAGTAATAATACGATGTTAGCCAACCACCTATCAAACACAAAGATATAGGATCAAGAGTATGGAGTAAGAAATGAAAATCCTACGATATTTATGGTGACTTTGGTAGGGGTACAAGTATGGGGAGTATGTGTTGGGTTTGATTTCGTTAGGGTGTGTGCAATCAATGAATATCAATGCCTTTTCTATAACTCAACGTTTCGTCCGGTCAAGGCACGAGAACGTCGGAAAGTATGGCGATCAAGCGTATGAAAACGTGCCAAAGAATTATACAATTAAGATAGGGCGAAAAGATATAGAAACCAATAATTACGACACCCTAACTACGTCAACACCAACACGTATGAAGTGGATGTGCTACGGTTGTGATTTCATTAGGAGATAATAATCGCTGAAATATCACGTCTTTTATATAGCTCAACGCTTCATCCGGTCAGGGCACGAAGACGTCGGAAGATGACACGATGAAAACTAGTCAAAATAGCCATATACGTATCACTAGCAACATTGATTTCATTAAACGATAAATGCAACAATAAGTTCAGATTAGTGAACATGAATGGGCTAGCCTTGTCAGGGCCTAGCCATACGGGATGTAACTAATATCGACAATAAGCAAATACCCAACAAATACGTTGTAGAAATCAATGTTACGAGTGATTTTGACATGAAAATAGGGCTAAAGACATGAAATTCATCAAATAAATACTCCTAATTACATCACAACCATAGCACAAGGAGATTAGCCACGCATGGTGCAAAGAAAATCAGATTTCATAGCCAAATACATCGTTATAATAGCCAAAATACGATAAAATACACCAAATACGGGGTATAAGTTCAAGAATTTATCACCAAATCTCCACTTTAAAGCCCAAAACTCCTTTATAATAGGAAGAATAGCCTCTGGAATTTTTGATAATTTTTCCCTGGAGAAATACGCACAATAGCCGCTCCAAAAGTCCCAAAATACGCCAGAATACCCCCAAAAACCCTAAAATACGCTTATATAATAGCATTGCGGGTTTTGGGGGCTAAACGGGTCCAAATCCGCACCCAATATCACTTAAAACCCGAACCCGCCATCGCTTCAAATCTCAGCCGTCGGATCGTAGCGAGATCGAACGTGGTCGCTCCACGTGGCACGCCAAAACTCGCGCACGCCCGATCCGCCTTCGCTTTCGAGTTCAGCTCGGGGTTTAATCTCCACCTTTCAATCTGGATCGCACGCCTCACAATGTGCCACGTCGTCGCAGCGAATTCGAATTCGAATTCGAATCAGAATCGATCCTGGCCGTCCGCTCGAGTCCGCGACCGTCAGATGAGTGCCACGTGTGCCTGCTTCGGAGAGATCTCAGCGGCTGCGCTTCGTAATGTCGGGGCGAGCTTCGTCCGTTGGATCGGGGTTCGACGGCTCCGAATGAGCCACGTCGCCCCGCTGATAATTTCGAGCGGAGTGATGGTGGCCGTTGGATTTCAATCCAACGGCCATTATTAATCCCGATCGTAATTCTTCGTTACCGTCGGATGCGGCGGAAGTTCGTAGGATCTTGCCACGTGGAAGCTTCCGATTGGCTGTCCAACGTATTTTCGTATTTAAATGAGTATTTCTCCATTTAAATTGTATTCTGCATTCAAAAATTCATAGAAATTAGCACAGATCTCAAAAAAATACAAATAAATAGTCGTTGGAATCGTGAGATTGAAACGATGCTAAGAAAAATATAAAAATGCAGAAATACTCAATATAATTCGTGTTTTGTGCACAAATAATGTGATTTCTCTAATAAATAATGGTGTACAAAATACGCACATATTAGAGAGCAATTAAGTATTATATAGGCACATCATAGGACTAATTAGGGGGTTAAATACGCAATATTCAAACCGAATCACACCCCCCAACTAGCGTTTTGCTAGTCCCTAGCAAAAAGAGCGATAAATACGGATGATCAATAAAAAATAATTCTATCAAATTGCTCATGGCATGGCTCAATAATAATACGCATTCCAACATGATCTTCACCATCAATATACACATCCATGAACAAAATTAATCACATGATATTTTCTCTAATTTTGTATGAATAAATAACATACAAGCATCGTTTTACGCAAGCGAAAGTATAACACGTCGTTTTTCTCTAGTTTTCTTGTTTCCAAGGAATTGGCCTATCAAAACAATCATTCAAGATATGGGTAATGAATTTGCTTAATATATATTCACCATTTCTTTTCTTTTAATCGTTCCACGTAACGCGCATCAAGCAACATTCGCAGAAAAATGTATAACTTGGATCGCTCCATCAAATGAGTGAGTTTCCTGTCAATGGCTCCCAAATCAGACGATAATAGGGCATTAGGCCAAAAAGGACCCCTCGGACTGTACTACTCGAGCCAACCAAGTTATTTATTAGTGACATACTTATTCATTCATTTTTCATCTTTCTTTTGTCATTCATTTTTCTTTTCTTAAGCAACTCAATACCCATCATTTTTTTTAAACAAAGCATTAATAACCAAGGCCAAATTCCTCTTCAACTTGAAGACTTTTCAAAAAAAAAAAATCGTGTATACTCAAGCTTTTTCATCACATCAGCATGCATGAAATAAATTCAAACTATTTCGAGATATTAATCATGACTATCGAAAAATTTTCATGAATAGCATATTAACGGTACTTCATGAAGGAAAAAAAATTAATTCAAGCCTTAAACAATTAGTTAGAACTCAGTTAATGCATAATCATCCGCATTTGAGGTATACGAAGGAGTTTAAAATGGTGAGATTTGGTGGGTCATTCTTTCCTTATGCCATGCTTTTCAAAAAAAAAATCCTAAGGTCTCATACACACCCCCCAACTAAAGATGGACATTGTCCTCAATGTCGAAGAGGGTACGAGTTTATTCAAGCAAGCATCCTAGAAAGCAAATAAAATTCTACGCTACTGGAAAGAACACACCGTGTTCAAATGGCGGATCCTGAATCTTTAATGGTGGAGGAAGTTGTTCAATTTGTTCCTTGCACTCCTCGGCGATTATTCTTCCTCCTTTAGCTAAATTGGACCCCAGCAACGTAACTCCCAGCATCTCTATAATCTGGTCACCTGTATCCTGCAAGAGATGAGTCACGTCAATCCAATTTATTTTAAAATTCTTCGCCATAAACACATTCCAAATATAGTCATCAAAATAAGTGAAGTAAAATAGAGCATGGTGATGACAACTCCCTGAAAAATGTGCACTACGCTCGGTATGATGCTCAGTCAATGTGGAGAGGGGTAAATGATTTTGGGAAAAAACTGGGGAAGGGAATGATTCGGGCTCCATAGCGATATTCTTTAAACCAATGTCCCTAGTCGCCTCCTCCTCCCGTTCATCCAAAATTGCTCGCTCATCCTCTACTTTGCACACACTTCCTGCCATGTCAATGTTTTCATTCGTGACTTCATCGTGACATTGCTCGCTCGATATACCTGCAATAGAAGATGAAGTCAAATTAGATTTTGGAAATTGAATTTCAAACGAATTATTTTCTTCTACGCAAGTGGAAATCAGCTTAAGATTTTCAATAGATTGCTGAATCTGCCGACTCCGAGCGAGGAATTTCTCTTGGAATTGGTGTGATGTGGCCTCCTGTGTCTGAATAAGCAATTGAACTTCCTCTTTCAAGTGTTGCAAAGGTACGTCTACGCTTTGCTCTCCTTGATCAAGGCTTGAAGGCTCCGTTGAATCGCACTCTGAAGTCTCTTTCATGATTTCTTCGTTCTCTTGTAAAGACTCCATGTACTTCCACGCCGCTGTCGGCGTCATGACTCCCAAGAATTCCTGCAGCTGTGGTCGTAGTCCACCTAAGAAGGACTCCATAAGCTCTTTCTTCGTGTACCCATGCTGCGGATAGCTTGATATTATGTCTGTGAACCTCCTCCAGGCCTGAAAGAAAGTTTCGCAATCAGTCTGATTAAAACTAACAATCTTGAGCCTCTCCATCCTACGTTTGTGTGCCTTATCATATTCTGCATCATACAAATTGTTCGTGCAATAGAATTTCATGTATTCCATATACTCCATTTTTTAAAAAGAGAACAAAAAATAAAATAAATAAATAAATAAAAATCCTAGACTATAAGATGGAAGGATCTCACCGAATGTTCCTCCAAACGAACTGAAATCGTAGATTGCAAGTATTGTTGTCCCCCGGCAACGGCGCCAAAAGCTTGCCTCGTCTCAAATGATGTGAGAACTACTCCCAAGCGCAGGAGATCGTGCAAGTAATATCCTGGTGAGTCCAGGTATCGAATCCGCGGGACAACTGACCTGCAAAACTACGATCGTCAATCTGAAAAGAGTAATAATACGATGTTAGCCAACCACCTATCAAACACGAAGATTTAGGATCAAGAGTATGGAGTAAGAAATGAAAATCCTACGATATTTATGGTGACTTTGGTAGGGGTACAAGTATGGGGAGTATGTGTTGGGTTTGATTTCGTTAGGGTGTGTGCAATCAATGAATATCAATGCCTTTTCTATAACTCAACGTTTCGTCCGGTCAAGGCACGAGAACGTCGGAAAGTATGGCGATCAAGCGTATGAAAACGTGCCAAAGAATTATACAATTAAGATAGGGCGAAAAGATATAGAAACCAATAATTACGACACCCTAACTACGTCAACACCAACACGTATGAAGTGGATGTGCTACGGTTGTGATTTCATTAGGAGATAATAATCGCTGAAATATCACGTCTTTTATATAGCTCAACGCTTCATCCGGTCAGGGCACGAAGACGTCGGAAGATGACACGATGAAAACTAGTCAAAATAGCCATATACGTATCACTAGCAACATTGATTTCATTAAACGATAAATGCAACAATAAGTTCAGATTAGTGAACATGAATTGGCTAGCCTTGTCAGGGCCTAGCCATACGGGATGTAACTAATATCGACAATAAGCAAATACCCAACAAATACGTTGTAGAAATCAATGTTACGAGTGATTTTGACATGAAAATAGGGCTAAAGACATGAAATTCATCAAATAAATACTCCTAATTACATCACAACCATAGCACAAGGAGATTAGCCACGCATGGTGCAAAGAAAATCAGATTTCATAGCCAAATACATCGTTATAATAGCCAAAATACGATAAAATACACCAAATACGGGGTATAAGTTCAAGAATTTATCACCAAATCTCCACTTTAAAGCCCAAAACTCCTTTATAATAGGAAGAATAG